>CM032430.1:10349792-10949792 GCA_019049465.1 Dryas iulia moderata | reverse complement strand
CGTTCTACTATCCGCTGCGTCTAAACTCTTACACGCTTTATTACAACTTATGTTTGTTGTTAGCATCTCTGTAGAGAAATTTTTAGAAATTTCTGGTACCCAAAGATTAATCTACGAACAATTGTTTGGCAAGAGAGAATGCTATTTATTAAAACCTTTTTTCTTTAAATGTCTTTTTCAATTTTCCTAAGTGACACACTTTTAAACACTTTTAAAATGCTTAAAAGAGTTGTAGTATTATTTGTTAAATTGATACCTGGTAATATGATTTTCGAAAATAACTAATTATAATATAAATAAATAAATAAATAAATAACTTCACGCTGTATCGCGCACACAGCAGGATAGGCAGAAGGAACCTAGTGTTAAGACACTTCGTTCCCCATTTTCCGCCGAATTCGGAGGTTTGCGTGTGTTTGGTTTAAGTGGCGGAACCTAACGCCGCGCTTTACTTCGACACCAGAGCGAAGAAAATGGAAATATCGTTTCCACTCCTCGAGTGGGAATCGAACCCACAACCAGTCGTTTATAGTCACACGCTTGTGCCACTGGGCTACGACTAGCCACTGTATATTATAAATGTTATTTTCAAAAGAGATGTAAACAACAAAATAAAGTGTAAGGCGTATAAAAATATGGGCGAAATTAGAAATTATAATATAGTTTTTGGCAAATCAAAATCTATGTCGTTGCTTTTTGGGCTTATATTTCGATTAATTGGCATACATTAATTGGTAATCTTAAATACGGTTATGTTGAGGTTAGGTCGAGGAGTTTAATACCCTCACGGTATCAAGGGATGTAACTTTACTAATTTGCTAACTTCTAGTTATGATTTATGTGATATGATCTTAGTCTTAGTACTCTAAGTCTGGTTATATGCGAATTATTCATTACACGATGGCAACAGGAGGTAATAAAGATATTATAGACTAGCGACCCGCTTCGACTTCGCCTGCGTAAATTTAAGTTTCATTCAACTTTTTTTTATCTTCACGCTGTATCCCGCATACAGCAAGGTAGACAGAGGGATCCTAATGTTAAGACACACTGTTCACCATTTTCCGTCGAATTATTGAGGCATTGCTTGTTAAGTTGCAGAACAAACGCCGCGCTTTGCCTCGAAACTAAAGCGAAGAAAATGGAAATATTAAACACTTCCACTCCTCGAGTGAGAATTAACCCACAACGTGTTTAAGTCGCACTTTGTCCCCTGCGTCACGACTAAGCTTAGTCAACTTAATGAAACAGTTATTTTATAGCGATTATGTTAAACGAAATTTAATATGTTGTACTTTTTTTATTTATGTACGTACCTAAGAACTTTTTCAAGATATACATAATAATAAAAATACACTTTTCAGGGTCAAGACTTTTTCAACTTTGACGTTTTTTAATTTAATCACTTATACGATATACAATTTAATTAATTTATACTTTTATTTTGCCTTAAGTTAACTAGTAGTCAAGGCTGGTAAAATATATGTATATGTAGCTACTATAATCCGGTCTTCGAAACACCCCCTTTACCGTAAAACAATTACTTTTAAACATTGTTAAAGTGTTATTCCACACTTAGGAAAATTGAAAAAGGCATTTAGAAAACGTATAAAAATTTGAACGCAGCGGGATTCGAACCCGCGCCTTCTTAATACCGTCCAGGCGGTCTCACCACTGAGCTATGCGTTCTACTAGAAAGTTCTAGTTCCAAATTTTTATACGTTTTCTAAATGCCTTTTTTCAAACAATCATCTTTTTAACGTTCTGGCTGTCATTCTTGTCATTCTGGCTGCTCTCGAACTAATATTTCTTGCTCTCTATTTTTCTCTACTTCATATTTTAATGTGCTTATTACCTAATAAAGAAAAACGTTTCAATAAAACTTGTACAAAAATCTATTATAACAGAGCACTTTTATGAAAACTTTTTTTGTTGTATGTAGCATATAAAATTTCCACATAGCTGGAAAGATACGTTATACGTTTGGCTTAGTGACTTACGGTTTAGGTTGGGGTAATGAACCAACTGCATTTCTCAGCAAAAAAGTGGTCAGAACTAATAGGTGCAGATTCGAGTCCTGCTACAAACAATTTTTTATACATTTTCTTTAACTATATTTTTTCTGTTATAGATCACAGTCTTCAGAATTCAAGAAAGAGCTGAAGGTGGCGAAATCCAGGAATTGGATCAGGTCATCCTTACTGCTCTGTTTCGGGCACAGCATCTGTCCCCGAGCGAACAACTTAGCTTGGCCCTCACATGGAACAGAGTGGATATTGCAAGATCAGAGATATTTGTTTATGGTCAAGAATGGCCTCCAGGTAAGTTAGCTTCAAATCTAAGATAAGAGTATAAACTTATAAGGGCTTATATGTTGGTTAAAAGATGTTTTCTTATAGCAGGGTAGTCAGAGAAAACTTATAATGTAAAGATATTCCACTTTAAGTCTTTTATGTACCTGAACGGGGAAATGAAAATGATAAATAGTCATCCCCCAAGTGAGAATCGAACACGCAACCATCGCGTTTACAATCAGACGCTGTCACCAAATGCGCCGAAGGAAAGGTTATTAATTATTTCAAAGAGTGGCCTAAAATATATTTCTTTTTTAGTTTGACTACAAATTGTTTTTTACTTTGCCTGTAAAGGTCAAATTGTACTCGAGTAAAATGTTTTCAAGAATCTTCTAAAACGAAAATTATAATACAAATTAACAATTATGAATTAATGAATGTATGTATTGTTATTATACTATCAACAGAGTATAAGCCAAATAATTAAATTTTGTGGGCTCAAAACTTGTTATTAGAAAAGTTGTGTACCTACTAAATATAAATTATTAGCGACTCGCACGCGGTTTCGCCTGCCTGTAGCTTAGCTATTATGATATGACAAATTGTAAGAAAGACAATATAAATCTAGAGAAACAGGATCATCTTAGAATGTATCTATAGGATACATCCCCGCTTTAGCTTTAGCTTTGTGTTAAATACTGAAATTGTTGAAAAAAATGTAATTTATATAAAGAAATAAAATAAAAAAGTACAGACTATACGCGCATGTCTGCAATATCACAAAGAAATAAATATAAGAAAGAATAACTATTTATATTTCTATTGCAGCCCAATATGGGTAGATTTTTTTAAAAAAGAAGTAGCGATTTATACTTGTGTCATCAACTACCTACCTGAGAAATAGGTAAACTGGTTTACATTTTCAGTAAAATTTCATTCTCTATATCAACTCTGTAGGTATGGAATTCGAAAAACACGCGGCCTATTGTTGATCCTGTGTCTTTAACTATTTTCTTTTCAAATTTCATCCTAATTGAGCCAGCAGATTACCTGTGAACGCGTCATAGACAGATAAATATACATACTGAAAGGCTTTCGCATTTGTAACAGTCAATTTAAGTTTTATAATATTAGCATGGAGTATAGATTGTTTAATTAAGAATCTCTCAGCTCGTCAGAGGGTAATAAATGTTAAAGTCTTAGGCTAAGACTCGCTCCACTAAACGACATTTTACAAAATTGTCTAGCCTCTAAACATAAACGGCTTAAACGATGCTGTTACTTAGAATACTGTTATTTTAAACCCTACCTCGTCTAGAATTTCTTCCTAAATTTATTAAAATTTTAAACCTTTAAACATAACGTAACTTGACACCATACTTTATCTAATTAGACCAGATTGGGGAAAACAGACATAACAAAGCAGCTTTACGCATTTTAACGCATGACAGGACTCAAATTCAAATTCAAATTCAAAATATCTTTATTCAAATAGACTTTTGAAAGCACTTTTGAATCGTCAAATTTACATAAAGCTACCACCGACTCGGAAGGCAGTTCTGCTGAGAAGAGCCGGCCAGAAACTCAACAGTTGCTCTTTTCAAATATATAAATTACAATTTTATTATTTGATATAATGGTAGCTAACCGGCATTGGACTTATTCAGATTAATCCCACGCATTTTTATCCTTTAAATACTCTTCTACAGAGTAATAAGCTTTACTTCTTAATTGTTCGATTGTCGGAGAGAACCTAGTATCTAGATCTACACTCCGTTCTTCACATACACAATAATATATATATATATATATATATATATATATATATATATATATATATATATATATATATTATATATATATATATATATATATATATATATGGCCACAATTATTATCCATGTATATATGTATATATATATATATATATATATATACATATATACATGGATAATAATTGTGGCCAGTCGTGGCCCAGTGGCACAAGCGTGTGACTGTAAACGACTGGTTGTGGGTTCGATTCCCACTCGAGGAGTGCAAATATTTAATATTTCCATTTTCTTCGCTATGGTGCCGAGGTAAAGCGCGGCGTTAAGTTCCGCCACTTAACACACAATGCCTCCGAATTCGGCGGAAAGCGGGGAATGGAGTGTCTTAACACTAGGTTCCCTCTGCCTTCCCTGCTGTGTGCAGGACAGCGTGAAGCAAAAAAAAGAAAAAGAAAAAGGAAAAAAATGATAATAATATGTTTTCAACCTCCTTATTGAACCGGCAACTATCGCGTTTCACTCACTCCCTATCAACTACACAACGATAGGTAAAAGAGAATGTAATAAAATAAAATAAAATCACTCTTTTTCTGATGTAGTAAAGTAGTCAAAGAGAGCCTAGTGTCAAGACACTCTTTTATCCGCTCTTCTCCCGAATTGCGTGTTGTTTGGCGTAACTTAACGCTGCACACAATAAAATAACAATATTTGAATTTATAAACTCAAAAGAATACAGTAAAATATTAAACTATAGTTTATGTGAAATAGCTCGGAGCTTAGTTTAAAACTTATTGTTCTAAGACTAAAAGTTGTTAACATATTCAAATATTTCATAGACAAAGTTGAAGGCAGTTTTGGCTTTAGCCGTTAAAGTTCAGTACGTTTAGAGTTTATAATAATTCTAACGTTCTAATTTTCTCAGTTGAAATCTACTGACTGGTTATTTTCATTTTATTCACACTTTCAGCATGACACTTGCCCGCATAGTAGGAAGATATAGATTGTTAAGTGGCGGAACATAACGCCGAGCTTTGTCATGTCATTAGTGCGTAGAAATGAAAGTAACTTAATAATTCAAATTAAGAACAAGACTAAGTGCAGCGTTGATATATGTAATGATACGTCCTATACCTACATAAGTTACTGTGGTAGTATCAAATATGTTTTATCAAATAATTTCATTTAATACTTTTAAACAAATGAAGAAAAATATTAATATATTTTTTAAAGCAAAGCTGGCTGTATAAGTTGCTGGCCGATAATAGCTTATAATATTTAAAAATAGAAATACAGAAAAAAGGAATATGGCGGGAAAGTGGCGTGGGTAAAATGGACGCTCAGAATGTTGTTGATATGAAATTACAAATAACGTAAATTTAATACAATTAAGTTGATATTTGAATAGTAAATTTAACATATTGTTAAGATGCACATGTGTAAATTATGAAGAATTTCTTGGTGAGTTCTTATTACATTAATAATATTAAAATAATATAAAGCGAATGTTCAAATAAATAATGTTCAAATAATGTGAATAATAACTAAATAATATAATGTTATTAAAGGCAATAAACATCAAAATATGTAATGCAATTAAGTAATGCATATGGCGTGCCGCGCCGCCATCTTTGAATAGTGTTGTAGGAACACTATAGTTTACATTTTTTTGAATATTATAAAATTTATAAATTATTCGTATATTGAGTGTAAGTAATGTTAACACATGATGCGTTAGATAATTAAATATTTGTTCTAATTAAATAAGTATGGGATTTAAAATAACACAAACACGTAATATGTATAGGGGCGATATATATACTCTCTAGTAGTCTCACGACTACCAGGGTTCAGGGAGCCTATAGCTTACTGATAACTGATGTCGTAAACTTAAGTGCGTAACGATTATGCTAGATTTTTTTTTTACCTTCACGCTGTATTCCGCACACAGCAGGGTAGGCAGAGGGAACCTAGTGTTAAGATACTCCATTCTCCACTTTCCGCCGAATTCGAAGGCATTGTATGTTAAGTGGCGTAACTTAATGCCGCTCTTTGCCTCTGATACCAGAGCGAAGAAAATTTAAAATATTAAATATTTCCACTCCTCGAGTGGGAATCGAACCCACAACCAGTCGTTTACAGTCACACTATATTACAATACGACTGGCCCCATTATGTTAGATAGAACTATTAAAAAAATGTTTTATTGGATTCTAAAAGTTCTATTAATGAAACATTGTAAAATGATCGTGTATATCTCCCATGTCAGGCGTCAATATGTTTTTTGCAACTTCACACTTTTACGTGGCAGTGTAGTTAGAGAGGGAGGTCAAGACACTCCGTTCTCCACTGACCGCCCGAAATCGAAGCTTTACGTGTTGACGGGCGGAATTTAACGCTGCACATTGTCTAAGATACTGGAGTGGAGAAATGAAAATAAAATATAATCATTTAAACTTCACGTTTGCAGCCAGTGTTCAGCTGCGTCACGTCGGCCGAAGTCCAATTACATATAATGTTTTTTTTTTATATTAATAGGATTTACTTTTGTTATTGGATCAATAAATGATAAATTCAAAATATTTTAAGCAAATCATAATTTACAAGTAAAAAAATATTTAGGTACAAAACAGAATTTATGTATAAGCTTCGAAACGGCTGCTCTGAAAAGTAGACATTTTGGATTTATCAATTTATTCAAGCCTGGTACGCATATATTAAATATTAAAATGCCTAATAAAAGCCCATTGTCAATACAAGTTCAAATATATTTAAGTTAACATAAATCTCGATGTTAGATCTAGTTGCTAGACCTTTTTAAGGATTTAGATCCTAAAAAATTCTCTCAAAGAAACTTTTTTTATTATTAATAATATATATATTTTTTATTTAATTCTCCATATCAACTTGAACTGAATAAAATCGACAAATGTAGTACTACCCTATTCGTAAAACGTTTTACTTTATACATTATTCGTTTCAAAACGTTTACGCTTGACATATTAATATAATGATAAAATACAAAAGTAAAATACCGAAATATATATCTTGTAAATACAAGAAATCTCATATCCATCAAGTCAATCGACTTCTATTGGACCGTTCATTTACCAAGTATACGTTAGCTTCAGAAAACTTATTAACTTTAATGCTTACTCAAGCAAAATGGGTAACGGCAATACCAAGAACAGGCTAGAACTAGTTCTAGTTTAACACTAGTGTCAAGACATGCCGTACTCCACGTTATGTCCGATTTTCAAACATGTTTGTTAAGTAGCGGACACCAATTATCGTGTTCTCCACAGCAATATCATCATTATACGCAATAATCATTCCACGGAGTGGAATCGAACCCGGAACAAATGCTCCATGCCACGTTGTTCTCTTTAAAAAATCGTAAGGAGTTTTTCCTTTTAATTAAAATTAATTAATTAAATGAATAATTCAAATAAAATAAATATTGATTTGGAAACTAAGCAAATAAAATATGAAAAAGAGAATGGCCCGAGCCAATGGACGCATACTCTACAGATAACAGTGACATTTTAAGTAATTTAATGCTTACAAGTCGTAGTAGTAGTCTATTTGGATGCCCTACATATATTTTTTTTACATATCCAGTCCATAAATAATATATAATTTAAATTTATTTAAAAAAAACAATTCAAAAGGTGCATTTTTTAAAAAAAATCTAATTAATGAGTTTTCCGGTTACGTTATATTTAGATGTTGTTTTACGTTATATTTAGAGTTACGGTATATTTAGATGATGTTTGTGTACACCAGAGTTTCTTACCTATTCGAATGAATCTATTTTAAAATTTAAATTTAAAAGTTTCTTCGTATTGGTTAAAAATTCGAAGATTGTTTTTGTCCTTTTTTCATAACAATATCAAACGAAAAATATTTTTACAGATTAGTATTTTAAAATTCATACAAAATATTTTTTATGCTTTACGCACTCGTATTGTATTATAAAAATACTCTTTGTTACACTATTGTTTGCAGAATATCTGTTTGCAAGTCTTCTGTTACTGCAATATTGATACTCACAGAGTTATATAAAAGAACTTTTAAAATATTTTTGTTAATAAATATTGTGAAAGCCTTAAATATGAGCAGTACAGTGGCGGTATGATTTATTTTCATAGCTAAGGTTCGGAGTTTCTTTTTCACATAGGGAAAAATAAATTTTCTTGGTTGATAGAGATTTCATATTCAAATAATCTTGGGTTATACTGTTTTTTTAAATAATTAAATAACGCTTCTAACTACCGCTTTAAACGGCATTTGTTCGTCACTACTCCGTTGCTTTAAAGTGTGCTAGGTGACAAAATTAATAATCAATTTTATTTTACTTTGTATATAAATATCTATACATGGTAATATAGATTCTTTTTGTCGGTTATATGGTCCTAGTGATCTTGATATAGTTTTTAAACTCCAAATTCATTCTTTTACACATCAACTTAGGTTTTCAGAAATTATAACCGTTAGTTTACACATCAAAGATATATTTTGAGTTTCAAATACACCCTTTTAAACTTTAACTTTACTATAACTTCAAATTCACAATAACAAGCTTCAAATTCACTCTTATTAACTTATTAAATTCAATGTTTTAATTTTCAATTTCTTCCTATTCAGTAATTTTTATATTCAAAAATTACGAAACACGCGTAGAAAGGCAACGCGTATTTTACGCGTCAACTGGTCTACTAGCATACTTTATTACGCAAGTTAAGGATCATAACAAAGGGCCGCAGGTGTTAGAGTCTACCCTTTCACGAATAAAGTCACTTTTACAGTTTATTGATCTCATCATCTGAATAACAATGAAAGTATTCTGATTTATTCACATTACGTCTAAGATTACTTTTGTTCGGATGTAGTAAAGTATATTACATTTTATTAATTTAGTTTTTTATTGTTTTTGTGAACAGCTTTCTGTTATATTGTATTTCAGATGGGTAGCCGCCTGCAACTTTGTTTATGGGTATTATAACACATAAAATGTAGTTTTCGCTCGTTCTCGTAAAGAAATCGAGAATACCTCTCTTAGAATTATTGCATACACTATATCCAAAGAACCTACGTGGCTTAATTAACGTTTCAGTGCTACATATTTCAAATAGATTTGCTAAAGATCACTAGGTGAAATTATTTAACAACAAAATCGTACAACGTGTTGGGGTGCAACTTCGAATTTTTAAGCAAATGCAACCATTTTTACTAAACGCGCCCTAAATATAATTTTTATACAGCTTCGTAATTTTTTCTGCGTAACATTATAATTAGAGAGAACCGACTTGACACTCAAGGCACTCTGTTATCAATTTTTCAATTAAACTTAAAACATTGTGCGTTGAGTGACGGAATCGAACCTATAACTAATTGCAATTACATTCAGACTCTTATATGCGATTTATTTAACAATATATAGACATATAAGCTTGTAGAAAAGTAATTAAGTATTAATCTTATTCATGTATTTATACACATACATATATTAAAAACTTCAGTGTTTCACGAACTTGGTTCGAGCGAACAATATTTACTCTGTTCGTACTATCATTAAAAGCATTAATTTTTAATATTTACTCAACCTTCGCAAAGTTTAATTCAGTTTCAATTACAAGATTAATTCTGTTATACTTTCAAATTGTATGTATAATAAATTAATTAAACTTATACGAGTTGTCGCCCGCTGCTTTGTATGTATATTATAAAATGTGGTATTTCGTTCTTTTTCTTACCAAAAAAAATGTATTGAATTGATAAACTCCCATACATAATAAGTTCGCGATTTTTACAAATTTATATATTTATACATAAAACTATTTTTAACAAGATATGATACGACTTTACTATAGTCCGTGGTCACTGATAGACTAAAGTGGCATTCACCTGTCAGTTGATATAATTATTATATCAAACTACCGCCAACGATTTCTTGGTTGCCTCGCGTCCTCCCCTGGTTTTTTGCAAAATGACCTGACTATCTTGCCGTTTGGTAAATTCTCAATAAAATGAAATGATTGCAAAATTTACGGTCGTTTAATACTAATAAAAATCAAGAAATCTTTCTAAAGTCTTAAATAAAAAAAATGTAAAAATAATATTACAAATGAGCCGACAGCGTATAAAAATACCTAACGGAAAAGGAAAAACAATCCAAGTAGTTTGAATATTAAAAGAGGAGGTATTACAGTCCGGTCCCACTCTTCAACCAATCAAATCTTCGCGAAGGACCATATAAAATTTAAATAACATGGTGCGGACCGTCTTTCCTTTTATGTTAATATTTTAAACTATTGGATTTCTTTCTTTATTGAGCTGCGCGAAGCCAAGCTCTAACTGGTGAAAAGTGTGTTAAAACCTTCCTGGGCTATTTGTAGTAGACCTCTGGAATTTGGCAGGGATATCGAGCACAGTGTCTTGTGTGCTATGAAGTTTTTTGGTAACAATTGTAATTGTAGTTTTGAATAAATGATAATTAAATGGTCAAAAAGTGCCCATAGACTTAGGCTATGGAACGTTAACTTAAGTGTTATGTTAGTGTTAAGTGTTTGCTTTTAAAACTTTTTTAACATGTATTTCACATTAAATATGTATTTCGCTCAGCTCTTCTCGCCATGCAGAGCAAAAAGGCGGTTCCTATGCAGAGCAAAAAAGCGGTTCATCAAGGAGAGCTATCTGATACTCTATTAACTTTTCAAGCTTACCTATCCTCGTACTTTTATTTCTTTTAAATAAAATTAATAAAAATACATATAATCTAATCACAGAAATCGAACAATCATTTAAAATATAGATATTTTTAAACTATTTTTCCTTTCCAGGTGCTCTCGACGAAGCAATGATGCAAGCGCTAGAACACGACAGGATAGACTTCGTCAAACTACTTTTAGAAAACGGTGTTTCTATGCGAAAGTTTCTCACTATACCTCGGTTAGAAGAACTGTATAACACAAAGAGTGGACCAAGTAATACCCTCAGGTACATACTGAGGGACGTCCGACCTCACTTACCTAGAGGTTATGTGTACACTTTGCACGATATCGGTCTGGTCATCAACAAATTAATGGGAGGTGCTTACAGGTGAGATATTATGATTTTGTTTCATATTTTTCTTTCGGCTTAATTTAAATTTATTTGTTTTACTTAGGTATATGTTCTTTAAATTTTAAGGTTAAGTAAGTAAGTTAAGTTAAAATTTGTTTATACACTTTTTGTGGTTCTGATAGTATCGTGGGAATATATGTTTGAGTTTACTTGAAGTGAATTTATATGTATTACTTTATTACTTTTTATTGTGTTTTTATAAAAAAATACATTACTTTTTAGGGATTTTTTTTTTAAATATTTACTGAATTTCTACCGAAACCTAAATTTCACAGTATTTTGTGTATTCAAACTTACAAGAGAAAAATTAAAGTATTTAATAATAAGTTGCCGAAGTAGAGTTAAAGAATGATCTAGCTTATTTCTATTGAACTACGCGACTGTCTATTCACAAAGAAATTTCTTATACTTCTAACATTCTTCAACATATATTTAGGATTTAGATAAAGCATTAAATACTTTTATCCAATAAAGCTGAATCACTCTTAATTAAGGACAATTATAATTGGCGTCTTTTATAGAATGTAAGGCCATCGTGGCACAGTGGGATAGCTAACGTCTGTAAACGCAATAGGTTGTGAGTTCAATTTCCACTGGAGAAATTATCATAATTTTATTTTATTTTATTTTCATTTCTCCGCTCTGCTAAACAAGATAAAACACGGGATTCGTAAAGAAAGTGAAGAACAGAGTATTTTAACTCTAGGACTACTTAAAGCGTGAAGCTAAAAAAATTATATATTAAGAATCTACTGAAAACTAGACAATATCAGAACTAACCGTCGGTCCCTCATAATATGATTATCTTAATAAAATCAGAATAAATCACAAACACTGTTGTGGAATCAAGTTTATTTATTCCCTTGAATCGCATTTTCATGAGCCGACTCGTACTGTCAGTGATAGATAGCTCCCTTTGTGACTGTTACAAAGAAACGACGAGTGAACTGGGATTAAATAAAATTACGAATATAGATTGTGACTTGTGATTCGAATGGTGCGAAAGAAACCCCAAGGTTTCTTCTGTTGGTATTCTTTTTTTTTTTAGATAAATCTTTAGTTTATTTTTTTTATTTTTTCTCGAGAGTTAATTTAGTATCAAGAGTTAATTTAGTATTTTTAATTTTTCGGTTGAAATCGAGATATGGCATATTGAATAGCGCAACTTTTTAATGTGCTTTATCTCAGGTACCAGAGCGGAGAAATTAAAATTATTTAAATATAATTGTTTTCCCGGTTGGGAACAGAAATCACAACCTATCGCGTTTACAATGAGATGCTGCCCCACTGCGCCGCAAAGGCCTCTAACAATATTTAGGATATGATATGAACTATACAAATCGCTTTGTTAGTTTTTAATATAAAATGTAATAATGACTTAAGGGATATGAAAAGCGTTGTAATGATCTTTGCTAATATAATTTACATATACGAAATATTAAGAAACATATATACAATATTAAGGACAGTGGTCTGACTGTATACGCTATTCACACACTTAGAAATTGACAACAAGCGAATAAGAATTTATCGAAAATCCGTATCAAGAAACTTTACTTTAGTAAAAATATATTTTGTGACTAGACATCACTAGATTTTACGTAATATCTTTAAAAATATAAAAATTCAGCAACTCCGTCGCAACTTATAAGTTTTGACTAACCGTGTGTAAATTCTTGTTAGTTAATATGTTATATAATAATATATGTTTAATTTTTCAATATGTTTGCGCATGCAGTATAAATCTTCAACTTATTCTTTGTCTTTTCAGAATAAGAAAAATAATGTTATAAAATATATATTTGACATTTAAATCCTAAATCTTTTAAGCTTATTCAGAGTATTGAAAAAGATCCTCCCTTAGAGTCAGCCACGGGGGAATACTGCGAGACTTCGATAGATTTTTTAACAGTAAATAATATGGAAACATGGAAATTTTGATTGATAGCTTTTAAACTACGATTTTTATAAACTGATAAATGATAAATAAGTGATTTCTTTTTACATTTAGCAGAATAATTACAACAATATTTTTTAATCTTAACATGCATAATATATCGACATAATAGTGTAAAAAAGTATGTAGTCTAAAGGCGAACCGCCAAATATCTTATGATGTGTTCCGGTTCGATGGCATGTAAGCCAGCACTCCCTATTCCCACCATTCCCATCCTTCCTCCCTCCTTCTGTCCTACATTCCCAAGGCTGGCAACGCACCCATAACTTTAATGTTGTGGATGTTTATGGGCGAAGGTAACCACTTAACACCAGGTGGGCCTACAGCTCGTTTGCCTCCTTTATTCCATAAAAAAAAAAAAGTCTAGTCACTCCGGTCTCATCTCACAATTTCGCATCAGAAAATTCCTGGCCGGTAGAATTTTTGTTTACACCTTTTCATTTTACAGCTACACGCTTTTTACCTCATAACGAGGAAGTCCGGGAGACCAATACGACCAATCCGACCTAGTGTCAAGAACGATAAAACCCAGAAACGGAGTTCTTGGTTTTCACGCGAAATCGAGAATGCGTGTTACGTGCCGGAACTCAACAACGCGTTTATATTCACATAACCTTATTTCCTGTTATTATTAAGGCACTATTTTTATATATTTTTTAAATATACCTACATACGCATACACATATATATATATAATACTTATTTTAATCACAGTAGAGGAGCAGATATTCAGAAGATATATTACTAAGAATAGTTGACACGGCGACGACGTAGCGTGGAAAGCAGCTGTATAATAAATCTACAGGGAAGCGGCACATTTCCGTGCAGTCAAATTTCCCTTCTAGCTTTATACTGACTGATTACTTTGCAAAATATAGGTGTTCTTATTAGATATGACTATAGGTATATAGTATTTTTTTATAATAAAATATTTTATACATGGACTCAGAAGCGAAGTGGGGGCAGAGTAACTATAATGATTGTGACAGAAAGCCATGGTTGTGGTTTAAATCTCGGTCATTTGGTAACGCACATGAGTTCATGTTATTTAATTATAACTTTTATTAAAAATATTTTCAAGAATGACGGATAAATCTAAATGTACAGAATGCAGTCTATCTAAAATATGAGGGTATGAAATAAAAAAACAAACAGCTTCAGACTTTATCCCACATAGCAGGGTCATCAGAGAGAAAGTATTGTCAAATCACTCTATTCTTCACTTTCAACTAGAAATCTAGACATTGCGGGTTAGCCAAACTCAAAGCCACGCCTTTTTAAGCATTCGATCAGAGTACTGATGAAATATTTTAATTATAATCATTCTTCCAAGGTCAATTCCCAAACCCACTACGAATCGCATTTAAAGCCTGACGCTACGATAGCCTCAGAAATCATCTTACGTTAGAATTTTTATGCTTCTTTCAACCTTTTTTTCTTATCACAAGTGTATGCAAATTTGTTATCTGTTAAAATTACTATTACAATGTAAAATATTTATTGTAACAGATATTTTAACTGATTACAATATATGTTTTAACTTACCGTTATAACCTAACAGAGAATATTAACAAAAATAGGCTACTAGGTCAGTTAAGCGGGCACTATAACGTTTACTTTATATGAGGTTTAATGCACACAGCACGATAAACCAACGATAAAGTTCGCCTCGTTGTTTAACTTAAAGTGTATTAAAATTATTTTATTCATTTAAAACATAATTATAGGTTGAAACCAAGTGTAATAATGAAATGAAGTATGAAGTTTCATATTTTTTAATTAATGTTAGAGTTGAGTCCGTCATGACTCAGTGGGATGTCTGACTGTAAATGTTTGTGGGTTCGATTCATGCTCGGAGGATTGATTGTTTTTGAGTTTTACAAAGTGTATATTGTGATAATGGCAATGTCTCGAAATCGGAAGCGAAGTGGAGAAAGGTGCTATGACACTATATTTTCTCTGCCTACCTGAAGAATCTATATCTAATATATCTAATAGCTATCAATAGATATTATATTATTTTATTAAAATACATAAGAGTATGATAAAAGTGTTTATTAAGTGTTTATTATCTATTTTATACGAATTTGAGTAAAATGTTTGGTTTTCAAGATTATTTGCATCTACTAGGTATGTTGTGTGGACTGCAATTTCTTGATAAATTTACAGTCCCTCTGATTCTTTTAAACTAAAGTATTGTGACAAGTAAATGTCAGCTACGTATATCTCATAAAAATATATTTTAGTTTGCCATATACATACATAGCTCTACCGTTTGGTACTATACTCGGTCTTTCTTTCATATTTACCTGACTTAGATTTTTAATATAATCCACTATCTTGCCGTCTTTCGCTTTTCGATTTGGTTTGGAACAAAATCCTGAGCTTTTTAAAGCTTTTCAAAGTTAAAAAAATCTTCATTTAGAAAGCCCATTTATATGTTCTATGTTTTAATGGGTAATGTAGACAAATGTATATAATTCTTATGATATAACTTACTTATAGTACTAAAATTATGTATAAACGAAATTCACTCTACTAGGCCATGCAGTGAGACAAGGTGTGACTATAAACATGATTGGTTGTGGGTTCGATTCCTAGTCATGGGAAATATTATATATAAAAAATATATAGACACTGGCCTATTATAGGCTCTCTTGGAAGTTACACACATATGAATAGTTTTTAAACATTTTTAAAGTGTTATTCCACACTTAGGAAAATTGAAAAAGACATTTAAAGAAAACGTATAAAAATTTGAACGCAGCGGGATTCGAACACGCGCCTCCTGAATACCGTTCAGTGGTGAGAGCGCCTGAACGGTATTCAGGAGGCGCGGGTTCGAATCCCGCTGCGTTCAAATTTTTATACGTTTTCTTTAAATGTCTTTTACACCTATGAATAGTTATATTTTTCTAAATATTGTAAAACCGTATAAAAATATATATAAAACTCGATATATGTATGTATGTATAATTAAAGCTAGCGTTTACCGCCTTAATAAAGGAATCAGTATCACGTCTTTTTCTCATTACTGTTAATATTATTTCTCTTAAAGACAGGATAATCGCTACATTTATGTTCAAAAGACTTACGTAATAGTTTCTGTGGAGGTCTGTGGCCAGCAATAGTTGGACTTTCCGAATATTTTATTTAATCCCTGTTTTATCTTTTACAAAGTTTTTACACGTAATTTATTCTGTAAATACGTAATATACATAGATCTATAATATTTTATATTTTCTAAGGATAAGACCCGGGTTCGAGTCCTGTTGTGTTTAAATTTTCATGCGTTTTGTTTAATGTTTCTTGAATTTCCTTATTGTGTAAATAATACGTTGAAAATGTTAAAAATAATGTGATCTTTTGTTTTCACGATTACTATGACTTTAAGATTACTAAAACTTTGAAGTCTCAAAACCACCACACCAGAGGGCATGATACAGTCAGCTCATTGTTTTTATATCCTAATAAGTCGGTTGCCTAGAAGATATCACTATTAGTGATAAGGCCGCCTTTTTTTTCATTATATGTTTAGTTTTAAGTTTCTACAAAATGCATGTAATATTTAGTGTAAAAATAAAGAGTTTATCTATCTATCTATTTCATTCTGCAAGAATCCAGGGCAGTACGCGAAGCAACTAAGAAATCGTTGGCGGTAGATTGTTATAATAATGTATCAACTGTCAGACGAACGCCACCTCAATCTACCTGTGACCACGGACTACTATAAAGTGTTCGAAACTTCGGGTTTCTAAAAATGTATTTTCGAATACAAAAAATATACGCGATTAATCCGTTTAAAAATAGTTTCATTTCAAAATGTATTTTTTTTTATTTTATTCCTAGATGCTACTACACACGTCGCAAGTTTCGACCGATATACGCAAAAGTGATGAACAAGAGTGTGAACGTTCATCGCAACAGCGCATCTTTCACGCGACACAACGCTGGCGGCCTCTCCCTTATCACCGGCTTCATGCCTGTCACCACGGAAATGGCTCGCTTCGATTACCCGTTTAATGAATTATTGGTGAGTTTTTAGTAAATTAAAGTTATTATACTTGTATTTATGTATTTTTGGTTATTTAATATGGCTACTTAATTTACTGTAAACGCCGAGTTTGTTTTACCAAAAATGAAAGGAAAATGGCAATTTAAATACAATCCTTCCTCAGAGTGGAAATTGAACCCACAGTCAATTATTTTTACAATCAGTTTTTGCATTCCCACCACACCATTAGGTCTTTACTACTATAGCGACGGACTATTTAAACATACTGAAGAAAAAAACATCTTAAATGTCTTTTTTTTATTCTTTTATTTTTTAATTGAGTAATTTTAGAAAATTAACTCTTAAAATGTTAAAGTAAAATGAGATGATTCGTTATAGAATATATTAATTACAAACAAGCCACTATTTTATTAGCCTCACACTATATCCTGCACATGGCAGGGTAGGCAGTTAGTGTTAAGACACTCCGTTTCTAATTGTTCGCTGAACTTTGAAGGCATTACGTGTTAAGTGTCCTTTAGTGCATGTCATATTCACTGCAGAATTATTGTTATTGTTGTTTTTTTTAAATTAAGTTGTATAAAATTGCATAGTAAATTAACTACTATGGATTTTCAATTACATTACATCTAAAATAAATCTCAAACTAATAATTTAAAAAACTATAAATATACTGTCACAATACATGGCGTTGAGATTGGCCATTCAACACAATGTTTCAAATGCGGGCGAATAGTGGTAAACGGAGTGTCGTGACACTAGGTTCTCTCTGCCTGCTTCGATGACAAAATGTGCAGCTGAAACCATAAATATATTTACGTTTTCAAATATATATTTAAATTACATTACAATCTGATGTAATTATCATTATAGGTGGCTAAAACAAGTAAAACCCAAAAGTTACTGAAAGTGTTAATTAAATAAGGCACCTAAACAGTATTTTATGAAAACAAAATTCAGCTCTTCAGCCTTGCGACTGAAACAAGCGCTTAAATCTCCATTACATTAACTACTTTGGTAAAATTTAAGTGAAGTGAAAAAGCTTACTCAACTAACTTGTAACTTGTTGCTAATTTGTTATATATATTTATTTAAAGTTAAATTTATGCTAAAAAGTGCTTATCATGTTACTTATAAACAAAAGTTTATAAGTAAATTGATAAGCACTTATCAGTACTAGTATGTTAGGACTTTTCAGTGATAAGCACTTAAAAGTATTAGAATTATAAGTTTAAGTATTAGAAAGTCTTAAGTTTCTACTTAGAACGGAGAATGAGAGGTATAACAGAGAAATCTCTCTATAATTTACTAAAAGATCTCACTTTGTCTAAATCTATCATTAGTTCATTTCTAACACGTCTGCATTACGAAGGCAGCGGTAATTATTTTTTATTTAGTTTGGTTATGTAGGGAGAGAGTCGCATTTAATACGCCTCCTATTGAAACACATAACGATTCCCTGGTACTGCTCCGAGTAACTCTCCCTAAAATGATGGGTTCTATGGATTTACTATCGGTCCTCATAGTAAATCCGTAGAACCCATCACATAGGCCCCCATAGAAGAAAAGAAGCTTGAAGTTAAGAAGTTTCTTTTTGAACATGTATATTCATTTCTTTTTATACGTATAATTGTAAATCGAACATGCATACATGCTTCTAGTATTCTGTAAACGCGACTGGTTGTGGGTTCGATTCCCACTCGAGGAGTGAAAATATTTAATACTAGTGGCCCGCTCGCGGCTTCGCCGCGTGAACTGCATAACTGCTTCGTTATATTGCAACCCTCGGGGGTGGGTTTTTGAAAAATAAAGTAGCCTATGTTTAAGCTTAGATTATCAACTACATTTATACCAAAATTCATTACAATCGGTCAAGCGGTTTAGATTTTTCATACAAACTTTCATCCCCTATTTCAACCCTTTAGCGATTGATTTTTGAAAAAATAAATAGCCTATATTAGACCCAGTAACTTTTACTACTTTAATTCTAAATTTCATCCAAATCGGACCGGTAGATTAGCCGTGAAAGCGTGACAGACAAACACACAGACTTTCGCATTTATAATATACTAGCGGCCCGCTCACGGCTTCGCAGGTGTGAATTACATGACTGCTTCGTTATATTGCAACCCTCGGGGTTGGATTTTTGAAAAATAAAGTAGCCTATGTTTAAGCTTAGATTATCAACTATATTTATGCTAAAATTCATTATAATCGGTCAAGCGGTTTAGATTTTTCATATAAACTTTCATCCCCTATTTCAACCCTTTTGCGGTTGATTTTTGAAAAAATAAGTAGCCTATGTTAGACTCAGTAACTTTTACTACTTTCATTCTAAATTTCATCAAAATCGGACCGGTAGATTAGCCGTGAAAGCGTGACAGACAAACACACAGACTTTCGCATTTATAATATAAGTATGGATATAAGTATGGATTTACGTTTCCTTCGCTCTGGTATCAGAGGTAAAGCGCGGCGTTAAGTTCCGCCACTTAACACGCAATGCCTCGGAATTCGGCGGAAAGTAGGGAGCGGAGTGTCTTAACACTAGGTTTCCTCTGCCCACACTGCTGTACGCGGGATACAGCGTGAAGCTAATAAAAAATTAAAAATGAACTAAAGACAAAAAGCTACCAGTATGTTAAACAAAATATATGAAAATATTACATAGTAACACACATATAAAATATTATTAAAATAATTTAGACAAATACTAGGTTATGTCTGCCTTCCAGCAAGAAGTGAGTGTGGGCGTTGCGTGTACGAGTATACAGCAAAATGAAAGGCAAATTATCTTATACCTACATCATTTTCTGTCTTTACGAAAAAATATTTTCCTAAAAGCGGGTATAAACGAAGGAACATTTTACAGGGAAAATAAAAAACTTGCTGGGTTATTTATTTTGGCATCAGAGAGAAGGAAGTTTTTTGGGCAATCTTTTTATAATTAAAGGCTTTAGTTATGGAAAACTTTTTGCTACAAGAAAACGGTTTCAGCTAGTCATTAATTTTACAATCTTAATTTGAAGTGCGATAGAATAAGATATACTCGTATATTAACAAGTCAATTTTGTTGAAATAAAAATGTGTTAATTTAGTTTTAGCTTTCTTGCATTGCTATGCGAAGTAGGGTAGGAAAACTAGTTAAGACTAAGAAAATTTGAAACATTGTTGAAGTACGAAACTCAACCCAGAAAGGACAGATGAAAACAAAACAAGCCGGCTTAGTAAAAGAGAATCCAGTGTCAAGACACTTTGTTCTGTATTATCCGTCCGAAATCGCGATTACATTTTGAGTGAAGAAACGTTAATAAGTTAATAAGTAAATTAATATAATTTAAATATAAAAATTCCCCCCAAATCGAAAACTAAGCTACGAGCGTTCATGCTTACAGCCAAATGACCATTCATTATTGTTTGTCTTTGTGATACAGATAAATAAAAAAGTCTTTTAATTGAACACAGATGTGGGCAGTTCTAACCAAGCGACACCAAATGGCCTTACTCATGTGGACTCACGGAGAGGAAGCGCTCGCTAAGTCGTTAGTCGCGTGTAAACTTTACAAGGCGATGGCCCACGAAGCAGCGGAAGACGACATGGAGACGGAGGTGTACGAGGAGTTGAGACATTATGGGAAGGAGTTTGAAACTAAAGGTGAGTTTTTTAAGCTAAGTGATATGAAATTTTAAGAAAATGTAAATTACACTACTAATCGAAATCCGAACCCGAATCCGCGTAGCAGGTTATTCAAATAATACCTAGTAAGAAGACACTCCGTTCTTCATTTTCCGCCCCAAATCGAGACATTGTGTGCTGAGTGACAAAACACAACGCTTTTTCTTATTCCTCAACGTCTTTCCTGTTCAACAAACCGGAGAAATGAAAATAATTAAATATTCCATCGTCTAATTGTCGTTGTGAGCTCGATTCTCATTCCATCGAATGACAATCGAACTCACAACCACAATAAGACGTTGTCTTACTTTGCCACGATGGCAAATTACCAGGAAGAAATTTCTAATTTCATAATGAAAGTAAATAATTATTTATTTATCTTTCCATTCTTTACTTCAACTTTTGAAAATGATTTCAAAATAGATATATTTTGAATGAAATTGGTTAGCTGGACTATAATAATTACGGGATATTACGTTAAGAGATAAGTTCTATAGATAGTAGGTTTCGCAGATATAGTTACTATTAATATTAATTTCTCTTACGACCTCATTTATATAATAATAAACAGTTTATGTTCAAATAAAGCCTTCAAGTGTAGTATTCTAGGAACAATTTCTTTTCAACAGTAACCTCAATACTCAAATGAAAATTCTCTATAATATATAAGATGTTCTAAGAAAAGTTATTTCTACAGTAATTGGAAAAATAACATATTCAATCGTATATCAATCGTCCATTTCTAATATAATATAGGTAGATGTGAGAAAATATAATGGTCGTGAAGTTATTGTAAAATTGAAAGGACTTGTAGAAACGTATTATGTAGTCACATAAGTGGTATCCTATTTTCAAATGTAATATAGCCACGCTTTGTTTTAGGAGAGCGGAGAAATTATATAATTATATAATCATTTCTCACTTCTGGGTATCGAATCCCCAACCATGTGTATATAGTCAGACGCTATCCAATTGGTTCACAGCGGTCTCTAATAAGTAAATTTTATATAAAAATACAAACGAATATTTCAATAAATAGAAAAATGTACCTACGGACAAAAGTCTATAGTGGATGTAATAAAAAAATAATTAAAAAGTATATTGTAAAACTGTATTTGAAAAGAGTAATTGTTAAATTTCTTGCGGCTCCTCGCAGCAGAACTGCCTTCCGAGCCGGTGATAGCTTCCTGTACGACTGACAATACTGATTTTTATATTTATTAACGGCTTGAAAAGTGCTCGTTATATCATATTTGATTCCATACTTCCATATATAATAAAAAATACTATTATAAACGCAAAAATCTGTTTGTCTACACTAACTGTTATCCTTTTACGGCTAATCTAACGGCTCGATTTAGATGGAACGTCGGCTACCAAAAACTCTCCGCTAAGGGCTGAAAAGCAATGACAATTTCTATGAAAAATATAAACCGCTTTACTTAACCATAACGACGGTATTCGAAAAAACGAATAGTATTTGTGTAGCTTTCGCGGGCGAAACCGCGAGCGGACCACTTGTATAGATTATTTTAATGTTGATTTTGTTATATCGAGTGGTACTCAAGGGTAAATAAAGCTTCATATTTAATACCATAAAGTATCTGTTATATGAAATTTCAATGAATCTTTTCAGCATTTCTATTTGAATGAGTACTATTTTTCAAGATGCAATATCTGAGTACACCAGATTGCAGCCTGATTGAAACCGCATGAATTGTGCGGTTCAGGTCAATAGGCTACGCTCGACGGATCAAAACTTAATTTAACGTGAATTAATTTAATCGTAGCGCGATGTAGAAATTCACTTATCTACAAAATCCATATATTTTAGGCACTTTAGTATATTAATGTGTTTGGGAATTTCAATATTTAACCAGCTTTATGCGGTAAGTGTAGCTATCTACTGCAGTAGGTGTCGCAATTTCGATCCCACGTCGGATTTGGTTGAATTTATATTAATGTGTATTTGAACATCTGGTCTACTTCTTATTACTTTCTACGAAATCTCTTTTAGGAATTGATATTAGTATTAAGATTTAGCCTCATACTTTTCTCTTTTGCAAAGTATTTTCACTCTGCGATGGGGTAAAGAGCGTGACGCTCTCTGAATGAGAGTTGAACCCACACCCCATTAAGATTACGGTCTTAATATTTAATATATTTTAAGTAATTAACATAAACAACCAATAACTAAAATATTTTTTTATATAACTTGTTTTAGTTATTGGTTCTTTACGTTCGTTACTTAAAAGTCTACACTTCTAAATAAGTGAAATATATCAAACAACAAAAAAATATCATATTCATTTTGTTCCAGCATTGGAACTTCTAGACTACTGTTACCGACAAGACGACGATCAGGCACAACAACTACTAACTTGTGAACTTCAAAACTGGTCAGGACAAACGTGTTTAAGCCTAGCCGTGGCAGCCAACCACCGCGCCCTTCTCGCCCACCCTTGTTCCCAAATCATCCTAGCCGACCTCTGGATGGGAGGACTTAGAACACGAAAGAACACCAATCTAAAGGTACATTTTGTACATACAATATGTATGTATAGACGCGACTTTCTTTCATCTTGTTAACGCACAGACTTGTATTGGCACGTAGTAGTTCTAGAGAATAACAATCGTAACAATGATTACGAGATAGATGTCTGTGAGTCAATGAGTCGCTTGCGGAGCATGCAATGACGCCGATTATTCCCTTTTCTAATTAATATTAAATGTCACCTTTTAGGGGTTGTTTCATGTTTTTGTTTTTTCGCTTCGTATATAGTTGTATAAAATGTAAATGGATCATTAAGTCTTGTTTGATAAATATGAGTTTTGCTGTGCAATTTTTAAATTGATCACTTTTTCAAGGATTTTACGCTTTTTTTACACGTACACCTCAAAAAAATTATAAATCACTCAGTATTTCTAATTATTGCTATCAAACACAAAGTCAATTAAACCATATATGTATGTATCATAATGAAACAACCTCAGCATAATCGACGTCCAATAGTTAGCATGTGATGCTTAAGTCAATATAGTTAGCGTTTGCCACATCGGCTTTGTCGTGGTCTAAGGTAATACTGAGCCTGCTCTGCCCACTGTACATTCTGCAACTGGAATTCAAGTCGAAGGAGGAACTGCAACTGATGCCGCAGACTGAGGAGGAGCATCTAGAGAACGAGAGTATGGAAGACGATAGAAGTACGAAGGACCCTAACGACCCTGAGGTATGTTTTTATGTTTGGTTGCTTCCATCGCTTTTATGTTTTGCTGTTACATGAGTTTAAGTGGTTATTATAAAGTTAATTGTTTTTGGGTATTGATGAAGTTTCATTCAGTTTAGTTATTGATGAAAAATAATAAATTGTTGATGATTTACACAAACTTTATTTTCAAATGCGTTTATTATAATAATAATATAAATAAGTATAATACATATATGTAATGATTTACGATGCATGTTTGCTTCATGTCATAACAGTCGTAATTCTATATCTAACACAGTGCGCCTTTATGTATGTAAATAATATTTTTTGTAAATAGGTCGGGAAGTTATGGGAAGAGACGTTTTAACACCTTACATAACAGTTTTTATAACCACAATATATTTTTGCGCTATCTTTCGAGGCCAGAACACGTTTTAGGCAAACTACACTAAAAGTTTTTCATATTAAAGCACTTAAAGCAGATATTTGCAGCGAAGAAAAGTAGGACAAAAATAAAGTACATTTTTTTTCTATTTTCGGCTACAAAGTAAAGAAATATTAAATATTTCGACCTTTCCGCGTTTGAATAGATTTTTATAAAAAAATCATCGTCAGGACACTAATTTCTACACTTTCCGCACGAAATCTGTGCATCGCGTGTTAAGTTGCAGAAATTAACGCTTAATTTCTGCAACTTAACTTAATTTATTTATTTTAGGTCTAACGTATCAAAGCGGAAAACTATATATAAAGTATCTCCCTAGTGACATATTAGTGAATATATTTTTACACTGTAGAAGAAAAGAAAATAATATTATTGGCATTAAAGTCAAATTAAAAATCGTATCTGATCTTTAAAGTTAATAAGAATTAAGCCACTCACCTCTTATACGTCCAAGCGTTATAACCAATTAATGACTAAGCTATACGTACAAATTTCGCAACGAAACCAACTCGATTCGCCATACAATGAAATTTCTAGGGAGTTGTATAGCATCATATGATCAGGGTTGCCATCCGTCCGGATTTCCCCAGATTCATTATATTTTAGAAGGCATCCGAGGAACGTCCCAGTGCGGTTGTATTTCTAATCTGTCTAATTTTAAAATGTAAGAATGTTTTAAAGCCGTTAAAAAATCTGTTCCTTTTTTAAAATCTATAAAACCGTATTAAAATGGATAAAAACTGTTTGAGGACAGTTTTTGAGAAGAAATTGGTTAGCGTTGTAAAGCGATTGGTTTTGGGTTCGATTCCCATTCGAGGAGTGGAAATATTTAATATTTCATTTTCTTTACTTTCGTGTTTAAAGTGCGGCGTTGAGTTTTGCCTCTTAACACGTAATGCTTAAAGAATTTAACTATCGGCTGTGTGAGATTATATCGTGACGCTAAAAAAATGTTTTATGACTGACTCTTAAAATCCTGTTATTCTACTAATTAACTTAAAAAACAGACTCACATTTTGTCCTGGATTACCAATCTTTAATATGGCAACCCTATTCATATCACACAATGGACCAGAATTTCACACTGTTAGTTGTGTCAGTTGAAGCTATCAATTTTATCGATAGAACGAAATACTCCACGTTCGTATTAAGTTAGCATTTCTCAAATACTACTAAGCTTGAGTAAATTCTATATCAAATCGTATATTGAATTAGGTTTCACAGAATGATATCCGTAGAGATAAAATTATTTTAAATGATTCAGTTAAATTTTAAGTTAATCGAGACAAAACGTAAGAAAAACATATGAATACTATTAATTTGTTGAATTAATTATAATCAATTATATTATATATAACCGATTTTTTTTTGTAATGCAAATTGCATACTATTTTTTATCCCCTATAAATCCGTAACATTTAGGGGTTGGTTCTTGAAAAAAATTGCTTACGTTTGGCCGTTGCCTATCTTCAAACGTTTTTACATCGAATTCTATTTAATTCGGTAGGTTAGCCGTGAAAGCATAACAGACAGACATACAACCAATTTTACGCATTAAAATATTGGTATGGATGGCACTACCACAATACCTACTACCTACACCCCAATAATCTGTCAAAATCCATCCAATCCGGCTATGAACAGGTTATAAGTACAACAAACATACATATATCGAAATACAATACTTACGTGAAACGAAAAATATTTAAATAAGAGAATGTACATAAAACCACGAAATAGATATATGAATGATTTAAAAGGGTTAACTGTTAGGTTTTTGAAAGTAGTGATTATTTTACGTGCTTAGGTCGGTGCAGTGAAACGGCGGACACTTTCTATAAAGAAGATTGTACCGCCACAGCAGAATAGCATTCAGGTATCTCTTGAAATAGACTAGAAACACGCACTTTACTACGGAGCACCTTTTAACGTTAATGATTAGTACGATATTTGACGTAAATCAAATGTTAGTTAAATGAATGTCAGAAATAATTCTGAAGATCAACAGATTAGTTAGTAAAAAAATATTAATTATGATTACAATATTTGAATATTAAAAAATACAATGTTTTAATCATTTTAACGACTTCGCCGGCGTAATTACACAACTGTTCATGTAAACTTGCACTACCTTTTTCAACCCCTTAGGGGTTGTTATTTGAAAAAAACGTAGCCTGTGATTGACTCTGGGTCTTCAACTATTTTCATTTGTATATTTGTAACAGACAGACTGACTTTCACATTTACAATATTAATATGAATATAGCATTTTTTTACTTAGCGAAATACATTTCTTTGAAAAAAAGGCTTACATATTCTTTGTAAAACACGTATATCGCGATAGGTCGGAGTGGCGAAACGGCGTACACTTTCTATAAAGAAGATAATACCGCCGGGACAACAGTGCAAAGGCACACAGGTATTTCAGATAGTGCGAACACTTATATGTTAATGCTTAGCACTGGGCAAAGTTTTCTTTATTTTACTATGTATATCATAAAATTGTACGTAAAGCGCTAAAATTTTTGAGTTTAGCTTCACTTTGAAATTCTACTGCGGCTATAATTCTTTTATGAACAATGTTATTCTTCTCTTTGTCTTGATTCTCTTTGAAATATATGTATCTATATCGATTTTTTTAGCTGTTTTGGGCCGAATTATAAAAGTATCTGTTGCTTTTTACGCAAATAAAACTCTTAAAGTATGGCAAACGCAATAATACGTACGAATATGTTGTAGTATTTAGTAAATCTATTCGCAAAATCTAACTTTCTCTTCATTTTATAAGCTTTTTCTGTAATATATTCTTAAAATTCTTAAATGTATATTTTATGTATAAACAATACTAATTGAATTATTATTAGCTACTAACTTACTAATTCAGTTAATACTAGCTGTGCCCGCAACCTTATTTGCGTGGACTTTAACAAAAAGTTATTATTTTAAAACAAAAGTAGCCTAAGTTATTTTTTATTACAATCTGCCAATAAAATTTTTGTTTAAATTGCTCCAGCTGTTTTAGAGATTCTGCGAAATAAACAGACAAAAATTGTAAAAAATATTATTTTTATATATATAACGTATATTCATCAATTTACATTTAAAAAAGCGGTTATTTTATTATTACAAAAAGACACTCCAATTCTATTTATGTATTTGTATAGACTACGTTAATGTTAAACGTAAATTAAACTCGTCGTTGCGTTTTGTAACCACTGTAGAACAACCATTATTATAGATCATACAACACACATCTCTATACTGTTTTATCAAATATCGCTTAAGCTTTTTCTAGATTTTCTTTTTATCAATCACTTCACTCTACACATGTCTTTTCTTATCTTTTAATTAAAATTATTTATTGTATTTCTATCCTCGTATTCTAGTTTCATTATTATATTTGTAATACTTGTATGCTTTTGTGTGTATTAAACTTATGCGTTAAATTTTTTTATAACTGCTCTCAATTGAAACTTGGAAATTCTCTATTGATATTGTAATTAATACATTTTGTTTCTATTCTATTCAAGCACAAGTTTCAACTACTTGCAACTATTTTTGTTATTTATTTAAAACAAGACATTATTTTGAAAATTTGATGTCACTGCAATTACTTCTTAACTTCAAAATCTCTTATAAAATCGTTATACTGTATTCCATAGCTTTTGATATTTTAAATGTATTAGATAAATAGAATATATGTTCGCTTCGTCTTCTCTCTATTTCTATTCATTTTACACAAAACTGTTACCGATTCTTGGATACTTTGTGGTAACCTCTATACGATTTTCTCTATACTCAAGCAGGCGTTGATTGGCTCAGGGGCCGAATGCGAAACTCGAGTCGATCAGAACGGGAAAGTTGGTAAGATCGGTTGGGACCCTACGTATAGGGATCTGCCTGAGTACCACGTGCCTGAGGACAAGAGAATGAGGCCGTTGCGACTGAGGAAGAAGATATACGAGTTCTTTACGGCGCCTATTACTAAATTTTGGGCGGATTCGGTAAGTTATAGTTGGAATTTGTTTTATTATGTAATGTTTTATTTATTAAAGATTAAATATATGAAATAAATTTAAAGCTATCATTGCCACGTATGACTGCGGCCATTGTGGCTCAGTTGGGCAGCGACAGTAAATTCGTTTGATAATGGATTCGATTCGTTATGATTACGCTTAAAATTATTTTTAGAAAATGCATTGATTTTTGGGTGGACAATGGTAAAGAGAGTGTTTAACACTAAATTCTCCCTGCCTGAGTTGTCTAAAAAAAAGGGTGAAGGGTATATATATACACCGTACATACCACAATGGTCTCAATTTTGTTTTATTATTTGTGTTTTGACATATAGGTGAAAAACATTGGAAGACTATTTTTTTAAACCGTTCAAAAGTTTTCGAACACAATCCATTTCATTTTCCAAAAAGGCTTTTACCTGTTGTTCACAACATGAACGCTGACGGAGCAAAATAATACATATACACCTTTGTCGTCGTCGGCATCCCCTTGAAATTCAAATGAAATGTGCGTTTCTAAACCTATTGACGTATCCAGCCAAACATTTTATTTAGACTACAAAGAATAATATTTTTGTTGTATGGAACAAAACTTTACTTTACTTCTATTTTTGATGACATTCGATTTCGTATTTGTTTTTGAAGGCTTTTGTTCGAAAGACACCGTCGTAGAACAGTAAAGAATCTAATTATAGGTAGTTGTTTTCAGTTTCTAGCAGTTCCCAGCAAGGTGTAATAAAGTGAAAATTATACCAATTTATAGGAACTATGTACAAAAAATATATATGAAAGTGGGGAACGGAGTGTCTTAACATTAGGTTCCCTCCTACTGCTTACCTCTTTGTGTGCGTGATAGTGTGAAGCTAAGTTATTATTATTAGCTAAGTTTTTTAACTCAGATTTTTTCTGAAAATGATCATTTGACTTATTGTATTGAAATAAATACATTATATTTTCTGTTATTTTTTAACCTTCTAGAAAGTCTTACAATAACATAAAATCTTTGAAAATTTTAACCCTTTAAAGTGTTATTCGCACTTAAAAAAACTGATACAATCGCTAAAATTGTTATCACGCTATGACATTAACAACAAATGATAGGAATTCCATTTTTTATATATCTCTAAAATTTCATAGTAGCTATAAAATTTGTAGATAGCAGCCATCAAGTGTTTTTTAGTCCAATATAACCCTTTTAACATAAAATAACACAAAAATTTAAAACATATTTTCTTAAAACAACAAAGTCACCTGTTTATGGAATATACACGCCTATTTAACAAAAAAAATTAAAAAGGCTTTACTGTCCCCGCCGCGATAAATTATTGTCACAGATTACAAAAATAAAAGCTTAAAGTACGTTATGGGATATGTAATTTAACTTTTTTTATGAATAATGAAGCGTTGATATTTTTCATTCAGCCTGACAGACCCAGTATGATAGCTGACTGTATACGATATGGTTGTGGGTTGGATTACCAAAATATAGAGAAATCATTATATTTCTTTCTTTATTTATTAAAACGAAATGAAGTGTGGCGATAACATAAAGCGTGGTGTTAACTTCTACCACACAACACGTTTTCGAATTCAGGGGAGTTGAGTGTTTTGACACTCGGCTTCTCTCTCTGTCTATCTATGCTATTCGGGAAACAGTGTAAGGCTATTTTAAATGTCCCCCGCTCTAATAAATATAAATGAATTTTGCCAGCCAACATGCTATGGTACATTTAGGTAAAAAGTTGTCACTTTTAAGCCACTGCTTTTAACATCCATTTTTATTTTCTAATTTACTATCTCTACTAATTTGTATAACAAAAATAGAATTACAAATTTGTTGAACAAAAATAGTTTGATCATTAATCATATTCCAATCACGCGAGTGCTCGTCTTTTAACCTATAATAAATTAGCTTTTCATGATGTGTTGTTAATAACACAAAACCAATAACCTGTATAAATAGCATTTTATATATTCTTTGTTAACTTTATGTAGCCTTTTTTGTTGTTCAAATATAAACAAAAATAACTGATTTTTTTTCTACTTCACAACTCGAGTAGACAGAGAGAGAACATGATGCCAAGACACTCCGTATTCCGGATTTATCTAAATTCAAGACTGCTTGTTGGATAGCAAAACTCAGCGCCGTCCTTTGTCTTCAAAGGGAGGAAATAAAAATAATTCATTCGTCCCCGAGCGGGGATAGAGCTCCAAAATATCACATTTTCATTCAGATATCGTCATTCACCTGCTCAGGCCATTAAATACAAACTTATACAATAAAAATCAGCTAACAGTAACACGGTCTTTATAGTTTCGTTATTCACTTGAGAGATGTGTATTTTTTTTTAAAATAGATATTTTATATAACAAAAAAAATATACATTTTCTGAAGATATTTTCAATAACTTGTACAAATACTACGGCTGCAAATGAGTGATATTTTATAAAGGAATACAAGTCATTCATACTTTTAAATTTATTTCGCTTATAAAAACGCCACAAATAAATAAGATAAAAAAAATACTTCCAATCCAGTTAACACAAACTAGTTGACAAGTTTTAAAAGTAATTATCTTTTGCACGGGAACATTTAACACTTTGTTTGTTGCAAATAAAAATACATTTTTCTAATAATTCATTCAACTTTTATTTGTATACTACAAAATTGAACAACATAATGAAAATTACATTTTCAATTTGGCATCGACCTTTTTCCCAGAGAATCTAGTGTTAAGTCACTTCATTCTCAACTTTACGCCTGAAATCGAGACATTGCGTCTGGAGTTGCGATACTCATGGCCGGCAACGTCCCTGTAGCGACGGTGTTCACCTAACTTGCAAGTGACACGAACGCTCGTTTGCCTTGACCTTCTTATAAAAAAAAAAAATCAACGCCGCGCTTTGCCAGAGCAAAGAAATAAAAATAATATATTTCCCCGAGTGGGAACCGAATCAATAACTATCGCTTTTACAGTCAAAGGCTGTCCCACTACGCCACGACGACGTAAGAGTTCAATAAGTAAATTATAAAATAAAAAAATATCTCATATATATAAAATACTGTGCATTTAATAAATTATTAAATACACTTTATCTAGAGATAGTCGTTTCGTCTCTTCTCCAACATGAACTATATAGCCAATAAAATAACTTTCAACGTAACTCAGGTGCAGCCATATAATGTTATTACTCTTAGACAGTTTTACACGTCGAAGCGTCTTAAGAACGCTAGTCGTTTGACATTCTTCTACCTGACAGGAGAAAATTAATATGTGCGAACTTATATGTTCAGAGTGTTCTTAGAGCATATTTAATTGAAATTATATAAAGCTTTTTTCGTAATCACCTTCACAACTTAATAACCCGTGCTGCTCCTAAGTATTGTATTCTAAATCAAAGCGTGAGGCTAAATAGCCTTCAATTTAGTTTAAATTGAAGGCTATTTAGCCTCACGCTTTTACACATTAAAAGTGTTATTTCACACTTAGGAAAAGTGGTGAGAGCGCCTGGACGATGTTCAGGAGGCGCGGGTTCGAATCCCGCTGCGTTCAAATTTTTATACGTTTTCTGAATGCCTTTTCTTAGCCTCACGCTCTTTCCTGCACAACAGGGTCATGAGATGCAGTCAGAGAGAACCTAGTCTCAAGATAATGTTGTCGCCACTCGCCCAAAATCGGAATATTAAGTGTTTAGTTACGTAACGCAACGCCTAACTTTGTCTTAAATAAAAGAGTGGAGGAAATCATTGCCCCTAGTAAGAATAGAACCCACGGCCAAGGTCCTTTTCAGTCAGACGTTCTGCTACTGAACAATGATAACATCAATACATGTATTTAAAATATCGATATTGATGAGCTCTATGGTCACTTTCAAGTTAGCAAATTGTCAGGTTTTTCCTGTATGTAACACATGTGAAAATGGAAAGGCTGACACATACACGAGTTATCGCAGATCATTGAAATAGAAACCATTTAAAAACGACTTAGATCACATAAAACTTGTCATATATACGTATTTCATTTTGGAAGTACATTAATAAGTTTAGCACATTGTACAATACACATTTGTATTTATTACAAGTGAATTGTTATGAATAGATGTAACAACTTATTTACATTTCTTGTCTTATAAGTATTTTGTTTCTATTTACTGAATTATTTCTATACTCACTTTCGTATTAAATGTTCAATGTTTTTAATATTATTTAAAAGTATTTATCATATTGTCCACAGATCGCCTACATATTGTTCCTACTGATGTTTACTTATACAGTATTAGTCAAGATGGATATAACGCCGTCTTGGCCGGAGATATACTCCATATGTTATATAATAACGTTTTTATGTGAGAAGATAAGAGAAATTATTACGTCCGAGCCTGTGGCTATTAGGTAAGTTGACATTTAATTTTACTTTACCTGGACTCGAACCCGCGCCTCTTAAAAACGGTATAAGCCCTCTGACCGCTGAGCCATATGTTCTTTCCATCTACATCGAAATTGTTATACGTTTATTTTTATAAGTATTATTTTAATGTATTTTAGGATATTTTAAGACGAGTAAAGCTGTGAAATTATTTAAGCTCAATTATCCTGTTGCAAAAAGGGAGAATATTTGAAATATAATTTTTCTTCTGAATGGAAATCGAACTTATAATCATCGCATATACAGTCACATTGTCACATTGCACCACATTGAACTGATGCTGTTGTTTATAATAATTTACGAAAAATCCTATCTATTGTTCCATAGCCGTGAATGTACTATACGTGTTTAATACCATGATTTATTTGCCACTCTTCTGTATTACCACACACAATTTATAAGAGCGGCTCCTCGGCGACACATGGCGGCTTCTTCATCTAATTCAGTCTAAATGAGTCAATTTAGTTTAATGTAGTAACATTAATTCAAACGTTCCATTGTTTGTTTTCTTTCTTGTAACTCTAAAAAGCTTTATTCTCTAGAACTTTGAACTTGAAATAACACTTTGTATGCACAATTTAGTGTTCATCTACAAAGAGTAGTTAAAAAGCTAAGTGCTTTGGTAATCAAACTCGTAAGTAAGCTCGTTTTCATATTGGGGATAATGATTTTGAAATTTATTTCGATATGCTTAGGTTTCAGCTAATGTAAAAGATTTTTTTGACCTGTTGACAATTTTAAATGTATACTTTTGTATCTTCATCCTTCTGGGTAGAAGAGTAAAGCTATAGTAGTGTAGTCGGAAAGAATCTAATCATAATATTCTGTTTTTTTGCATTTTCCGGCCAAATTCCAGACATTTTGTGTTCATATTCAATGTGCTGAAATCGATTTGTTTAATTTAATATGAAAATTGAAACCAAAAACCGACTGCCTCGCTAGGGATAAAACGTGAAGATTCCAAATACGTCGACTACAATAGACTTAAGACTTAAAGAGTGTCTTAGTTGGTTAAGGAATGAAATTTATCTTTTCATATTTGTCTGAAATATTGGTGCTAATTTTGTCACCTTACATCATGACACAGACCGGCAGCTTATACTTGCATTATCTAATTGAAAAGGTTGTAAAAACAATGTAATCTGTTGCTCTTAACTTATTTCCCCAAATTGCTTGGGAAATCAACACATAAATAAAAGTTTATTGGAATGGGTAACAGCTGGGAAGCATGTTAAGAAGCACATATTGTGTTACTTATTGACTACAATATGAAATGTTTCAGGTTTATGATACTTATGTTATAAGGCATTGTAATAAGGCATTCCACAATTTAAATTCTATTTAACAACATGAAGTACACTTTAAAAGATGAGTGAAGAGGTCCATTTTTGCTAGTGCTGCCAATATTTCAAAAAAATAATAGTTAAACATAATGGATTATAGCCATATAAAAATATTAACTTGGTTTGCAAAATCCCGTGTTTTAATGTTCTGCTGTATGTAATAGAGGACTTATAGTATATTTTTAGTTACGCGTCACCTTCACGCTTTTGTGCATAGCAAGATCGATTCGATTTCTCGCTATTAGTCGTGAGTTCGATTCTCGTTCAGAGAAACGATTATACTTTTATTTTTATTTCTCCGCTCTTATACTTAAAAAAACAAAACGCAGCATTGAGGTCCCCACAGCAGAAATTCGAGAACAGAATATCGTAACACTAAATTCTCTCTGCCAACACTGCCATACGGAAAATGCGTGAAACTGCTTTTAAAACAATATTTAAGCTCTCATCCTATTAATATGTTAAACGCGAAAGTTTGTAAAAAGGCTTGTTTTTCACGGAAAAACTACTGAATAGATTTAAATTAAACTTTACAATAGTATAGCTGACCTATCAGAATAAAATATAGGCTACAATTTGTAAAGATATTTTGTGAATAGTCTAAAATATCAAGGTCCGTTGATTTCCGCACGGATGAAGTCCAGTCACAGTCGGACTCGGCTAGTATTTTATGATAATTTAATTTATTTCTTTCACCCCAACAGACATAAGTTTAGCGTATGGGCGTGGAACATGTGGAATACCTACGATGCGGGTTTCATAATATTCTTCCTGGTCGGGCTCACGCTCCGCCTGCGAGCCGGCTCAATGGACGTCGGCCGTGTTATATACTGTGTGGATATCATATATTGGTATTTACGTATATTGAATATACTGGGCGTTAATAAGTATTTAGGTAAGTTGTTTTTTTTTATTTTTATTAGTACCAAAAATTTTGTAGAGTTGTTTTTTTTTTGTTAATACATAATTTCGTTATACATACAATTTTTGATAGTATAGAGGCGTGGCGCCCTCAGTCAGACCCTGTCTCAACAGGGTTACTGTACTTCCCCTAGGCGGAATGATCATTTTTAAAATATTTCATATCTCTGTTCTGGTATCAAAGACAAAGCACGGCGTTGAGTTCCGCCATTCAACACGCGCTATCTCGAATGTCGGGCTGAAAGCATAAAACAGAGTGCTTTCACTAGGTTCTCTCTGTCAACCCTGCAATAGGAGAAAAAGCGTGAAACTATATGTATGTATAGTGTAACTCGTCTATTATGGTTCTACATCAGGTGTTCCACTCTTCGAAATCAATTATAGCTGATACCTACACAACATAAAGATTTTATTCAAATCCATCCAGTAGTTCCGAAAATGTGTCCGCACAAACTTTCTAGGAATCGAACCAGCAACCAACAAGTAAAATGCTGAACCATTACTCTTCTACAAAGAATAAATAAGTTGCTTAATATTAAAATTAAATGTTATATTATATATATACTTTATTGCACTAAAAAAAATAACATATAGTAAATACAAAATCAGAGATAAAAGTTAACAAGAGGTGGGCTTATTCCAAAAAGAGATCTCTTGCAGCCAACCTGTGATCGTGAATAAAGAACGTATAGCGGGAGACTTAAATGTATAATATACGAATACAACAAAAAAAAATAAAACAAAACAAAAATACGTTAAGAATACATACATATACATAGAAAAATATACATACACATAACCATACATACATACATACATACCTATATAAATACATACATAATATTATATCAATATATATACATAAACATAATATGAATGAATATACTTAGAAACTTTATTTTTTTCCATTAGATGTTACTATTAAAGAAAGTAAAGAAAAGCGTTTAAACTTATGCATCATTCTTGAGAAATTGTCTGACGATTATTAACTTCGTAGGTATTCTCTAACTTTTATAGTAAAGAGCTTCATCATATCTGTCTCTGGAATGTATTGTGAAGCTTAGTAAAATATTAAATTAATTTCTACCATATTACTTAGTAGGAATATGTTGATATTCCAGTCAACATATTCCTACTAAGCTGTTGGGGCCAGTCGTTTCGCAGTGGCACAAGCATGGGACTGATAACAACTGATTGTGGTTTCGATTCCCACTCGAGGAGTTGAAATATTTAATGTTTCGATTTTCTTCGCTCTGGTACCGAGGTAAAGCGCGGCGTTAGCTTCCGCCACTTAACACGCAATGTCTCCGAATTCGGCGGTGCGTGGGGAAGTAACATAAAAAAAGAATATTTTGATACAGATGTTGACTTCTGTCACTCAACACGCAAACGATAAGTAGAGAACGGTGTGTCTTGACACTTCGTTTTTCTCTATCCGCTCCGTGTTCACACAGTTTCACGGAAACCCGTGCAGAGTTGATAATTAAATTCGCCAATCGCTATGCCACTCAAAACAATATAGAAAGAATCCGTTCATGATATTGCCTTAATGAAAATATTTTGTAAATAAAATTAATCGATCATCATTTATTTAATATAAAACTTTTTATGTGTTTCAAAAAACGAGTAAAAGATAATGCAAAGCCAAAACTGTGTATAGCAAGTTGGTTGAAGTTTGGCATATACATATAGTAGATTCCTTTGGCCTTTAAGGTTTTACAAAGCAGTAAGAAAGAATTTCCTTGAACTCGTACCGGGGAAAATTTAAGATTTTATTACAATCGATTTTAAAATCCACACGAATGTAATTTTGAGCGACTTCTAAGTATTTATAAAAAAAATCATAAGCCTTTACACTTTAGCTTCACGTCTTTTCCCATATAATAGATAAGACAGACTGAATTGAATGTCAAAATATTTCGTACTCCACTTTCCACCTGAATCCGAGACATTGCGTGTTGTGGCGGAACTCAACGCCGCACTTTGTCTTCTTATAACGTATTAGATAATATTTTTCAAAAATACATTATTATTCTACCATCAGACTATGTAATTCAGGTTTACTTTAATATTAAATACTGTTTAACACGTACATACAAAGTTCTTAGACGCGGTGATATACGAGTATGAAGGTGTTGCGGAAATTGAATGATGCATAAATAAACCTACTAAATTTACCAGCTCGGTTTATTCTGTTGCACAGAGTTATGTATATATTTACTGCATTACTCTGTTATGTTATATTCAAGTTAAAGATTAAGACAGAATATTATATGAAGCATCTTATATAGATATTGTTTTTACCACCCTCCGAGTGTTTGCCTATCATTATAACGGAACCTTGAAAATTTGCACATGTGTCAATTTAGTAGTTTGGAAAGTAAAAAAACAAACGTTTTAGTTCTATTCAGAGAGAAAGTAATGTTTAGACACTCCATTCTACACTTTTGAACTGAATTCTAGACGTAGTCAAAACGCCACGGGTTTGAGGTCACTGGGTTTTGATTTACAATAGTGGTGCAATTAACATAATGTAAATATAATTTTACACCAAATTAGATCAGACGAATCAAACATGAAATTATCTCGGGAAATTATTTGTAATTATCTAAATCCTGTTGACATTATTTACAATTATCAAAATAATAATAAACCATTTTAGTCTGAAGTTGCTTTTAAAATAATATATTCTACATTTACAACTACTAAAATATCCCAGCATTCTGCTTACCTCAAAAGGGAAGATATACCCCGCTCTAACATCTGCTTTTTATGACCCCGCTTCCAGTTTGATACTACAGTCAGGCAGTCAGAGATTCTAAATTTTACACTCTTGGACTAAAATTATTAAAATAAATATTTCACACTAACATTGCCTTTATTAGGGTTAACACTTGATTTTCATTTCAGGACCTCTAGTCACCATGATGGGTAAAATGGTTAAAAATATGATATACTTTGTGGTACTCTTGCTGGTTGTGCTCATGTCGTTTGGAGTCGCACGACAGGCGATATTGTATCCCGATAAAGAAGCCAGTTGGTACTTAATTAGAGGGGTAAGTTTAGTTTTATGTGTTATGAAGAACTAATTGTACTGACTTTAAATTTTCAAGTCTCGTGTTTTCTTATTTCATCGGAATTTCGAGATTTCTTAGAGCTCCTGTAAAATCCCCGGGAAGATTATTTATAAAATAATATTTTTAGTGACAGGGAAAAAGAATGTAAAAGTTCCGATTTTTTGACCAATAAGAACGGACCGCGTGTTAGTAATATTCAAATAAATTATTAAAAAAATTAAACGCCTCAATGCTTTATTTTAACTCTGTTTGCGCAGTAGCTTCGGCGATGCGTTGTCTGTCAGTCAGTGAGTAACAAAGGTTTTAACGACAAACAATAATTTATTATTATTATAGATATAAGATGTCTGTGTTTCATCGTGGGTTAAAAATTCAACTAAAGATTATTTATATTATGAGTGTGTCCGGTGTATTTAGGCAATCTATTACGGAAAGGCAATATATTTGTAATCGGCGGTAAACGAATAACAAAGTGACTCAATACAATGTCCTTTGTTTATAATTTATTCTACGAACTTCAAGACATACTCGTATGCGATGATTCCAGTAAATAATTGAAAATTCAAAAGATATGTATTTGTTCATATAAAAATATTATTGTTGCTATTATTTAACACTTATTTCAACAAAAAAATAGCTTTAGTAAAAATATAAAAATACGCTGGTGGTGTAAAGGTAGCCTTATCACCTAATTATTGTACCATACTTCACTATGGTTAACAGTAAATCTGTTTACAAAAAAACCTGATTAATTATTTTAAATTATAAAGCCATATCGTTGAATTTATATGGAGTAAAGTTATTATTATAATTTCTGTATAATAAATGTTTTTTACATATTTTGCAGTCGGCTCAGAATTAAAAAGTGCAACGACAATCTGCATTCGTTTGCATCGGTCGATTGAATTTCACGGTTGTCTTCTTTATGACGTTCCATTTTGCATTTTCTTTAATGTAATTGCTGTATAATTCTGTAATTGTGCAAAGTGAAATTAACAATTTTATTTATATATAATTAAAGTACGATTTTTAATTTCTTATGTGCCTTACCACCACGTGTGTTATAAAATAGATTAAATTAAAATTATATATAATTAATAAAACAAAAAATATTTTTACGCTTCATTTTTTTTAACCAAAACCTTGTATTTCAGTATTTTTTAACAATTTTATTAAGAATCTTAGGAACAATATATATAATAAGTTATAAAAGTTGAAACTAACCTGGATTCGAACCCGCGCTTTAGCTCTAGACAACACAAGAAAACGCCATACTTATCCAAAATCGAACCCACATTCGGAATCCACAAATAACAATTACAGGTTTTCTTCCAACCGTACTTTATGCTGTACGGGGAGGTATTCGCCGAGCAGATGGCGCCTCCCTGCGGCCTCCCCGGCCTCGAGGAGTGCCGCGTCGGCCACTGGGTACCGCCAGTGGTCATGAGCATATACCTGCTCATTGCTAACATATTGCTTGTCAACCTATTGATAGCCGTCTTTAATAACATCTTCATTGAAGTCAACGGAGTTTCGCATCAGGTTTTTGAATGTTAACTTGGAAATTTTGCGTAGATTTTGATTTGCTGTGTGGGTTGTATTGTGGTCGGAACGAAATTTGGATCCTTTTAACAGGTAATGTGAAAGAACTAAGACAAAAGCTATAAGGAAAACCATGTGTTACGGAACAACAGTTGGAAGTAAAGATCACAATACGACCCGCAATTTATGATCAATCGATGTTTTAGTTGCCTGTTGCGAGATTTGATTACACTGTTGATTTTGTTTGGTTAAGGGTAACATGTAAATAGTAGCTAGTACATAGCTAGTTTTGTGCTGTTTTTTTATTATATTATTATACACTTTAATTATTATTTTTTTGCTGTATTTTATTATATTATTTCCAATAATTTTACAATTCTTATTATTCTATTATCATTTATCAACACAATGGTTATTGAAATCGAAAATATCTTAAATTGGGACCTACAACAAATAAAAATACCAAATTGGTTTTCAAATAACAAAAATTGGATTTGATTTAACAAAAGCGAATCAGATTATAAGTAACTCGATACAAGCAGTAGGTGTTGTTTGTAGATATTCTTCCAACCGTACTTCATGTTGTACGGCGAGGTGTTCGCGCCCGACATCGACCCGCCCTGCGGTCTCGAGATCGGCGACCAGAAGTGTGTCACCGGACGATGGATCACTCCTATCGCGATGACGGTCTATCTGCTCGTCGCGAATATACTACTCATAAACCTCCTTATAGCCGTCTTTAATAACATATTTAATGAAGTCAATGAAGTCTCGCATCAGGTTTTTGTTTTTTTTGTTTTTGGTTTTTTTGCTTCTTTTTTTTTGTTTTTGTTTTGTTTTTTAAGTTGTTTAATTAATTAAGTTTGCATGATTAGTGAATCAGCTTTTAATTGTTAATTTAAGTATTATTTTATTTGTTATTATAATAAATTAAATAGTTTTTTTAAGACCACATAGTTCTTTATAAGTTGTTACACCGATGAAACGAAAATAATTGATTGACAAATGATTGTACTGTCGTTGTCCCAATTTGCCTATTACAGTTCATTTTCCAAACCTCAAACTCTATTGTTCGGAATTTATAACGTGACAGATTGGGTCATATTCGGGTATCATAATTTTTGGCCATATACATATGTATATAGGAGATTATTTGCAAAAAGTATTTTTAATGAATAGAACAGTTATTTTTAAAATTAAATTTAATAATAAAATTAATTTAATCATTTAAAAAATATATTATAATCAATTATTAAGGTTACTATTATATTAAATACAACGCAAGTGGTTTATTATTCAATATTTTGTTATTAATTATTCCAATTATATCATAGGTGTGGATGTTCCAAAGATTCACTGTAGTTATGGAGTATGAACAGAAACCCGTTTTACCGCCGCCTCTAATTATATTCTGTCATATATACGCTACATGCAAGTGGGTGACAAGGAACGTGTCTCACAAACGGTTTCAATACGACAATGGACTGAAATTGTTCTTAGAGAAAGAAGATATGGAAAGATTGTATGATTTCGAAGAGGAATGCGTGGAGGGATATTTTAGGGAACAAGTAAGTTTGTGTTTCATTTAAATTTTTGAGAAAAGTTTTTTTAATAAATAGTAAATTGCATCGATATCTATTAGGGGATCACTATGCCTTTTTTCTTAAGGTAAGTTTATGTAGTACATGTTTATTTTAATCATGTTTATTAACAGCATCGAAGTGCTTTTACAAATATTTATTTTTAGTTACAATTATTAATATTCTTAAAGTGTGTTTATAAACATCTTCTACAATATAAAAATTAGGTATACCTATATTTATTTTTGGTCTGTATTCAGATCTGCTATGGTCTGCGTAGATGCTCTGCCTAAAAATCACTCAGTGCCAAAAAAAATCGCTATCCAACAACCAATAAAATGAAGCTCTTAAATGATTGTAAATAATGCATTGTTATATCATTAGGTCCTTTTTTTATACAACACGTAAAAAATCAACGTGTGTACTTAAAGTAAAGATTTCGATAACCGAAGTCTTTAATACTGATAAAGACATTTAGAAAACATGGCGCAGCGGTGAGAGCACCTGGACGGTATTCATGAGGCGCGGGATTTCGATTCGAGATTCGAATCCCGCCGCGTTCAAATTTTTATACGTTTTCTAAATGTCTTTTCAATTTTCCTAAGTGTGGAATAACACTTTAAAAATGTAAAAGTCTTTAATACTACTAGAGTTATCGCGTAAAATGCTATAGAAATAATATTCATGACATTTATTCTATGGTTGATATTTTTTATTCTTGATAACTGTTTTGTTTATACAGTTTTTAACGGTAACAAATTTGAATTGCAAATTTTAGTGCAATATGATTTTTTACAATATAGCCTATATTGTCAATATACGAGCGTCGTTTACATTTATACAGACTGATACTAGTATTTGAAATTTATTCAAAACTGAAATAATAGTCTTTTATAGTTTATTGTCATGGGAAAGACTACTAGGATTAGTCGCGTATATTTTAGGATTCAAAAATAGATATTAGAAAATTCCGAAATTTTCACCTCTTGCTCCGTAGTCACACGTATACAGAGTTTTCTAAAAGTTATTAACGAAAACTAAAATATATGCGATTAAAACCAACGAAAACAAATATTTTATTCGTATGCTTTTATAATAAGGTCACAATCGTAACGTCTTTAGAATTATAAAAATAGATTTTAGACTAAGAAGTCCCCTTGTGTTTAGAGTTTCACTAACACGCCATTCATTTATTTGAAAGGAGAGGTGTAAATTAAGTGATATTTCAAAACAACTATATTACATAGATATGTATAAACAATTCCTTAATATTATTTTATAAAAAATAGAGTATTTGCAAGTTACTAAAGTAAAAAATACGTTTTAAATAAATTTAACGTAAACATTTTTAATTCGCCCTGGTCATCCCGGCAGAACATTATATTCATGTTTTAAGAATATTATATTGCCAAACAACAAGAAAGTCTGATAGCAAGAAGTACGATGAATAGCGTTGTAATATTTTCTGATCAATTATTAAATTATATTATCAATTAATAATTTTAAATGTTATAGTTATTTAATCCATATTTACCTTTGACAGGAAGTAAAATTGTCAAATTCAATAGAAGAGAGAGTTAGAAATACAACGGACAGAGTGGAACACATCACAACCAAAATGGAGGATCTCAATCAGAAGGCCAACTGTCAGATACAGTCTATGCAGGTAAATTGATAGATTGTAAAACGAATTACATAACGTTACTATTTTATATAGAGATTTTATAATATATTTTTTATTAGATATACACTTAGGCAAGGTAGCTTAAATTAAGTTTTAACTATAAAAAATATTTTATTTAGTTTTAGATTATATTCATGAATTGAAAATAAATAAATATTATCTTTTTCAACCTCTCGTGATTACAGGCGCTCTCAGGCGCTGTCCCACTGCGTCACAATTGTAATAATTTTCAAAGTGGATTCCATTTACTTATGTGTCCCATCCATACCTATATACGAGTATCCATATCCATTAGCAGTAAGTTGAGTAGTGGCAACTCTCTACGCAACGACTCTACAAGTTCTATATCTCAACGTATTTTTCTTAATTATGTTATTATTTTGAAAATGAAAAGAAAAAATGTCTCAAATGTCACTTGACCCTAATAGTTGTTTGTTTACGCGCGTCAAGACCGATGTCAACAGATTAACTTCACTAGCTTCAACTTCAACTATCACTTTACAATCAGACGTAGTCCGACTGCGCCACGACGGCCTTTTATCTATATTAAGACAGGAGGAGGCCATGTCAAGGCGCTCTATCCTTAACTTTCCGCCCGGAATCGAGACATTGCTTGTTAAGTGGTGAAACTCAACGCCGAGCTTTGTCTCAGGTACCAGAGTGAAGAAATGAAAATATAAACATACTAATTACCCGAATGGGATTCGAACTCACAACCATCGCTTTAAATTCAAACGCTGTCCCACTGCGCCTCTTATCTACATTAAGACATTAAAAATGAAAACCATAAAAAATTCTATACAAAAATATAGCAAGCTTTTCAAAACTGAGAAATCTCATTTGATCCGACCCTAATAATTTCTTGTTTCCGCGCGTCAGGCCGATGTCAACAGGTTAACGCCGCCGCCCTCCTCCCTCCCAGCGACAGATGTGATGTCGTTTTATTCCCTCTGACCCTCGCCAATTTAGATTTTATAACTATTTTTATATGTATGAGTATGTTAGATATATATTTATGACAGTTTTGTTGAGTTTATATATGTATTGTACTGTTGGCTTATTTTCTTTCGATATACCTATATTATGATAAATTTCATATTTTTTCAGTCATATTTTTTGTTGTTTTTTCTGTAAGTGTTAACACTTAGACAGGTTTCCTTTAAGAACTAATTATCGTGCTATCATGGCGTAGTGGGGCAGTACCTGACTATATGCGTGTTTGGGGTTCGATTCCCACTTGAAGTAATTGTTATATTAATTTACCCATTCTAAAATTCAAGACAAAGCGCTGCGTTAGAGTTTCGCATTTCAACATGCATTTTTTCGATTTTTGATGGAAAGAGAAGAACTAAGCATAAAGCAGACTATCTTTGCCTATCCAGCTAATCCGGATAACGCGTGACCCAGAAAAAATATATTTAATTATTCTTGATTCATACGTACAAGCATCTTACTTAACTTAATTGTATAGTTAAAACTGAATTTTAGTCTGCTATTTAGAAAATACTAGATGTTCATTTTTCAGAAAAGCGTATGTTTTAAAAGTGCAATTAATCGAGGTAACGTAATGACTTTCCGCTTCTCATCGTCTATGGCGGGTCGGATCTAGGGTGTCGACGCGTGTCCGTGTCCATTATAGTGAAATATTCAACTTTAACAAAGTTTTTAGATTCATACCTGTCTGTGAATTTAAATTACATATTAGTAATTTTTGTTTTAGTTTGAAACTGCCTATTAGAAATATTTTTTGTCATATTAAACCTATATTAAACCTATAAAGCAATGTTTATACTATAATAATTGTTGATAAATTAGACGTATTTAAACCTAACCCTATTTTAAGAGTTTTAGAAGAATAATTATATTATTCTTTTAATATCTTCCTTTTTATTGAAAGCAGTACTGATTTGATCTTAACATAAAAATATATATACAAGTATTTAAAAAGGAACACATTACTTAAGTGAAATTTCACACAACTACATTAAAAAAAACCTTAGTCTAAAAAATCATTACTTTATCCAACAATACCTATTCAACCCCAAAATATATAACAACTATCAACCAATTCCACTGTACAGCTATTAAAAATAAAACCTACCTAAAAGTGACTTTATTATAGAGCGTAGAATTCAGACTACGTAAGCTAGAAGACGTGGCGGAACAAACTATGAATCATTTGGCTGTGATCCACCGGTTCATGGCCACCCATCCGTCGCTAGTCAATCGTGGTTCTACAGATACTTTAGGACCTCCGCCCCCGACCTTCCAAAGCGGAGGGGCGAGGTTAAGAACTGCTAGCGATCGGTCAGAGGTAAGTCTTTATTAATTTTGAATTGTTATTTGATATTTTTACTTGAAAATTACTTAAAAATTGAGATCTAAGAGGTTATTTAATGAAGAATAATGTATTTCGATGCCCCAATTATTACAACATATGAAATTGTTTAGCATGTTCATTATTAACATTCTCAGTGTTATATGTTGGTTGCGATTTTTTATTTTCTTCACATTTTGTATATTGAATGGTTATCCAGGTTCTTTTCTTTTATTGTTTTTGTACGCATTTTTTTAAGTTTTAAATGTACGCTTTATGTGTTGTGTTCTTGTGTTCGAGTTTTTAAAGAAATACCAAAATTACACAACTTAAGTGACTATATGGAAATTATGAGAATAAAACATGATCTAGACAAGGTCGAGTCTGGGCACCGTTTGTTGGAACTGTAAATTTTTAAAAAGGTTGAGGCTTATTTGCAAATCCTACCGAAAGCAAAATATTTAATAAGTAATGAGAAGCTTCACATTCCTTCAGGAGAACGTTGTATCCTCTGAAGAAATATAAACCGACGCGGTTAAAACTTGTTTAATTTTCAACTTTACGATATTACAAATACTTGCTAATTGGATTCTTTATTAATAAATTCTTTGTTTAAAGTAGGAGCTTTATACTTTTTACTATATAATAGGGTAGACAGAGAGAATTTAGTGTCAAGACACTCCGTTCTCCACAATTCTTTGTTTTATTTTTATATAATATTTTTCAGTAATGTTTTAGTTTAAATTGATTTTCTTTTTATAATGTAACAAAATCTATCAAAAACAAGCATAATTCCTATTCAGTTCCAATTTTACGTAAGGCTTAGAATAGCTACTCAAATTTTTAATAAGCCACAAAAGTGTTCCATAGAGCCTTCATTAAAATGTAAATGTCCGCATTAAGCTCCGCTTCAGTCCAAAAGACAAAGAAATATTTTTACATTATTCGTAGAATGATGCTGTCAGTGTAACTGAAGTAAACCTTTCGAATCCTAGGTTATTATTTTAATGTAGAAAAATTTTACGTTTAAAATTTGTAAATGTAAGGGAAAAATGGAAATTTTGTATTAAATCGCAAATAGAACGTAAAAGTAAAAGAATCCAGAAATAACGTCCCCTACGAACCCAATTAAAAGAAGAAACTTCGAAAAAGATGTTAAATCTAACGTATCAATCTAACTAAACTTTTCTCATTAAACAAATATAAACGTGGGGATTCTTGTCAACAACTCGAACACGGATCACAAATAACTGGATGTGGCGTGATGGCGGATTTGCATAAAGAATCCAGTAATAATGACTATTAGGTTAATATATTAAGTATTTAAAATAAAAATTAAAAGATATATAAATAAATAAGATATGTAAATCCGCCATCGATGGTGTTAACGGTGGTGGCGCGGCAGGTGCTGTCGGACAGCGACACGGGAGCGGCGCGCTTCGCGGTGCGCCCCGTGCAGGAGGAGGACGAGCACGCCTCGCAGCCCTCCGAAGTAAGCGCATATACTGCCCTAACCCGCGTTATACTGCTTGATACTTCGAATTTTAGACTAATTAACTAATTTGATAAAGATTTATTAATAGAAATAGTTATAATTATACGGTCAGTTCTCCACTTACGACGGGGTTCGTTCGATTTTACAACTTCGAACGTTAGTCGAAATGGTCGTAAGTCGAATTTCATATGAAATTAAATAATATAATATGATAGACATATATTTATGTTGTTATTTTTTTAGCTGGTTAATTAAATAACTTCATACATAAAAAAATGTGAAATTTTTTCGTCGTAAGTGCGAATGGTCGTAAGTTGAGGTGGTCGTTACTCGAGAACTGACTGTATTTTAAATCAGCCAAAACTATTTAAGCATTGAAGCAAGCAGTAAAACGCAGTAGCACAGAATTTGGAACTAATTTAATTTATATTATAAGATCTGAAAACTGATCTTACAGTCAAAAGCGCTTCGTGTCTCGCGAGACGGCACCGATTTGTGTTGTTGTCAAATTTATTTACTCCATTTAAATATATGTTAAACGAACACATTTTTGCTTCTTTCTGAATCTTCCATATTTATTTTTTTGCATTGTGACACTACAGCACATGTATTTAAACCTGTATGTCAATGTTGTAAATCTATATAACTGTATCATTCAAAACAGTCCTTCAAACTTTATTCTTAGAATAAATGGTCTTATCAAAAAAGTCCTTATCTTATTTCAATACTTGTTGTATTGTTATAAATATCACTAATAATACAATAAATTTTAAAACAAGTACTTTCTATGAGATCATTTACAAAATTAAATCACAAATCACGCACCATATCATATCACGATATTCAGCTATCATATCACAAATATAGGAAGAGTTGCCTCAATCTGGACCGGAAGTGGTAGAGAAGGAGCCGGAAGCGGATTCAATATCAACATCATCAGGGGCGAGCGTCGCCGGACCGGACGTCACTGTGATAAGGCCGACCGCGCCAGTCACTCCCGCTCGTCAGAGGTCGTCTGATAGCAATAGAACTGAGCCTAGTGATGAAAAGAAAGGTACTTACTTAGTTATTATCATTACATAGTACAAAGCAAAGTTGCTTCCCGCGCCTGTCTGTATGTATATATGCTTAAATCTTTAAAACTACTCAACGGATTTTAATGCGGTTTTTTTTAATAGATAGAGTGATTGAAGAGGTTTAAATGTATAAATACGGATTTAGTATAATCAAGAAACATTGATAATTTTGAGGTTTCTAATGTGATGCGAAGAAAATGGTAAATCCTCAAGTACAAAGGGTTTGATGGCTTCGGATTAGCGAAAGAAGTAGATCGGGGCGAATAAGAAGGCATTATTTTTTTCTTATGTACATTCTTAACACCAAAATGTATTTAAAACATCTAAGTCAAAAGAATAGCTCGGTAAAGTTTCAAATGGTTTCTAATTTGTATGATTTCCCATTGTTATTATTAGATTTTCAGTAGGAAAATGATTTTTTACCCTTTGCAAGCTACAAATAAATTTTGTATTTTCAATTAAGGAAGTATAGGAAGGATTGTTAACATACAATAATATTTTATCTTTTTTTAGAGGACGCTCAAAATATTGTTGGTGTTAAGTTCCGCCATGTATTTTTTTATAAGTTGTCTCAAAAAGTAGATTAAAAAATATATCAAAGCAATATTTTGTATAAAAAACAGTGCCATCGACAACAGACGATGCGTTCTTACCGGAAGTGCGAGAAATGCCGTCAGACTTGCAAAGCCTTCGTCCTCGCACCACGTCCGCTGGCACCAGGAGAACAGCCAACACGAGACGGTACGTTCGACTATATACATTTTCAATAGATGTGCCATTTAATTAGTTATTAATGATTTATTATTTTAATTACCTACTGTTACTATTTAGACAAAAACGGAAATTTATTCTATAACATTTAAACAATGTTTAAACTTTAATAGCTTTAATTCAACATAAAAAGTGGTTGACGCAGGACTTTTGTTATCGAATAATAGTGCCACTTCGAATACTTTTGCTATAATTAAAACATATTTTCCAACAAAGGACCTCGTTCAAGATAACTTTAAGATTTATTTATGACAAGTTAACAGTCGTGTAATCAAAACTAAGTGAAGTCTAATCAAAACTCAGACGAAGTTCTGCTAACCAGTCTCGTTCTGGGAAACTTTGAAACAGTTCGAACTGGACCAGTTTGTTAGTCAATGAGAATAACATATTTATTTAATATGTAAATAATTGCCTCCTAGAATTTTAACTCAGAACAGACAGCTTTATAGGTATTAGAATCATTCATTCGTAAAATTTGATTTAGCATGTTAGTCTTTTCAGTTGGTTCACGTTCAGTTTTAAATACTTAATTATTTTATATTATTTCACACACTTGATAATTGGATAACTCTCTATATAACGTCCGAAATTTATCATCGCCATAATTGTTTTAATTTTATTTTTTGTTACTTTCTTGCATCTGTTAGGAGACGATTGTGGAAACAGTAAGTCAAATGGTCATTTGGCGAATGGCTTAGCTTGTGAATAGCGATGTAGTTAGCGTTAGCGCCTTTGTTTTGATGTTATTTATATATAAGCTTCGTAACTACACGCTCATTTTTTTTGTATTATTCATAATGACTGGCACTTTTTACAACTTACACAAGAACTATCGAATCTATGATCACATTCACATATGTAACTGCAGTTGTCTTAACACCCTTACTAGCAATTTACTTATTCTTGTATTTAAAATAATATTCTCTAAATAAATCTTGCCATGGATATAAAGAAAAAACTTTAAACAAAACTTTATGGATGCAGTTTAAAATAGTTACTTGTTACTCTGTTTCTTGATAAACTATGTATCTAATAGTACTTCTTTAACTTACTCTAAGTATGTATATTGTACATTTCTGTTGAAAATTTCGTAATGTTTCGTAATTTTTGATAAATAATAGAATTGTTTCTGAAAGTAGACTTAATTTCTTGATTTTGAAGGTAAGATAATTATTTCAAATTGATAATTTCTGCAACAATTTTTTATTTAAAATAATATAATCACTGGTGAGTACCAACATTTGATTTTACCACCAAATCTGATACCAACATTCAAGGCTTTACTATGTTTTGCTATAAATGAAGCCGATATATAAAAAAAAACAACCAAAATACAAAAACACACAATATATACAACATTTGTACACGTTTCTTAACCATGTATAAGTAGGTATGAATAGAGAAGTATATTTCAGACGTTCAGAGGGCGGCAACGAGTGTGGCATGGCGGGACACTCCGCGCACCACCTCGCGCCGCGCCGCCAGCACAGCCAGACGCACTCCGAGCCTGACAACTCGGCTGTGGACGCTAGCTCCTTGCAGAATTCTGTTACAGGTTTATATTGTATTTGTTTTTAATTTGTTTGATGGTTTTGTGAAATTTCGTTTTATGGTAGATTTTTGTGGGTGCTTTTTTTAAATACTTCATTAGTGAGAAATTTATTAAGATGTTGTTTGACTTCAGTGTTAGACTAATTTATAATTGAATAAATATTAAAAATGAAACGTAATTAATTTATAAAATAATCGATGGAGTTGATACATGACATAGAATGAAAATGACTTACTAGTTGACTATACAATTCAAAAAGAACTAATTTCTCGCATAATTGTGTAATACGCTATAAAATGACGAACACTATTCTGATCTAACAACTTTTGACGAGACACTTTTAAAAGTGGGGACGATTTTTAACCATCCCTACTTACGATAAGTGTTCCACTGTCCTGAAGCGTTGCTTATTTTGTTTTTCTGTTTTTTTAGCTGTTAGCTTCACGCTGTATCCCGCACACAGCAGGGTAGGCAGAGGGAACCTAGTGTTAAGACACTCTGTTCCCCACTTTCCGGCGAATTCGGAGCCATTGCGTGTTAAGAGTGGCGGAACTTAACGCAGCGCTTTGCCTTGACACCAGAGCGAAATAAGTGGAAATATTAAATATTTCCACTGCTCGTTTGGGAATCGAACCCACAACCAGTCATTTACAGTCACACGCTTGTGCCACTGCGTCACGACTGGCCCCAATGTTATTTAAATTCACAGTATATTATGATATGATATGATATGAGTAATGTAGCTTCACAGTTTTTCCCACATCTCAACGCCACGCTGTGTTTTATACACCAGAGAGGAAAAATCAAAATTATTTAAATAAAATCAATTCCCACTCGTGGAATCGAACCCACAACTGTTGCACCACCATAACTAGAAGAAGATTAATAATAACCAAAAGATAATTTCAACTTTATTTGTTAACCTTACGACTTTGATTTTTAACTGTTTTTGACGTCTGCCTTTCAAGTTTCTTCCCTTTAAATTACATTCCCCAAATGTTATTCTTATCGATGCCCGACCTTCCAAACGAATATCTCGGAGGCGTGAAATTTTTCATTTATCTGAAGCGTATTTTTTCATTAAACCGGCGAGAGGAAGTTGAACATAAATGCTAAGTAATAAAAAGTTTCTAATGAACCGTGACTTTCGTTTAAAAATACAAAGAGCTGATAAAATCGATGTAAGGGGGAAGTTATGATGATGGTTATTCCAATATTTGTCTTTTTTTTAGTTAGTTTATTGAAAAGTAACGGATTTATAACGTGTTTGGTGGAAATTTGTGTATATTATGTGCTTTTTGAAAAGAAATCAGAAGGTTCTCGCTTATTTTTTTTTTTTGTGAATCGTGAAAAAATAATTATTCATTGTATAGAGTTGAGATCTAACCCACAACCGTTAACATTAATTTTATAATTATCTCATTGTGCCACGTTGATCTCCATAACACTCATTTGTTATTATAGATTAATTATGGCCCAAAAAAATTATATTAAGTGAATCCTATAAAATGAAATTATTGAATTGATTAACAACTGTTTTTTTTTAATAATTTTATTCCAAAATGCAGAAATACCTTAAAATGTAAATATAATATTATATTCGTATACTAACAATAATTTTTACTTTTTAGTTTGATCTGATTAAATACAACAGCGATTTTTTAGTTCTTTAAACTAGTATGGTTTAGGGGTGGATTAAAATTGAGTTAATTGTTTAAACTAGATATAATGCCGTTATATCATGGATAAGCTATTTTTTTTATTTTAAGATTATATTATAAATACTGTTAACAACATAAATAAGTTGTAATAATGTGTATAAGATTTTTGGGGCCAGTCGTGGCGCCGTGTGACTGTAAACGACTGTAATCGACTGGTTGTGGGCTCGATTCCCACTCAAGGAGTGGAAACATTTAATATTTCCATTTTCTTCGCTCTGGTGTCGAGGCGAAGCGCGGCATTAAGCAGGGTCCACACTATGCCGCGGTAGGCCGGGCGGGTTGACCCGGGTGGGCTAAGCCGGGCGGGTACGTTCGGGCCGGCACGACGTCCACACCGAAAGCCGAAACCTGAGTCGAAAATAAAATACTTCGTCTAGTTCGGTCGGAGGTTTAATTGTAACTGAAGCCGCTCGGGGCCGCTCGGCACGTCCCCACTCTATATTTTTATTCGGTTCGGCTCAGCTTCCTTTGATCTGTACCTACTTTGTGCGGGTTGAAATCGGCACGGCCCGGGCCGGTATTTTCTAACCCGGCAAAGCCGCCCGGGGCGTCTACATCAACGCGGCGGTCAGCCCGCCCGGCCAACCCCGGCATAGTGTGGACCCTGCTTTAAGTTCCACCACACTGTACAGTTGAGGATTTAGTTTTTCCTTGTCAAATCCGTGTTCTATAATACAATTTTAAAATCCAATATTTTATATCAAATAAATAGGAAAGTTAATAAAAAGCAATTCGTCAGGTCACCAATCCGGGTGGGAGGCGACGGGCGGCGCGGCGGGCATGCCGGCGGGCGCGGGCGGCCGCACGCGCGTGGCGGCGCCGCGCTCGCTGCTGCTCGCCATGCACGAGTACACCAGCATCACGGACGAGCTCGAGACCGTGTACGGACTCTTCTCTCCGCCTCACACGCCACGGTGGGTTTCAATGTGCTTTTTGTGTTCATTTTTTTAAGTGGATTTTCTTTTAGGAGGTATTTAGGTGTTGCAGATGGGGTGACGCGGTAGGACGTTTATAAAGCGATGGTCTTGTATTCGGTGCCAATCGGGGATGTATTTAAATTTTCATATTTTTGCTCTGGTACACACAATAAAGCAGGGTATTGAATTCCGCCAATTAACATGCATTGTCTCTATTTCGAACGGAAAGGGAAACACGCCCCGGCAAAGAAAAAGATTCCGTCGTGACATTAGGTCCTCTGACTACCCCGCTTTGCGGGAGAAAACGTAAAATTGATAAAAAAGGTAAAAATATTTCTTATATAGGTGGTATGGAAGATGATGATAGATTTGGTAGATAAATGTTTACTTTATTGTAGTAGTTTATAATAAAATCATTCAAATTTTATTACAATTAAATTTATTAAAACAAACCCTTGATATGATACTTTGTGTAACTGGAAATTCTACAAAGTAACCAACTGTTTTGTCTTGCCTAATGGTATGCAATAATAAATTAATTTCATTTCCTCGCTCTGTTAAAATAAAACGCGGTGTTCAGTTACGCGACTGAATATGCAATATCTCGAATTCACTCAGAATATCTTGCTTCGGAGTGCGGAGTATATTCCTGCACAATAGATTTTTGTTAACTTTTTTTAATATGATATCAAATTACTAAAGAAATGCTACACGCATGGTGTACCATAAATTTTGATATATTCAATAGAGTGTTGGTTATCTATTTTTCCTTAGAAATATTCTTACTGAATAACAATGTTCTTTTTACATGTCATTAAGAAGGCCGTCATGGCGCAGTGGGACAATGTCTGACTCTCGACTTGATTGGTTGTGTGTACAAATTGCATTCGAAAGTACGATTGAATTTAAACATTTAATAAACGCGTTTTTAAACCTATTAGCTAAAGGTAAAGGCTCATAGGCTAATAGGTTAAACACGGGGTTGAGTTCCGCCACGCAATGTCTCGAATTCGATCGCAATATGCACAATGGAGTGTCTTCACTCGCGGCAAAAAGTAGTCATAAAAATATACTTCACTAGATTTTTTTGACTACTTTTTCCTGCAAAGGTATGAAGTTATTAAAAAAGAAAATGTATAAGCTACGTGCATGGTAGCGCATAAATATTGTTATATTCAATAGAGCGTTATCTATTTTCCCTAAGAAATATTCTTACTGAATATAAATGTTATATTTTACGTCATATTTTATTTACCTTCTGAAACTCTGAAACGGAAGCTGGAGCAAATATAATATTTATTTATTTTATTTTTTTAAGGTCACGCTTTTTCCCAAATACCAGGGTAGTTAAAAGAGTACCTAGGTTCTCTCTGCTGGAACAGAGTGTCTTGACACTAGGTCAAGACACTGTTTTCCATTTTCCGCCCAAAATCTAGATATTACGTGGTAAGTGGCGTAACTTAACGCTACTCTTTGACCGATATACTATAGTGGAGAAATTATTAATACTTAATTAAAATACAATCGTTTCCCAAAAGTGAGCCAAGTCTACAACCATCGCGTTTACACGCAGAATGTCCCACTGCGTCACGCCTGCCATCAAGGTATCAAACGTATATAAAAAATATTTACTACAAACAACTTGTTAGATTAAGCTAAAATATGCATATTCTAATTATAAGATTCAAGTTCAAAATACTCAAGTTCTTTGAAATGAAAGACGGCCGTAAATTATAAATGCCTTTCAATTACTATTAATTGGGATTCATTAACAGTGCTCCAATATTTAAATTTGTTTGACAATATGCTTCCTTCTTGACTTTATGAATATTATACGTTATGAATGTTTAGAGGCCCTCGTGGCGCAGTGGGATAACGTCTGACTATAAGTGATTGCTTGTGGGTTCGATTCCTACTCGAAGAAATGATTATACTTATATTCATTTCATTTCTCCGCTCTTGTAAGACAAAGCGCGGCGTTAAGTTCAGAGACTTAATATGCAGTTTTGATTTCGGGTGGAAAGTGAAGAAACGTTCAAATTAGATTCTCTTTAACTACCCCATAATAGCTGTAATAAAAGAAACATGAGATACTTTTGATATTTTAATACTTTTATTTGTATATATGTTTTTAGCTTCACGCTATATTCGCACACAGCAGGGCAGGCAGAGGGAACCTAGTATTAAGATACTCCGTTCCCCACTTTCCGCCGAATTCGGAGGCATTGCGTATTAAGTGGCGGAACTTAACGCCGCGCTTTATCTCGACACCAGAGCGAAGAAAATGAAAATATTACATATTTCCACCCCTCGAGTGGAAATCGAACCCACAACCAGTAGTTCGCAGCCACACGCTTGTGCCACTGGGCTACGACTGGCCACACACATTTTATAAATATTTTTTGTTTATATATTTTACTTTATATATATTTTACTTCAAAAATGAATAGCTTTTTTAATAAAATTGCATATTTTATTTGAATCTATGAGTGACAAGCGTCGGTTAGTAATTCGTCAACTCTATCACAATGTTCTTGTTTTATTAACTCTAGATTTATTATACAAATTTACTGAATAATATTTTTTGTTCGTAACAAAATAACAACCCAGTGTATATTTAACAAGATTGGATAATATCATTTACTTTTATATGCTCATATAAGCAATGTACTGGTGGCATAACGAATACAGCTAGTACTTTATTTTTATTTTATTATTTTTTTAATATAGAAGGAATGAGTAATATTTTTTAGCAACTGGCCTGTCTGATTTTTTAAATTTTATTGATGGGTCCCAATCACACTCTCTTAATAGAATATAATTAGCGGAAGAATATTTGTAATATAAAAAACAATTGGCTGGCTTCATCAACTTATTATAAAGGGATAATGAATTTAAACTCAACGAATCGCTGAGCGGATATTAAAATTTCTAACTTTAGCATATCGTGGTGTAGGAGGTAAATGTGTGTGCCGATATTATATACGTCTGGCTATATTGTTGTCAAGTTGTAAACATACAATTTCACACTTCTTTCCGCTTAACAGGGTAGTCAGACACTCCACTTTCCGCTAGATATAGAATACAGATTCAGGGTATTACGTGCTGTGTGGCGTAACCCAACGCCGCGCTTTATCTCATAACTAGACCGGAAGAAACTAAAGTAATTTAAATAAATTAAACCTACCGAGTTAGATTTGAACCCACGATCATTCAAGATTACAATCAGACGTTGCCCTATTACCCCGCGAAGGCCTTATATATTTTTCTAAAATGTTCTTTAAACACCTTTTTAAATTAATATGAATATAAAATATAGCGTTGTTTTCTTTACTGCCGCTTTGCTAGAGTAACGATTTTATTTTATTTATTTTAGCATAAAACTTGAATACAGTGAGATTCCAACTGAAACGATGACTGACGTGATCCTTGAAAAATTTGTGGTCTCCTGTCTTTTAAGCTACACGTTTTTATCGGCTATCAGTTTTTGTGGCCAGTCGTGGCCCAGTGGCACGAGTGTGACTGTAAACGACTGGTTGTGGGTTCGATTCCCACTCGAGGAGTGGAAATATTTAATATTTCCATTTTCTTCGCTCTGGTGTCGAGGTAAAGCGCGGCGTTAAGTTCCGCCACTTAACACGCAATGCCTCCGAATTCGGCGGAAAGTGGGGAACGGAGTGTTTTAACACTAGGTTCCCTCTGCCTACCCTGCTGTGTGCGGGATATAGCGTGAAGCTATTTTATCGAGCTATGGCTATATAATTTTACGTGTTTTATAGAATATTTATTGGAAAAAATAAAAGAAACGCAATTTCATGCTTTTTCCCCTAGCAGTATTCTCCACGTTCCATCTTAATTAGAAACATTACATATTGTGTAGCGCAACTCAACGCTGCGTTTTGTCTTAGGAGTGTTAAAATGAAAACATTTTAAATATAGTAATTTCCCCGAAGGGGAATCGGATCCGCAACCAATCACGTTTACAGACGCTGTCTCACTGCGCTACTATGGTCTCATAAGTAAAATATTTTACAAAAAAGTACGTAAATATTATATAAATGTTTGTATATTTTTTATATATACATTTTTTTTTCTATAGAACACCAATAGCAACGCGTCTTTTATCCCCTGGACGGGCTTCTTCTCCATCCACAAGAAGGCGGCACGCGAGTGAAATGTCCAACCCAGAATTCGCGCTTTTCATGGAAAAGGAACATTTACGAGGCGCTGAAGAAGACGATTATATTATTATGGAGAATCTTATTCAACGGCGGTAAGTCTTTTTGCTTATTTTGTATGTAATTCATTTGTTTGTCTATATTTTTGTTATTGTTTTTGTTAGTCTAATACTAATTAATCACTTTAATAATAACGGCTTTATTGTCTACAAAAAGGTTCTGGATACCGTCGATATTGTTTATTTTTTAAAAATTGTGTATATAAAAATTACCTAAAGTAAAATTTCAACCTGCTACTTGCATCGTGTACCTAATATGTGCCATTGGGCTGATAAATTTAATTTTGAAGTAAATTTGTTTTATATTAAAATAGTTAATTATAGTTAATTTATAACATAGCTGTCTATGGAAGTAATGTAAATAAAACGTATATTATTATTGTATATAAAACGTAAAAATAAATAATTCATTAGCTACATTCATTTAGCAGTTTTAAAAAGCCAAGCTAATGTAAATAGTATGCAATGAAATGACATACATAATATATTTATTTAATAATTTCTTTATAAAAATCTAACTTAATATAACATGGAATTTATTGAATAATAACTTTTTGGTCCGGTTATATGAAATATAATAAAATATACTTATAATAATATTTTATAATAATAATAAAAATATGATTTAGTTTTATAATAATGCCTTATCAGTTGAAATGCACCCATCACTCTACTAACACTACTAGCACACGTTCTACATAAAGTTTTTGAATTATAATGCTTCTTTAGGGTTGCCAACAATTCTTCAGCAAAATATAGTATTTTTTTTAAATAAGCTATAAAATATATAAGCCGCAGAAAACTATTATAGTATAGTTGGATTGTAAACCAAGCACTTGTTTGTTATTTCGGTTTTGAAATTGACAAGTTTGAAATGTTTAATCATATAGAATGTTTATTTACTATATTTTGGTATAGAAAATATATTATTTTGGTGTACTATATGTATATTTCTTTTAAATTCCATAGTACACAGACCGAAATACTAGATATTACAAGTACAATTGGCAACCCTATGTGTTTTAAAAATCAAAACTACTGTATATTATTTTTTATTTAATTTAAAGATATATAAAAATATATTATGACATAAATCTATGATATGAATTTATTTTTTATGATTCTAAACTTTTATTCATTTTTTTATGCATTTATTTACATGCACGTGAACGTTCTGTACTAACACCAAATATGCAAAATATGCGGACTTATATAAATATATATGGACGTATATATGAACAAATACACAAACTCCTTAAAAAAAATTGATTTATTGCACAAATGCACACAAAACGCTTATTGAAATTAATTCTTTTTCTGTTCCTAAAATGTGGAATAATTTATATATTATTGTGAACTGCATCTACGTTGAAATTTTCTTGAAGCAAAAATACTGTGCTTTTACAATATAGCCAATTCATGGAACAACAATAGATGAATTACTACTGTATAGATTGTTACTTAGTTTGATTAAACAAACCGTTTTCAAGGGTTACTATTGTAAAACAACTAAAGTGATTGTGTTTTGCCATTATATTTGAACACATGTATACTAGCTGTGCCCGCTACTTCATCTGCATGGAAAATAGGCTTAAAAGCCCATGCTCTTCGTATTTTTGACATTATTTTTTTATTAATGAATCCATTGAATTAAAAGAAACATACATATAGCACTCGCTCAAAGCATTTTCGAGATAAGGGTGCACAGACATACAAAAAATTAAATATTGATATACGCTCCCAATATAAGTTCCTTTTTATATACCTTCTATATATAGAAAGCAATTAGTTTTTTCTTATATTGTATATGTTGCTTTCTTACGTATTTTCGAACTCAAAAAACACACAGTCCGTATATTTTTACACATTAACATGTTGTACATAAAATACACGTATATATGTCTTAACTCGTAACATGAACACAAACAAAGCATGAACAGTACATAAGACGGGGCACTTGTCAACTGTAGGCTAGAAATGGAGTCTGTCCTGGGCAGATACGAGGAGGAGGGCGAGGGCGAGGCGGAGGGCGGCGTGAGCGGCGTCAGCATCAGCGTGTGCGTCAACACCAGCGCCGACACGCCGCAGACCACGCTGCTCACTGTCAGCGATAGACGACTGCCGCATCAGAGGTTTGTTGGAATGTTGTAGTTTTAGCCTATTTTTTTAAAATCTGTCTTTATTTAGAAACTTTTTAAGTAAATATACAAAATGTCATCCCCATTGTTGACTAAAACTAATTTAAAAAACATAGGGTATTTTAAAGTGTTAATTTGTGTTATAAAGTGTGTAACACTTTGTAAATGATAAATGTGTCAGTTTTACACATACATATATGGCCGTAGCCATCGTAGCGAATAAGATACCGTCTAACTGTAAATGCGTTAATCGACTCCAAGTCGGGGAAGTGTTTCTTTTCTTGGTCCCAATTTTTGAAAACCTATAAATTTGTTATGGGTATGGTGACGCAGTACGACGTCGTCTCAGTCGCCTTGTGAATGCGATTGGTGGGTGCAAGTGGTTCAACTTCACTCGGTAGGGTAAATAAATTTTAGATAAAAATATTGAATAATTTCAATCAGTCCGAAAACAAAGATCGAAAAGTAGATAACGGAATATTTCGACACTAGGTAATCTTTGAGTACCCTGCTATGGGGAAAAAAGAGTGAAGTTACTTTTAGCCCTATACCTATGTAAAATCGCTAACAGTGATAAGATCGGCTTTGTTATTACCTACAATTAATTAATTGTGTTACTTTGTTTTTATCTGTTCCATTGTATATTCTCGTTTTGTGTATACAATAAATAATTTTATCTATGTATCTATAGAATATTATATTTTATGTAACTACATATATAAATATACATAATATTATATATAGCTTATATTCACAACAGGCACTCGTTACGGAGATCGTCTGCGATCGACAGCCGCGAGCTACCTTCACCATTACAACCTCTGCTGGGTGAGGACGCTTGTGGGGAAGTACTGCTGCCAGTACCAAGGCAGCCAAGCGGTAACTTATTTCTTCACATGTTTCAATTTCTGGCTGAATGTGAAGGACAGAGTGTGTTGAAACTAGGTTCTCTCTGCCTAGAGACCGAGAACTCTCTCAGGGAGAACAGAACCCTAGTAGGGTTGCTATACGGGAAAAAGGAGCGACACTAAAAAAGACATGAACATTTTTAAATATTACTACATGCATAGAAAGAAATTGAAATTCCATATTGTCTAAAAATATAATTTTATATTTTAAAATTATGAAGCACATGTTAAACGTGTGTTACGTTGAGTTCCGCCATTCAAAGCCCATCAACATCTGAAATTCCGAATGAAAATGAAGAACGGAGTATCTTAACACCAGTTTCTCTACTTACCCTGTAGTTTACTAAACGGGAAAACGCCTGAAATTGCTAATTTGCTAACTTCACACACTAATTTTGCCACAAAATAATATAAACATGTAAAGATATGTCTTTCAAAACCTACACGAGGAAATAGGCAAGTCAATAAAATAAGCGTGACTTGTATTTCATACTCACATTCATATTCAAACAACAAAGAAAAAGTTTATAAATATTCAATACGTGATCGACCCTTTTTGGGCAGATTTCAGTATTTTCTTACGAACGCTACCGGAACTGATCGTTTGGTTATATGACATCGGCGTAATATGGTGATATTATTATAATATATTTTACTTGTCGACCCTTATTGTGATTTTATTCGTTGAAGAATTTCAGTTAGTTAATAAGGAATCTCATCACTATGTTAAATAGCCCAATGATTTTAACTTTTTTAACCTTAACCAAAAAATATTTTTTTTAACATTTTTTTTGTGTTTTACTAACATAAAAAATATACGTTTGGCGGCATATTTTAAGTTTATAAAAAACGGTTTTATGCTTTTTCCCGCATAGCTGGGTAGTTAGTCAAAGATAACAAAATACTCAGTTTTCCCTTACTCCCTTACTAACCACAAGAAATCAAGACATTGCGTGTTGAATTTTGGATCTCAATGACACGCTTTAATTTATATACCAAAGCAGAGAAATAAAAATAATCTTAATATAAACACTTTGCTAAGCGGGAAACGAACCCACAATCATCGAGTTTACAGTCAAACCTGACCTACTAACCCACAATGGCCTCTCCACCACGGTGTAATTACAATAATAAAAAATAAAATTGTCTTTCTTTACAGTATACTGATTATTATAGATCTCGCAAATTGCATCTTATTTGAATCTCAAGAGATGTTGTTAGTTGAAGAGTCTTAACTTATATTACTGTTGCTTTACTTTTTTATTTTAACTGTGACGACAAATATAAATGACATTAGTTTATATTTTATAATGTATTTATTATTGATATAAGTATTCGTAATATAGATATTCTTACAATACAAATACTTTTAAACTTATGTACTTAGACTAAAACTATATCTCAAAATTTATTGAAATAAAATTGTAAGGCACCACCACTTTAGTACTTTCAAGCTTTTTTAGGCGGAGAGAACCTAATGTCAAGACTCTCCGTTCGCCACTGAATCGGAAAACCAATACACAAAATGTTTATTTCCGCGATGTCTAAACATTTCATTTTCATTTAATTAAATGTACACCAAAAATAACACGATTAATTTAGAATGCTTTATTTAAATTGCCTTTAATAACTCTTTAAGACTATTATACGAATACAGATCTAGAGTTTTAAAAATATTGGCACATATGCCTACTACTACAATAGCGCCCATTGTGTCGTTGTGGGACAGCGGCCGACGGTCGCAATTCGATTGATTGTGGGTTTGATTCCCACTCGGAGTAATTATTATTTAATTATTTTGCTCCAGTCAATACACAATTCAATTCGAATTCGGTTGGAAAGCGAACAACGGAGTGTCTTGACTTGGAGTGTCTCGGTTCCCTGCTATGCGGAATAATGTATAAACAAAATAAATAAGTTGTAATAAGCGAGCGTATAATAATTTCAACGCAGCTGGTAGTAGCACGCATGGCTTATCGGTCCGAGCGCTTGGACGGCTTCCAAGAGGCGCGAGTTTGAATCCCACTGCGTTCAATTGTTTTATACGTTTTCCAAAAAGGTCTTTTTTAAGGTGTATGGATTTGAAAGTGAAAAATAATAGTATATATAACATTTTACACCCGCTGTAATGCGTAAAAAAGCGAAAAAAATGTGAGCACAAATAAATGATTCAACAAAATGTAATAAGAAAAATATATTAAAATATAAACTTCCTTAAAAGTATTTCTTTCTTCGTCCCCAAATTAAGACTATATAAAATAATATTACAAGGTAATCTCCTGAGCAGGGCTGAAGTGACCCAAATAATTTAGACTTGCTGTTTGGGGATCTCACTACGACAACGTGGGCACCTAATAGGTGGGAAAGCTATTAGGAGAAAACTTTTGTATCCCGGATTTTGTTTAAATCCCACGGATTTTTGATGGTCACATCTGGAGATACTGTTGTAATATTTGTTTATATACTTTGTTTATAATTATATTAGTAGCCAGTCGTGGCCTAGTGGCACAAGCGTGTGACTGTAAACGACTGGTTGTGGGTTCGATGCCCACTCGAGGAGTGGAAATTATATTTCCATTTTCTTCGCTCTGGTGTCGAGGTAAAGCGCGGCATTAAGTTCCGCCACTTAACACGCAAGCCTCCGAATTCGGTGGAAAGTTTGCAATGGAGTATCTTAGCACTAGGCTCCCTCTGCTTACCCTACTGTGTGCGGGATACAGCGTGAAGCTGAAAAACCGGAACATTGCGTGTTTATTGGTGGAACTCAATGTCGTTTTTTGACTAACTAATGGTGCAGATTCACGCTAAGCAGGGTAATGAAAGACACTCCGTCCTCCACTTTGCGCCCTAAATCAAGACATTGCCTGTTGATTGACGGGACGCAATACGCGTTATCTTAGGTACCAGAGGGAGAAAGTATAAATTTAAATATAATCATTTCCTCTACTGGGAATCGAACCCACAACCATTTCATCCGCTGTCCCACTGTTTGACGACGGCTTCAAACTAACTGACACACCCCCCAGGCGACACGAACGCATCGAGCGAGCTGTCGCTGTCGCACATGGTGAGCGAGACGCTGCCGCCGCGCCCCTCCATCGTGCTGGACTCGTCGCAGCTGCCGCGCCAGCGCTCCGCCGAGCAGCCCGCGCCCGCCACGCCCGCCAAGCCCGCGCGCCCCGAGACCATGTGCTAGTGAGTCACTTTACTTACGATATCTGAACGATATCTGGACTTATATTCCTTAGGATATTTTGTGACTGGGGCCAGTCAACGGAGACTAGGTGAGACTATGTGCTAGTGGGTGATTTTTGTTTTTGAATGTATGTATGTTTGTATGCTGTGGATCAGAGAGGTTGATAAAGGGACGGCACAGGATCGAACCATTTGGAAAACTAGGACCGCGTCTTTGTCATTATTTATTATATACTATTGAGTAATGTGATTTGGTCCTTCAAAAAATATAAATTAGATTATAAATAGGATAATTACTAAAAAAGATTGCTCTTTATATAATCTCTTATAGGTAGCATTTTGAATCCGTAACTGGTACGCAAATATCAAGAGTTACAATCCAAGTGTAGACCTGAGGTCACTTTATCGCTGATTAACGTCTCCACTATCTAAGCCTCTACCTATTAAATTTCAAGTAATAATCATAAAAAATATCTATAGTTAGTGGCGTAGATGCTTTTTAAAAGACATATTTGCAATACAAACCATTAAAGAAATCTTCCTTTTCAGATAACTACATCGCATCGATCCCAGTACTGAGTGAGTGAGATAGAGTTATACGTAAATACTAGAAAAAGGAGATGCAATAATGACCTACATTGCTTTATAAAATGGATGCATATAATTTAAATTAAATGCACAAAGATATTTATACCAAAAACGTTATATAACTTAGGAAATTACATTAAAAATGAATACCGTTTGAGAAATTCCTAATAATAATACCTATATATTAGACTGCATAATAAAATAAAATTTTATATGAAACCAATTAGTTAGCATGTAATCGTTATAGCCAGAATTTAATTAGTTACAGTTTGAAATAAACAAACAACTTCTCCCATTACGAAGGCCGTTTAGAAACCCCTTTACAAAATGAAACCTTATGACGCATCTCTGCAAGAATATTTATAATATACACATTATTATTTATAATTAATACAAGAAAAATAGTATCTATAAATATAATATAGAAGAAATAACAATGTTATCCTATCCATTTATTGGAATGGAAGATAATTTAATACACGTTTGGGAATTGTGGTTGGTAGCTGTCAACGTGACAGCTGTCATTTGTAGAGAATCCTTTTATTGTAGAAAGAAAAAAAACATGTATTCAAATTGACATTTCCAAGCATATTATATGTATGTTGTTTATAAAACAAAGAACTGCTTGTAATTCGTGTACGGACCAAAAGTAAAATAATGTAATTTTGCAAATCTCAGTTAATTTTCCTCATTTAGCTTTCGAGGAAGACGATATTTTATCTTTTATATATATTATTTAAATCAGTTAATTTACATAGAAATGAGATTAGCAATTTCGAGTTTAGGGTCTGTGTCAATGTTGCTTGATAAGAACCTGAAACGCTCTTTTTTGTTGAAATAAATGCGTTTACAATCTCTCCGGTAAATTAACAGGAAATTACCAGACAGTGGTGATATATTGCTTGTTCCATAAATAATATAAATGAAAAATTGTGTAGTATTGAAATTTGACTGACTGTCATTGAAATATGTATATTTATATATTATAAAATACACTTTGAACATATCTAAAGTAAATTACTTAATATATCAACAAAAATATACAAGACATTTTGTTTATGAATGCTAATATAAATCATATTGACATAATATCGACGTACAACGAATGGTAGAAAACAAACTGAGTGATCAGTTTTTTTATTAAATTAAACATAGACATAAATCTGTCAAAATGGCGGACGCGTTTGATGTCAATCGAAATATGAATTATCTATGCTCACGCTGTAAGGGAAATTGGTTAACGAATTGAATGACTTCTTGTGAATTTTTGCAAATGAAATTTTTATGTATTAGAATCTGAATTATTATTAAAATGTGTACTTTATATGATTGTATTTTAATATGATTTTTTTATGATTTTAAAACTAACATGAAATATTTTATAAAATAAATTTTAAATTATTTTTATTTTAGTTTATACAGTTATAATTGATCCTATCTTCCTTCTTTATCTTCCTACCCAAACCAACCATTCAACCATTAAAGGAAAAATATAATATAATCTATTATTTTTATCAATTTAATGAAAAATGCGTTTTTTTTATTTATTTCATCGTTCAATTTATTTTTATAATTGTGGCATTTAGAAAAGGTGATATTTTGTTTGACATCAAACCGACTTTATAACTTTGTTCATCTCGAGAAATAATGGTAGAATTAACTGTCGAAGAACTGTCTTTTATCTTGAAAATGCTTTTAAAATCTTGTACAGAATAGATTATTCTAGACAATGACAATACAACGTTTAGTGCTCATGGTGTAAATAATCAATGTAGGTATGAATAATAATCGAAATTGAAATTAAGTAATAAGCGTGTGACTTCTTTACGTAAACTATCGGAGTAGTAGAAATACTAAATCCCACATTATATAAATACTAAGATGTGAAGGTAACTTCATTTTTCTGCGGTAATTTATTTTAACGTCTAATATTGTTTTTATAATAGAATATACTGAGTACCAACGTAGCTATTTCTTCTGTCGATAGTTTAGGTAAAGAAAATCAAAGTCATTTTAGTGAATAAGAATTCTATGCTATCTGTCAAACTGTCCCTTAGGCTGTATATAATTGGATTCTTGAGATATTGAATTTTTTATTCTAAGACTTAAGATTGTCTATTAAAAGCTTTTAAAACTTAGCACTTTTTCTAAAAATCTTATACTGTATTTAATGTAATGTACTTAATTCTTTACACTCTACATATCGGAAAATCTGTACAGATTATAAATATAGTGCAATTCTTTCTATACATAATCATGTTGTAGCTGTCGTCGAGACGTCTTATTTGTAAAGGATATATGTAATCTATGTATATTTACTGTATTTATAGAATATTGTTTTATGTCGTAACGTGCACAATATGTTGGTTGTAAAACGATGACGTAAGAAAGTATCTGTTAGCATAATGTTCTTTTTTGTTAAGTTAATCGAATATCAAAGGCGAATTTTACTTAAATCAAATACTTAATACTGTTCAATTCAAGGCTCAAAATCGGCTTTGTTCTTATTTAAATTTTTAAGTAATCTTTTTCATATGTCATAAATATACAGTTTCATATTTATTTTTCTTCAGTAATAAAAAGTTTCATCACAATGTGTTCAATTATACCAAATACTTAGTGCAAAAATCACGCGCAAACAAAACGACCATCATCTATGTTTTTATACGTACCTCTATATATATTGAGAAATAAAAGCTCCATCCAAATAGAACGATTATAGCGCTTTTATATTTACTGACCAACATGGACACTTCAGAATAATATAACAATTTTTTAAATAAATATTCAATTTTTTTCTTAATTTTTTTAAATGAATTGTGCAAGTGACTTATATCTTAAAACCAATGTATAATATAAAGTTAAAATGATTACTTAATATTATTTAATTATTTTAAATTTCGATGCAATAATTAGTGCTAGTCTAAACGGCGAGTATATATGTATGTATATCTATTTCAATTTTACGTAGTTCATGAAATATTCTATGATATATAATATAAGAGAGTAGATTTGTTAAACGTAAATACATGAATGTTATTATTGGAAGTGTTTTATACCGAGTGAGGAGTGTGTGAGCAATCTCACTGTCACCATTTGTCATTTCTTTAAGTTCTGGGCGAAGGGTAACGAAAAATTAACTTAGTAATATAATTATCATTTTTTTATTAATTAAATTGGTTAGGGAGCTCGGACAGTCGAGGGAAGTTTTAATACGTATTTTAAAGGAACCTCCCTAAATCTATAATGCAATAGGCACCTGTACTTATATCCATTGCTTTATTTTAGAAAATCATTTTTGTAATATAAATTTTACTTTTTCTGTATCTATATAATTTGAATAGTTAATACATGAACGTTTAATAATTAAAATAAATAGCACAAAAAAAACACAAATACCGACTGACGTTGACAGCAACTGTATTTTCATTTACATATATTGTAAAGTAATCGACAAAAAAACTCATTCTCTAAAGCAACAATTGAAAAAAAGTAAAACGTCAATTTTGACATTGTCTTTATTATTATTAAACGTGTCATATGTCAATCGTTACCCTTAAACCAGCCAATGTTATGAGAACGCTGTTGATAAAAAAGCACAAGAATTGAATACATTTATAAATCGATTTGCTTTCGGCACAATATTTATTATATATATTTTACTTACATATGTATGAGCTGTTTCTCCCCGTATTGGGAGTCGTTGGTAAAGCTATCTTCAGAGTGACAGTTCTTGTGTTATGAATTGTGCGATGATACAATAAATATATTTGTGATAATTTTGTGTTTTTATTTGTATATCCTTTAAATGTGTTGGATGTGGTTTAGAACTTGAAATGTTAAATTAAATTTAATGCTTTTTCTTCGTTCAACAATTGTGGTGTTGAGCTGCAGAGTTAAACACACAATGTCTAAATTCTGGGAAAAATATAAAGCGGAATTTCATGACACTGGGTTCTCTCAGCCTTGTCTACTATACATACTAAAAGTGTGAACCTTCTTTTTACAAAATAATATTAACTATCAAAATTGTGACTCGATTGTGAGTGGGGCCATAAAGAAGTGAAGATTTCCTGCGTCAAAGAGATTATCCGAATGGATTCAATCGGATCCATTCGAATATGACAGCCGTCTTGTACAAATCATATATAAAAATATATGACAACTAGTGACCTGCTCACAGCAATTCTCTATTTAAGCCCGTGACGATTTGATTTATAAAAATGTATGTAGCCTATGTTTGTCCTTACGTGATCAACTATCTTCCTGAGAAAAAGTATCAAAATAGGTCCAGCGGTTTAGATTTTTCATAGAAACTTTCATCTCATATATCAACCCTTTGGAATTTCATTATTTAAAAAATTAGCAGCTTCCATTTGAACCTGGATCGTCTATAATTTTTTTTATTCGTCCAAATAGGATCTGTAGATTAGGTGTGAAAACGTAACAGACAGAACGACAAACAAACAAACAATCGCATTGATAGTATTAGTATCGATCTCAATAATAAAGTTCGACAACTTTTTAGAACCTCTCTCTAAACTACATATTCTCTCTGAAATTCCTCCTTTTACGCTGATAAAAACGAAACGTAATTTTCTGAATTCGTTATTGGTTTGTTTGTATTCCTTCCATTATGGCTATGTTCTGTTTAAACTCCTGACCTGACATTATTGTCAGGTCTAGGTTTATCACACTCGATATCATATTTTTATTTTTTTTTTAAAGGAAGCCTATAAAAACAAGCCATTAAATACTAGGAAATCATAAGTACGAAGGAGCTATTGATATAAGTAAGCTCCTTCGTACTTATAATTTCCTAGTATTTAACGATGAATTTACCACACTAGATTGTATTTATTTATTTCTTTATTACATTAACGCCGAGTGGCGCAGTATGACAACGTCTGACTGTACAGCAATGGCTGTGGGTTCGATTCCCACTCGGGGAATTATTATATTAATATTTTCATTTCTTTGTTCTGGTGCCTAAGACAAAGCGAGGCGTTGAGTTCCGTCACTAAACACGCAATGTCTCGATTCCGGGGGGAAATTCTCTCTAGAGAGACTATACTAGAACAGACGACACTAGTAGTAGTCTCTCTAGAGAGACGGACGGTAGCAACAAAAATAAGTTGTAATACGCGTATAAGAATTTCAACGCCGCCGGTAGCAGAACACAAAGCGCTTGGACGGTTTCGTAGAAGAGTGAGTTCGAATCCCGCTGGGATCAATTTGTCTTACGCTTTTCAAAAATCTCTTTACGTCAAATGATCAACATAAAATATCATAACAAACTTTATTCCATGCCTAGTACATACTAGGATCATTTAATATTTTTTCAATCTCATTATGTTGATCTTACACTCTACTAAAATATAATATCTTTATTTTATTGTGCTGTTTCAAAAAGGAGGGTATTACTATATTCATGGTTGTCTCTACATACTTTACTATCATTTTATTTGTACTAACCATTAAGCAAGCAAAACAATACCATTTTTGTTTATACTAATACTCTTTACAATTTATGGCCAGTCGTGGCCCAGTAGCACAAGCGTGTGACTGTAAACGACTGGTTGTGTGTTCGATTCCTACTTGAGGAGTGGAAATATTAAATATTTCCATTTTCTTCGCTCTGATGTCGAGGTAAAGCGCGGCGTTAAGTTCCGCCCCTTAACACGCAATGCCTCCGAATTCAGCATAAAGTGGGGAACGGAGTATCTTAATACTAGGTTCCCTCTGCCTACCCTGCTGTGTGAAGCTAACCCTCTTTACAATTTATTATACTTACTATCCTATACCTCACTGAATGTTAGTAAACCTAGGCTGGGTACATATTGTTTATAATTACTCCAAGGATATTCTGTACCTAATGTTTTCGCTTTACCGCAAATTTGTAAGCAACAGTCATAGCTTTATTATCTTGATTCCATATTAATATTGTAAATGAGTCTATCTGTGTCTCTTTTACGCTTTGATGGGTAACCTACCCGTACGATTTAAATGAAATTTTATTTAATTGAACGATTTGAAGAACTAGGGTTGTATATGTGTTACTTTTCAAAAGCAACCCCTAAAAGGTTTCAACCCCTAAAGGGTTGAAACCCTTTAGGGGTTGCTTTTAAAAGCTCTCTCTTTCAAGAGAGGATGAAAAATTGCATAAAAGATCTAAACCATTACTACTATTACTATCTACCATCACTATTTATTTTTTTCTATAACCCAGCTCACATGGTTGCAATGGAATGAGACATCTGTAATTGTGTAGTTTACGCAGGCAAAGCCGTAAGCGAGCCATTAGTGACACGATCTTCTTTCAGGACTTTTTTTCCTAATAAATTTGGAAAAGCAGGGCTTTCTGTAGCACCTACTAGTATAATACTTACTAAGCACTTCTTAACCATTACTTCGTTTATACCTAAAAAATATGTAAAACTGAAATAAATATGTAATATACTTCCCTTTTTAAATAATTCCTAGCCGTAACCAACGTAATACCCAATATATTTCTCGTTGCTCAACATTTTCAAAGGAAATTAAAATAAATAAAAACTAAACAACTTTATAAATAAGCTTTTAAAAGCCACTTTGAATGATCAAATAGTATAAGAGCTTAGGTAAGGAGCTCGTCAAAAGGAATAAACACGTAGCTGGAGGCACTTACTGCGAATTGTACGGACGACGCCCGACGGTCACCCATCCCATTTATTGCTAAGCTGTCGGTATAGTTTAGGGATCGGTTTTTGTATTTACTTATTTGTGATTTTGAGATCAAAGTTATTAAAATTTAATTTATAAGCAAAACTTAAGTTTTGCTTTATAATCTGACATTTTACCTTCAATTTCGTGTATTTTACTGGATGAATAAGCTAAGGTAGATCAGAAAGAGCGTAGCGTTAAAGACACTATTCCCCACTTTTTGAAAGATTGTAGATATTGATTATTGCCTAACTAGTTAGGCAAAGCGGGACTCGTGCTAGAGTGAGGAAATGACAGTAATTATAATTATCCAACCCACCTGGGATTATGAAAGAACTACCATCGTGTTTAGTCTATTGTCTAGTAACGCAATAGTATGTAAATATACTTACTATTGCGTTATTGGATATTTTCATTCTCTTCTCATCATCTCATTTAGTTTCATTATCCGCAAAGAATCTATATAAAAATAAGACTTCAGGCTTTATGCTTTTTCCTATATAGTAGAGAGAGTTGACATTATGTTCCACTTTCGCCCTAAACCAAGGCGCGTGTTAAGTGACCAAACTTAAAGCCGCGCTTTAAAAATAATACCAGCTATATAGAGAATAATACTGTAAAAGTAAAGAAAATAAAAACCGAAAACAATGGTAGTAACTGTATAGTATATGTAGTGTATATATGCTGGATGTTAGATTAAATAAATAGCTTCACGCTATATCCCGCACACAGCAGGGTAGGCAGAGGGAACCTAGTGTTAAGACACTCCGTTCCCCACTTTCCGCCGAATTCGGAGGCTTGCGTGTTAAGTGGCGGAACTTAACGCCGCGCTTTACCTCGACACCAGAGCGAAGAAAATGGAAATATAATTTCCACTCCTCGAGTGGGAATCGAACCCACAACCAGTCGTTTACAGTCACACTCTTGGGCCACTGGGCCACGACTGGCCACAACTAAAATAAATTAATTTGATTAGTTAGGTTAGATTACTAAAATAAATGAATTTGATATAATGTTAGCAAAAGAGGGTATAAGCACGCTCGTTGGACTGCCAGTAGAATAGCTGACGTTTAGTCGCGGTAGTGTTATTTACTAGACGCCTGGCCACTAGGCCTTGTCCATGTGTCACTTTTAAGATAACCTTATTAAGTGTTAGTTCGGTGATGAGGGGAGCTCGGGCAGTGGAGGTGAATGTTTATGCATTATAAAGAGATCTCTTATGCTTGCACAAGGCAGTTCCTCTGCCTCAGAGTTCCTCTCGTTGCAGTTGCGACGGTTTCAGTGCTCTTGTTGTTGAGTGCCTTTCACATATAGTAAATAGGTGTGTTTGTGTAGTATATATACCCATCTCGCTACCCATGCCCAAAAATAATTCCTGACGAGTATCAATATTTTGTTTGTGACATTACATGTGTGATTCCCTATGTGTTACTTATCTCGTACGAAGAAAGAAATGGTGTGAGGTGCAAAATATTAAAGAGAGTTGTAATAAGTGGAAGGTGTAATCAAGATGAAACGTGGACCTTCCTGTTTGGCACACGACAAATGACAATACTACGGGGAGTACAATGATCATTAGGTGAGCTCGTTCTATTTTTGATTTCTTAGTTATTGATATCTTTATTTTTAAACTACCTCCATTGCTTTCATAATTCATTTGAAGTTCAAAGTTTGACATACTCCCGAGGTTTTTTTAATAAATCTAACGTGACGACAGTTGTTCAAATAGGTAGTTGTGTAATTATTTAAGCCCTAAAATTGAGAAAAGGACGATGCTATTGATTGTAACAAAAGTTGTGATAGCAAGAAGGTAGAATGATTAACTCGATTAGTTTTGAGGCGCATCAAAATCATAGATGAATAAAAAGAAATGTTCAAATAAAAGATTTGGTATAAGATGTCATTGTGTAGTACAGTCGCTTAAAGTGAGTAATTTATAATAAATCTTACATATGTTTTTAATATCATTATAAAAAAATATAAGTATTAAATAACGTCTTATATTTTATTGCTACCAATATATATTCCATTTTCTTTGCTCTGGTATCGAGGCAAAGCGCGGCGTTAAATTTCGCCACTTAACACGCAATGCCTCCGTAGTTCGGCGGAAAGTGGGAAACGGAGTGTCTTAACACTAGGTTCCCTCTGCCTACCCTGCTGTGTATGGGATACAGCGTGAAGTTAAAAAAAATATATATACGTAAAAATGAATGAAATATACAAAATAAACAATAATTAGAAAATATATTTAAAAAAGAATCGTATCTCGGTCTATTATAAAAGTAAAAGTTTCTACATCATTTCCTAGTGAAATGTGCAATAAAAAGTCGCCGCTCCTCAATTGTCCTTCATAACAAGATTACGTGTTCAAGTTACTCGATACCTCATCCAATATTAAATTATGAGTTTCAAGCTTTTTCCCACATATCGGAATGAAAGAGAGAACTAACAACCACACTTATTATACCGCACGAATTTGATACATTGCGTGTTCAGTGGAGGAGCTCAATGTTCCACTCTAACTTACCAATACCAATATAATTTCAAAATATTCCCCAATACGAACATTGAACCGCGTCTGCAATCATACCGCAAAAAGCTAAAAATAAGTATTATATTATGCTAAAGATCCTTTTTAAATAAATAAAACACAGTTAATAAATAAAATGAGTATATTTTTGGAAAGAAAAAGGATATAAAATAATATACTAGCTTCAATAATCACCACATTGATGACAGAATCCCCATTGCGAGTCCTTTCTGTACAACGGTCTCCGTTGTCTAGCGTTCGACATAACACCTTTTCTACCATAATTTAAGCGAATAGGTCGCCGTAATGTCATTTTGCGCGTTAATTCTCCTCTAGTTATTTTTCTAATGAGAATTCGAGCTTTGCTTTTTGCTTCTCTATGCACGATCGACCTCATCGGCCAGAATCTACGGGTTCTTCTTCTTTTAGTGCGGCTGGTGGTAGCTTGAATATCCCCCGTAGAAATTGCCGCTTGCGTGATATCTAATACATCGTTTAATGGTAAATTTTCCTCATTACTTGGATTTATTTCTGGCAATTTATTCTCAATTGGCTCAGTATCGAGAAATTCCTCAATAAAATGATCCATTTCTTTATTAAAATTGTATAAAAATACGTTCTAAGAAATTGCTGTAAACCTTCAAAATGTTTGGTCTAAAATATTTAAACATATTTCTGTCAGAATTTTCATTTGTAATTGTCGTCTTATAAATAGGTTATATATTAAATACTCTTAAGGTATTTTTATGTTATTAAAATTTTAATATTCTTGAGTAAAAACAAATAGAGGTCTATGTTTTTGTCTTCAAGCTTTAATTATATATAACAATTTCATAACGCGGAAATACAGAAAATGCCACAGATAAAAAACCTATAAACATGTTCTTGAAAGGAGTCCAAAAAGAAAATGAAATGTGTACGTTGCAATAAAAATTTTATACTGGCATAGACTTTTTCAAATGCAATTATTTACTAATTTAAGGAAATTAAAACAGTATGATTTGATAATCAGTCAGTCAGCTAATCAGTCGGTCAGCTTTAAGCAAAACGTTTAGGAACACAGCTTAGCTTTGCAGTAAAAAAAAACAAAAAAGGGCTTCGCTGCTGCTACTTCGCCCACGCTCCTATTAGTCAACGGTACGATACTGCCTAGAAGTGATGAGGTTATTGGTATAATAATGGAGATTATTGGTATAATAATAGGGAATTTTTGAACTGCTTTCTGAAAGTCCTTATTTTTTAGGCAGTCGACGTATAAAAAAAATAAAACAAGCTTCCGTAAAATAATAATTAATTATTATTATATATAATTTTATTTATATAAATCATAACTTACACTACATTTATTTATATTAATATAATAATAATGATTTTAAATTAGTATAAAATTTCAAAGTTAAACGGTAAACAATTTTCTTCATCATTTTCAAATATATTATGTTCATAAAATCATTATTTTGTAAAAGTTTTGTTAATTAAAATAGTTTATTCTCTTACTAAAGGTAGACAAAGTCGTGGTCTATATCGAATTTCTTGAGAAGCCTCGGCGGCAACTCCGATACGATGTTTGTGGGTATTTTATCTGGAACAATAGGCAAAAGAGCTCGTTATTGTATCAATTTCATAATAAACAAATACTTTGTTTTATGTAAATATAATGTTTAGACAGGCAATTCTTGTACTTATAATCTGAATCTGGGAAGCGGTTCGGATTCGTTCGATAATTTACAAGAAATTTAGTATGAAGGGGGTTTCGGAGGAAATAATTGATACAGTTAGGTTTCATTTTTAGAAAATTTCCTTAACTTCGTATTTTGGGTCAATAAAAAACTGCTACAATACCATTAGTTAAAACGAACATCGATTTCGAGTTTTCGAGAGATTTTGTATGAGAGAGATTGAGGTGACACCACACTTTGTGTTACTAAATTAAACTAAATTAAATAGCTTTACGCTATATCCCGCACACAGCAGGGTAGGCAGAGGGAACCTAGTGTTAAGAATTCGGAGGCTTGCGTGTTAAGTGGCGGAACTTAACGCCGCGCTTTACCTCGACACCAGAGCGAAGAAAATGGAAATATAATTTCCACTCCTCGAGTGGGAATCGAACCCACAACCAGTCGTTTACAGTCACACTCTTGTACCACTGGGCCACGACTGGCCTGACTTTGTCTTACGATAGCGGCAAATTAACATAAATTAAATATAATCATTTCGTCGAGTGGGAATCGAACCCGCCATCATCGTATGTACAGCTAGACGTCGTATGTACTGTAGGCAATTCGATACAATACCGTGTATATCTACTGTTATTAACTGTTTTTACCTAAATAATTCTTAAGGGTAGTCATAGAGAAACTAATATGGAGATACTCGGTTCAATTTTCACCTAAATTCGAGATATACATGTTGAAGAGCGGGACTTAACGCCGTGTTTTGTTTTGTTCACCAAAGCAGAAAAGTTATTAAATTATTGTCATTTCACTGAATGGGAATATAACTCACTACCAATCGCGGTTACTGTCAGATACTGTGCCACTGCGCCACGATGGCCTCTTTAATTCTTTCAAGGTTTTAATTTTTATGTAATTTTTTATGTAATTTTACATATAAAAAAACACAATTTACTGACTTTTTTCTTAAAATATCATGAAGTTTACACAACTTTCATATTTTTAATCAAAACATGAAATTATAATGTAATTGTACCAAAAACTTTCATCCATTGTTTTACTCCGTGGGGATATTTTTCCAATTCAGCCAAGAATAATAGGGCTTTTTACCTTAATTTAATAATTTCACAACAATTTTTAATCATATCAAAAAACAAAGAAAATATTTAAAAAGAATTATGTTTCCAATATCATATAAACGTTTGTTACACATAATTTATTAATTCCTTGGCTCTGGTATATAAGACAAAGCGCGGCGTTGAGTTCCGCCACTCAACACGCAATGTCCAGATTCTGAGCAGAAAATGGACACCGGAGTGTCTAAAAATAGCTTTACAAGACCTTCTTTTATTAATAGATAGATAGTCAAAGTCAAACAATTCTTTCAAAATAAAAAGTTACATGCTTCATTTTTTAAACGCAAAATTATTTAACTATTTACCGGTTTATTAAATTTAATCATTTCATTTTATTGACTTCAGCGCAATAAATTTAGTGGAACTTCTTTTCTTGCATATCAATAATATAAATATTAGGCCATCGTGGCGTAGAGGGATAGTGTCTGACTGTAGCGCGATGGTTGTAAGTTCGATTCCCATTCAGTGAAATGATAATAATTTAGTACGGGGGTGTACTTATATTTAAATTTTCATTTCTTAGGTACCAGACCAGGTAAGGCAAATCACGGCGTTGAGTTTCGCCACTCAACACGTAATGTCTCGATTTTAAGTGGAAAATGGAGGACGGAATGTCTTTACATTAGGTCCTCTTTAACTAACGCGCTAGACAGAATAAAGTATGAAGGTGGAAAAAATATATTTCTATAATCAAATTGAACTAAAAATAAAAAAAAGTACATACCATTACATCTATAAACAAGATTCGACCAAATAATCATTTCTTGCGAGAAACAGAACACGCCAAGTCTTCCACCTTTAATGGTAAAATCGTATACATTCCCCGAGTCGGCCACAAGGCGGTTGTTTTCGTATATCTTGAGACGAATTAAGCCTATCTTGGGTCTGTGGAGCAGCCTCCAGCGGTACGCTGTCCTCTCCCGCCAGCCAACGTTGCGAGGATCCTTCCAGAGGAGGGTCACCTGGAAATTAATTACAGGTTACATTTATATGTATTGAAGATGATATTTAGAAAACGTATAAAATTTTGAATGCAGTGGGATTCGAACCCGCGCTTCCTGGAAACCGTCCAGGTGCTCAGACCGCGTGCGCCATGCGTTTTACTACCAGCTGCGTCGAAATTCTTATACACTTTATTACAACTCGTTTTTGTTTTTAGAATAGTTAGTTTTCAGGAGGCGCGTTCAAATTTTTATACGTTTTCTAAATGTCTTTAAATTTCCTAAGTGTGTAAATAGCATTTTAAAAATGTTAAAAGTATATTGAAGATTTTGAAAGCAAAATACCATTTAGTAAATCATCGTTGCGCAGTGTGACAGCATTTGATTGTACGCGATCGTTTTTGAATTCGATTTGCACTAGAGAAAATGTTATATTTACATTATTTTTACTTCCGCTCTGGTAAGAAGAGCGCGGCGTTGAGATCCACTCAACACCCAATATATCGGATATGAGGTGAAAGACGTACGGCGTAAAGTATAGAATATCTTGAAAATAAGTTTATTATGCCTATCCTGTTATACGAGGAAGATAAATAAAAGCGTAAAGTTTAAAATTTAAATAATATTTGCAATATGTTTAGAAACAAAATCTTAAAAGTTTTACTAACGAATTCACAAGGATCTAGTCACATAAGCACCCACGAATGTGCAATGTGCAATAAATAATTAAAATCTTTACATAGTAGGTATAAAGCAAAGTCGCCTCCCGCGTCTGTATGTATGTATGTATATATATACTTAGAGCTTCAAAATTACGCAACATAACAGATTTTGATGTGGTTTCTTTTAATACATAGAATGATTCAAAAGGAAGGTTTAGATTACATGCATAATATCGTACACACTGATAATTTTAGAGGTTTGTAATGTTATGTCTATGTGCCTATAGTGAAATAGTTGTGTAGTTCACGCAGGCCAAGCCGCGAGTGGCCCACTAGTATTGGATAATAATAACCTGATCGTTAGTAGAGTTGGTGTTCCACAATGCATTACGCAGTAATTTCCCGGGGCCGGTGCTGGAGTGTACCAGCTTAAGCTGCACTCCTGGCTCCGCCACCGCTCGGAACGGCGTCGTCTGCCAGTACGTTTGTGTGTTCTTCTTCCACATTACTACGTAGAAACGTTTGTTGTTTTGATATCTGGGATTAGAATAGTTGCTTGTTTTTATTAAGAATTCAATATTACTAAGATTAGGTTGGGTTATTTGTGTAATATAACGCTTATTCAATAGAACAATGACGTAATTACGTCCATGTCCGTACGATTATATCATAATTAAAGATCATTCATCAAAGAGAACAGTGGACGAAGCATCTTAGTAAATTATATTTTATTATGAAAAAATGGTCATTCGTCTGAAATATACTTTTTAACTTTCAAATGGCAAGAAAATAGTTTATATCTAGTACACGTCGGCTATGAAGGAATTTGGCGAAGTTGCGGATAAAAGAGGTTTTAAGAGCTCTTGTAAGCTTGTATTTTTTTTCTAGCTTCACGCTCTATCCCGCACACAGCAGTGTAGACAAAGAGAACCTAGTGGTAAGAAGAAGTGGAAATGGAAAATATTTCCACTCCTCGAGTGGGAATTGAGCCCACAACCAGTCGTTTACAGTCACACCTTCGTGCCACTGCGCCACGACTGGCCACTTACGACGTAATTTTTTTACTTGAAATTTGGTAGGGAAGATACGATTTCAAGTCGCGGGCAACAAAGACATTGTCATAAATTATCACATAATATGACCTAATTTTAGGCTAATTTCATCCATGAATAATTTCATTTTAATAAGTTGAGCAAAACCTTTTAGCAATATAAATCCATGTCTTCCAAAAAAGTGTAAAAGGAAATTAAATAATAATATAAAAAAATAATCACAAAGGAATAGTTCATATACATATTTGGAAAGATTAATCATCAAACAAGATAATATCTTATATAATGTATATTTTCTAAGTAAATTTAAAGTAAATGTAGAGTGAAGAAAATATATGGAAATGTATTTTTATGGATATTAATTGAACTAAAGATTAATCATTTCTTTTTACATCATTATAAACTCATTATTCAATACAGATACATTTGGCTTGTAAATAACTGCCATCATTTCTACTAAGTAGATACTCGTTAAAGAAACATTATAAACAAAAGATATATGTTGACTATTACTCTATACGAAATGTCTTCCAGGTTCTCTCAGACCCTGCTATGATAACTTTCAATTTGGAAGCCGTTTTTGCGCAGTGGGTTTGATTACCACTCGGAGGAATTATATTTAAATTTTCATTTCGTCGCCAGCACCAGAGTACCATAAATAAAGTGCGGCGTTAAGTTGCGCTGTTCAACACGCAATGTCTCATATCTTAGGACCTTTCTGACTATACGGAAGAAAGCATAAAGCTACTTTTTTAAACATAAATTATAAAGCTACTAAAATATAAATCTGACATAATCATCATCAATGGCTAAGTCTACAAAGAGAGTGCCTTCAAAGTTTACGAATTCAACTGCAAGATCGGTATACGAGACAGTTGTGGGTTCGATTCCCACTCGGAGGAATATTTAAATTTTCATTTCTTCGCTCTGTTAAGTTCCGCTACTAAACGCACAATGTTGCAATTTGGACCAAAAATTAAAGAAATAAGTATGTTGACTCCATCTTATTGTATAATATTTTTAACTATTAATTGTAGACTTACCCAAATATAAATCCAACATAATCATCATCAATAGGAGTGTCCACAAAGAGAGTCCCTTCGAAGTCGACGCCTCCAAAACTCTCGAATCCCACCGCAAGACCGGGGTCAGAGTTAAGTGTTTGTATAATCTCCGCTCCTTCGTTAGCAATCGCCCAATTGGGATCTAGTTGGGAGGTGCCTTCTGGATCTAGACGTACTGTCATGTAATTTCTGAAATATGTTTTTAGATAAGAAAATTGTAGTTAATTAAACAGCATTTATATTGTTTAATTATAAAGGGACTTTTTCCATTTTTTTATAGTGGCGTAGTGGTTAGCGTCTGATTGTGTCGCGATGGTTGTGCATATAGAATATGCACTCGACAAAATGACTTTATTTAAAAGTATTATAGTCGACAAGCGGAGATCCACCGTTGTAGGCACTAAAGGCTGGCCCACAACCTAAACTGACTTATGACGTCATATTGGGCACAACTTGACATAAGTTTCAATGTAGCGCCATAAAAATAAAAAAAAACTTGGCCGAAGATGATTGTGACCAATAGCCTTTTTGGGGGTTGGATTCGCCACTGATAAGTAATCCTGAGCATCGCGTTGAGTTTCACCAACGTATTCTCATCTTGTATTAGGGAGAAAACAAAAGAACGGAATATCATAGTACTAAGTTCTATGTGCCTACTCTGCTACCATACGGAATAAAACGTGAAGCTAAAAAAATATTCCTAATACCTGAAATCAGTCCTATATATCCTTGAATTATTCGGACAATTATCTAATGCGTTGGTCACATTGTCTCCATCAAAATCGTTATCACAGAGATTTCCAGTGCCGTCACCTGAAATAGAATTACCCAAATTAGATACTAAAATGGTGATTCTAAAACGTAACAAATTATTACATATTATAGTTGTGAAAATTATCTTCTTCATTATGTTAATCCCACTTTGCTTGACTGACTGAACTTGAATAAATGTAATATGGTATAAGGATGTTTCAAGACAATATTGCAATAAACATTTTTGACGTTACGCCACTCTCTTAGTGTAAAACGGTTTACATATGACACTGGTTATATGTTAAAAATTTCAGCAATTTATCCTGTATAATAGTGGGTGAATAACGGCTCCCTTCATTAAAAGATATTCGAAATTGTAAATTGGTAAAAACAATTTATTATCGATTGAGGGTCCAAGTCATTTTTTAAAAAAAAAAAATTAAGCACCTAAATAAAACTACGCATTACCATTAGTATCAGCCTGATCTGGGTTATACACAAGGACACAGTTATCCTCAATATTGGGTATCCCATCGCCATCTATGTCGTCGTCGCAGGCGTCGCCCTTCCCGTCGCCGTCGACGTCCTGCTGGTCGCTGTTCGCCAGGTTTGGACAATTGTCCAGACCGTCTTGGATACCGTCTCTGTAGGAATTAGGGTTAGCTGTAATTTAATAATGCTTACAAAAGCAGCTTCGCTTAACGGTGTAGTAAGAGAGACCCTAGCGTTAAGACCACCAGTCGAAATCAAGATATTGGAACTCAACCTCGTGCTTACAAGATTTTTAGCCATATTTTAATGATGATCTTCAGAATGTACTGTGTGTTTCTAATTATTTAGTTTTTTATTCACTAGCTTAATGCTTCGTCTCTTATAGCAAGATCGTCAGAGAGAGCCTAGTATTAAAATATTCGATTCTCAACTTTTCGCCCGAATTCAAGAATGTGTGTTGAATGGTAGATAACAACGCTGCGATTTGTCTTGTTAACCGGAGTATGAAAATAAAAATAGTTAAATTATAATAATTCCTGCGAGTGAGAATCGATCCTATAAACAATCGTGTTTATAGACAGACCCATTAAGCCTTGGTGGCCTCAAAAGTTTGAGAGATACATTTTTTAGAAAAACGTATAAAAAATTTAAAATGATTTTTCAGCTGTTTAAAACGTTAAAAGTATTTAATAAATAGGTTTTTCTTATTCAAAACTATTTTTCATAGTAAATAAGTTCTAACAAAAAGAATTTCGATGCATTGGGTATTAGAACGCATTGCATAGCTGTCAGAGTGCTTGGACGGTTTTCAAGAGGTGCGGATTCAAATTTTCGAATATTTCCTTTTTTTACCCATGTTTCCCAAACAGCTAAATTTGGGTACCCATATTCTGAACTTAGCTCATTCTTAAACCCATATATGTATATAGATATCAAATTCATATTATTATAGGAAAATTATTTAAGAAATAACATAAAATATATAGGTAGACATCTAAATCATATTGTTACAGACAAAGTAAAAACTCGAAAAACTCACAGATCCCTATCAACGTCACTGTCGCAGGCGTCCCCCACGTTGTCGGTGTCGGCGTCGTCCTGCGCGGCGTTGCGCACGCGCGGGCAGTTGTCGCAGACGTCGCCGACGCCGTCGCCGTCGCCGTCCTCCTGCTGCGGGTTGTACGCGCGCGGGCAGTTGTCGCGCTCGTTGGGGATACCTGATGGTGTCATTTCATTATAACTAAGTTACTACTAATAACTAAGTTATTAATTCCGGCTTTTATGCCGTAATGGTGTGATTTCATGACCAATGTTGAGTGTTGAACACAATCAAATGCCTTGGGCAAGTATACAGAACAGAGCGTACCAAGGGCATCATTCGACTCCTCCCAGGCCTCATAAATATGTCTCTCTGAGAGAAACTCTTTAAGAGACTGATACCAGCATCGGCTGTAGAGAATGTCGTGGCACATGATGTGTGGAAATAGCATGAAGTGTTTTTTTTAATATTTTCTATTGTTAGTCATTTAATAGTGATAAAAGTAATTCAGCAACAAGGTATAGTCGAATAATCACATAGTCACATTCAAGTATCAAGAATTCAAATACCAGTTAAAAAGATTAAGAATGATAACGTACACATAAAAGGAGCACAAACGAATTTTATAAATTGTTAACATTTTTCTCCTGTATTTAACAAGGGAATCAAAGGAAACCCAATGTCAAAATATCCGTTCTTCCATTATCCACCCTAAATCCAGACATTGTGTGTTAAGTCGCAGAACTGAACGCCGCGCTTGACTTATCCAGACCGTTGTTGAGCGTTAGTATATTTTCATCACATTATATTACATAATTCCATTATCATTCATTACATTAAATTATAGAACAATAATAACTATGTATTCTAACAGTAAGCAAACAGTGATCTGTTCTTTAACTAAGCAACCTGCCATACATATTTATTTTGGCTTTTCTTAAAAAAAAACATAATCATATTACCATCGTTATCCATATCCGGATCGCAAACATCACCAACGCCGTCCTTATCCGCATCTTCTTGCCCAGGATTAAATCTACGAGGGCAGTTGTCGCACGCGTCCCCGCGCTTGTCGTTTCTATCCTCATCCCGGTCCAGTTGGTCAGGATTAGCAATCAGTGGGCAGTTATCCTAAATAATATAATAAGTATTTAGTAATTTTGTATTTCTGAAGCTTCACACAATTTTCGGCACAGCAGGATAGTCATAGCGTACATAATGTCAACATATTCAGTTCTTCCCTTTCCGCCCTAAGTCTTCATTTAGGGCGGAAAGTGAAGAACAATGCCTTCGCATTGTTGGCTGAATGCCAGACTGATTAAACTAATCATTTTCACCACTGGGAATTGAATAAAAACTGTCTTTTTTAGAATCACACGTCTCACTGCGTCACGACAGCCTATTTGTGTTTAAAGTAACTACTTTGGTATTCTCATTTTGACCAACTGTTCCTCATCAATTATGCCTAATTATTTTAAAATTTCAAGTTATTTAATTGGTAAATGCCGAGATGCATATTATTTTCTAATCAATAATTATTAAAACCATTTACATTTATCATAACAAAACTAAATAACTACCGGTATATTAGGTATCCCATCTCCATCAGCATCAGGATCACAAGAGTCACCAAGTCCATCCCTATCCGCATCTTCTTGTCCCGAATTCGACACTTGGGGACAGTTGTCCGCCTTGCAGTGTAACTCAGAGCATGGTAGTTGTTGATCGGGATAGCCATCTAAATCGCTATCTGGTCCGCAGACTGTACCGTTACCTGCCCATCCAGTCTGTAAATATAATTAAAGAGTCAATAAATTTTAAGTATATATAAAATACGATGAAAAAATAAAAGTGTTAATACTTTTTATTATACTGCTCAAAACATAAACATATTTAGAATGTTGCTATCTATGATCATGAATGGTTGATCTATTTCATGTTGTTATTTATCACATGACATCGCTTTTTCCCAGAGAGCTCCACTCATGCAGGGAGCATGCATCACACTCCGTTCTCTTCTTTCCGCCCAAAATCGAGACTTGAGAGGTAATTGGCCTTTATATACAATTTATTTAATAAATAAAAACATAAATTCTGGCGCAGGGGCATGAAGTATGACCGTAAACCGACTGGTTGTGGGTTCGATTTCCACTTGAGAAATTCAAATATTTAATATTTCATTTTCGTCGCTCTGAAGTCGAGGCAAAGCATGACGTTAAGTTCCACCACTTAACATGCAATGCGTCCAAAATTCTGCGGAAAATGTAGAACAGTGTGTCTTAACACTAGGCCTTCTATCTGCTTGTCTCCCTGCCGTGGGCGGGATATAGTTAGTGCTTACAGTTACATGAAGCTAAAAATAAATTACCCAATACATACAGCAATAAAAATACACTAAAACTCGACGCCCTAATACAAAAACAAAAGGAAAATACTCACAGCACAAACACATTCAGCACCGAACCCGCACACGGCGTTGTAGCGCCGACAGCGCGCCGGCTCGCAGCGCTGGCGGAGCTCGTCCGCGTCCATACACGTGCGGGAAGTGTTCGCGTAGAAGTTACCACCGCAGGGTACGCATGTGAATGAGCCCTGTGTGGTAAAAAATTAGTTAAAGTACAAAATTTTTTTTTTTAGATTCACGCTATATCCCGCACACAGCACCGCCGAATTCGGAGGCATTGCGTGTTAAGTGGCGGAACTTAACGCCGCGCTTTACCTCGACACCAGAGCGTAGAAAATGGAAATATTAAATATTTCCACTCCTCGAGTGGGAATCGAACCCACAACCAATCATTTACAGTCACACGCTTGTGCCACTGGGCCACGAGTGGCCACACACAAGTGACAAGTACAAAATAATAACATTTTATATGGTATATTATGTACATTACAATAAGTAAACGTAGAATTACCGAGATACCATATGCTACAGTAATATTAAAAAAATATTAGTGATAATTATAGCCTCATAAGGAAAAGAAACAACTTTTGTATAAAAAAAAGTGTTATAATGAAGAAGTTGTATTTCGACTAAGGAAACGAATACAGAAGAAAGAAAGGGCCTCTCAAAATTATATTTTAGACATTGGTAATATATATATTCCTGGCCCATCATGATTTCAATTATTTAAATGTACTTTTTATTGTAAATATAATAATAATAAAATGTATGTTTAAGAAACAATTCAAGAATTCTTTTTGAATTTGTTTTCAGCGACATCGATGGATATGTATATTGTCACCAGACCAGTTATTGTATAGTATCAGCTGTTGTCTAAGCGACATATTCTTCTAGAAAGTTCATTAGGGATGGTAAAATCGATTCGAATTTTACCCGAGAACCGATTTTGCAGTCAATAAATTCGATTACTGAGACTCGATTCTCATTAGTCAGAATGGACCAAAAATCAATTCTTACAACCACAAATCGATGCTTTGATGTATTACATATACAAAATCGTCATACTGTGATTGAGGATTTCCTTCTTCTTAGACGTCTTTATTATTTATCAATTCCATTCATTTATAAGAATCAATTCTTGAGATAAATGAATCAACTATAAGAATCGAAATTTATAATGACTGAAATGTTTCCATATTTTTTTTATTACATAAAGGAGACAAACAAGCAAAAGGACCACCTGATGGTAAGTGGTTCCTTTCGCCCTCGGATATCCACACCATTAGAAGAGCCAGGCATTGGGAGTGAAGGAGGGAAAGGAGAAAGAAGGATAGGATGGTGAGAATACAGAGATTGATCACAGTACAATACACTCACAGGCGTATTAACACACAGCCTGCCGCGCGGGCACACGTCAGTCTGCGCGCACTCGTCGACGTCGGCGCACGTCTCGCGGCGGCGCTCGTCGCCCGCGCCGCGCCAGCCCGCGCTGCCGCTGTAGCCGGGCGGGCACGCGCCGCACACGAACCCGCCCTCGGTGTTGCGGCACGACACCATGTCGTCGCAGGGGCGAACCAGGTCGCACTCGTCCATGTCTACGCAGCTGTATCCTGGGGGAATAGTTAATTAAGTTATATATGCAATATATAAAAACTATTTTTTTTTAAATCTTAAAAGTACCACGACATAGAAAGTGTAAATGAAAAAAAATAAATAAATGCCCCCAAATAGGGGTTTATTGGCAACTTAAAGGGATAATTGTTTATCAAATATTGACGACTTAATGGTTAGGTATTCTGACTTCTGACTGAGTTTTTTTATCTTGACGCTGTATCCCACATATATGCACATAGCACAATAAGCAAGGGAAACCTAAAGTTAAGTCACTTCCTACCCAACTTTCCGCCTAATTTTAGAGGCATTTCGTGTTAAATAGCAGAGATCAATGCCATACTTTGCCTCGACACTAGAACGAAGAAAATATAATATTAGATATTTCAATTCCTTGAGAGAGAATCTAACTCACAACCAGTCGTGTTTACAATCATAATGTGCCAACACGTATCAACATCAAGAAGCGCTATTCCACTCGCTTTTAATTTATGTGAAAAGTAGAGAACGAAGAAGCGTCTTAGCACTAGCGTGCCCTTCTTTACTAGAGTGAAAATTAATAAAAAATTACATATTATTTATATAAGGAAACCATACATATTAAAGAAAGTTACGTGATAAATTTCTAGATCATTTTTAAAACTTACCATTCCATTCATAACCTTTAGGACATTCTTCACACTGATAATACGGGCTGGAGGAAGTGGGAGTACAACGTCTATCGCCGCAGGGTCGTCTCGCTTCACAAAGGTTCTGGCATCGCTGACCGTCTCCTAGGTACCCGCTGGGACATGACCCACACTGGGGACCTGACGAGGTTTCTCGGCATTCTACTCCTGGAAGATGAAGATTGAGTTATTTATCTTATTTTGTAATATAATAAACATTTTGCTTAATGTTCATGTTAAGGGGGGGGGTAAGGTATTAAATTTTTATTTTATCATTTTTTTTTATTTTTTTTAAATTAAATGCTTTATATTTAAAGAATATTGTGTAAAAATTTCAAGTCAATTGGAGAAAAATTGACGAAGTTATGAGTATTTTTATATCTGTCGGAGTTTTGTACCCACATATACCCGATCCGACTTGAGCACTCCGAGCCGAGCGCGTTATTGTTACCGTTATTATTTTGCAATCAATCAAGCCTGTTTACGAAGATCTGAGCAAAGATGCCCTCCTGGAACGATGCGTCGGAGGCTTCACGCAGAACAACAATGACAGTTTGAACCAACTTATTTGGAAAATCTCACCGAAGCACTTGAGTGGAACCTCTGTCACCGTTGAAATTGCAGCTTATGTGGCAGCCAGTGTTTTCAATGAAGGTTCCTTTGCTTTACTCACCTTCATGCAAGACATGGAAATTAGTAGTGGATCAAACGCTCATGATTGGGCGCGATTAACTGACTCCACACGCATAAGCCGAGCAGAGCACAAAGCTGAACAACAAACCAAAGAAGGCAGAATTCGTCGTAGGCAGGACCAAAAAGATGCATTAGACATGATTGATGAGAGCAACATTCTCTATGGACATAGCATTGATGACTCAGTGTGAGGTATGTTGATAAAATTCACTTATAAACATTTCACACAGATTTTTTTGTGTTTAAAACTTTAAAGCGTTTTTCTCACAACTTACGTTTTCAAAGTCGGTGCCCCTCATATCTTCAAAACTGCTGCACCGATCTTTTTGAAATTTTAAACACTATTTCTGTACACAATTTATTAGGTAACGCTGGAGAGTTTTTTTCTTTTTGTTAATAATTTTGATTTCGCAATAACAAATTAGCCGATATTTTCCCCCTAAAAAATGTGTTTTTCACTTTAAAGTGTTCGAAAAAATATAAAAAATTGAATTTTCGAAAAAACACGCCCAGCGTTACCTGGGGAAAACTATTATCTAACGAATGAACTTTAATTTTTTGATTTCAGATGATTCAGCACCAAGTTATGAGGGGCACCGCAATTCAACTTTTTTTCGAGACATATCCGAACAATTGCTGCCATTGCCGTATTTTTAATATTTTTTTGTAAAATTTGATAACACATTCTTCAAATGTCATACTTCAATATACTTTTGGTTGGGTAAACAAATTTAAACTGTGTCGTTAGATAAAAAATCAGAAAAACATGACTTTTTTCGTATGATTTGACCTTACCCCCCCCTTAATGTTTAGTGTAATTTTTGGTATTATAGTCACATCCTTTCCATCAATGTGAAGAAAACACATAAGAAAAATATGGTATATTTTTTAAAATTATTATTTATTTTTATTGCTTTTGTATTAAGTTTTCTGCTTCTTGTTTTTTCCCATATTGCAAGATAGTTGAGGAGAATAAATATATTGCAAGATAGTTAGTGTTAAAACAGTCCACTATCTGCCGTAACCGAAAAATTTCTTTGACTATTGTGTGGCGGAATTCAGTGATAACCTTCAAACTACACTTCTCTTCTAACTACATATTCTACAAAATAGTTCCAAATCTGAATTCTTATTGTGAAATACATATTTATGTATGTATCCACATATAATTCCATATATTTACTTATTATTATATTTTTATATTAATACAATACAATTTAAAGTGTAAAATGATGAACCTGGGAAACAAGTATTAGAGCGACAAGCGACTCGTACACACTCCTGCCCGTTGCCAGTGTAGCCGCTGGGACACGACCCGCAGCGGTATCTTCCGTCGGGTAGATCTTGACATTGTACGCCTATGACGTGAAATGGAATTGTAAGTTCGAATTCAAAAAACAATAAATATAGTTGCTTTATTTTAAGATAATGGTATACGAGTACTATTGTATTTCGAAATTGATCTCTTGAGTAGAAATGCTATAAAGCCATTAAGGGTTCTCCGATAACGTTTAAAACTCATAAAATAATACGCAACATACTTATTTGAATTATTGTAATATTTAAAAAAAAGGAGCAGTTTCCCTCTTTTTCCCGTGTAGTTACAGAGCTTTTCCAATTTTCGCTTAACTTTAACCATTATCTGGCTTAACTAAATGCCAAGGCAGGGAAATTAAAATAATATAAATGTAATCCTTCCAGAGAGAGGAAATCGAATTCACAACCAATCAAGAGATTACATCATACAGCCATATGTTGTATTACTGCACCATAATAGTTTATTATCATTTTCTAAAGCAATTTAACGTGGAATAAATTTCTTATTTATATTTTCTATTTTTTTTAGCTTCACGTTGTAGCCCGCACACAGCAGGGTAGGCAGAGGGAACCTAGTGTTATGACACTCCGTTCCCCACTTTCCGCCAAATTTGAGGCATTGCGTGTTAAGTGGCGAAACTTAACGCCGCGCTTTGCCTCGACACCAGAGCGCAGAAAATGGAAATAATAAATATTTCCACTCCTCGAGGGGGACTCGAACCCACAACATCGTTTACAATCACACGCTTGTGCCACTGCGCCACGACTGGACCCTATATCTTCTATTCTGTTTATATTATTTTACTCACGTCCTTCGAAGCATGGGTTAGAGCTGCATGCAGATCGGCACGTCTGGCCGTCGCTTGTTTGTCTTCCCGGGCATCTCTCACATCGATATCCTTTTTCAGAGTCAATGCAGTATTCAACTGGAAAAATATTTTATATTCCTTATGTATAGCTGTATTTTTCGTTTTGTAGAAAGGCAAAGAAAAAAGACTCCATTGATTGATGATTTTGAAATAGAGTGTGGAAAAAAAGAGAAGACATAATGTTCTAAGTAAAACATGCAACAGATATATTCACGTAAATTAGAGCATTACTGCTTTAGCATGTTTATTAATTTAGTTTATACCAGTAAACAAATGGTAGAATACGTGAAGCTCGCACTCGATTACTTCTTTTCTACATATTTACTATAAAATCTAGTAACATTAATATAAACATCTTAAATCATGTAATATTTCCTTTCGTCTAAATAATGGTTACCTCTCTTTTGTTTTCGCGGTTTTACACAGTTTGTAAAAGATCGTTGGAGGTATTATGACATAATAATTAGTATCAACTGACGAATCACCATGTAAAGATTTATCAAATTTAACGCTTCAGGCCAAATAGTTTCCTAAGTAAGTATAAAATGAATACTGATTAAATGACAGTTCATGTTTTACCATTAAAACTAGTAAATCTTAATGTTTACTGGAAAATCTCATTACCAACTATAATTCTGACTTTCACAGTAACATTACAACCAAAGTATTAAAAACTTATTGGTACTTTTAACGTGTGTTTATACAATTCAAAGTGTTATTCACATACTTTGTAGACATTTTTAAAAATGTATTTTCAACTCTTTTTACCTTGAGAACAAGGTCTTCGGTCACAGGATATAGGTCTACACCGTCTGCCGTCTCCCTCCATGCCGGACGGACAAGAGCCGCACTCTACTCCACTCGCAGTGTTGCGACATTCCACACCTAATATAAATACCTTGGAAATTAAATATATATGCTGGTGCATGCTTTTCCCCGCATAGCGGGGTAGTCAGAGAAGACAAGTCAAGTGGTAATCGAACTCACAACCATCATTATACAGTCAGACGATGTCTGTATATACCTTGTTATCCAAAATAACCTTAACAAAAAACGATCTCGGTTATGATAAAAAATGCATTTTTGAAATGCTGTTCCACACTTGGAATATAAAAAACATTTTTAGCAAACGTAAAATTTGAAAGTAGCAAAGCTTGAACCCGCGCTGCTTGGAAACTTCCAAGCGCTCTGAGTGCTAAGCCATACGGTCCATATGACCTTGGTTGAGCTTCGCGGTCAGAGTGTTTAGCCTTGAAAGGCTAAACACTCTGACCGCGTCTATCATAAGAGGGTCTCTTGCAAGAGGGTTGCGGGTTCAAGTCTCACTACGCTCAATTTTTTATACGTTTCCTAATAAATTTATTTCACCTAAGATCCAACGTAGGTAACTATTACTAGGATTCCTAATCATCATTAGAACCTACAACTTAGATTTAATGGTAATTAGAAAATCTAAGTTTACACTAAGCAGAGATGGAAAAATCATCTAAAAACGACTAAACTGCTCCCTCAGATTCTTTTTTCGCACCATCGGCTACACGAAATGTTATAGTTATTTATATAATTTTGTAAAAACAGCGCAGAGGTCAAGGCTAAGAATTAGCATTTAATGAAAGAAAATTTGCGGCTGAATTAAAATAACACTTAAGTTACACTTTTAGTTAAACCCAATAATCGTTTAGCTTGTAAATGAATCATTTGAATAACTAAGAATAATTATTAATTTTGTTCTACAAACATGTTCTAACTATATCACAAACATGTTCTAACTATATCATCTCGATTCCATTACCTTAGGAATTGTACACATACTACTGCTAATCCAATAGCTAATTAAGAAGTATATAACAGAATTTAACATCATTAAATTTGAACCACAAAAATAAAAAAAATAAAAAAATATTCATGGACAAAGTTTGTCATTTCTCCACATATCATTATAATAATAAATATAATTAACTAACACCAGATGTGATTTAAATTAATACAAGCTACCATTAAAGGCACTGCCAAGGCTAATCAAGCAACTCATGTTATATAATGAACGTGGGCGAAACTTGAAACTCTGTCGTGAACCAAAGGTTTGAATAAACAAAGGGATTTATTTGAAATAAAACGCGATCGTTTATTAAAACATTTAATCAAACCCACACTGATAATGTTGCTTGATTCACCTTAAAAGTAAGAAATGTTAGGAAATGTTAGAAATTTCAGATTTTTATCACTTCTTTCTGATATTTAAAAAATATACTGTTACATAAAAGTTACTTAAAGTGTACTAGTAGTAAAGTCAAAGTCAAAGTCAAAGTCAAAGTTATTTAAGACATTGCCTGTTGACTGAGGAAACTCAACGGCATTATCTTCTAACCAGAGCAGAGGAATGGAAATAAGTGGAAATGGAAATAATTTTAAATGATCTTCCTTCCCTCGAGCAGGAATCGAACTCACAACTAATCTTATTTAAATTGCACACTACTGCCACACTGCAAAAAGTGGGTGTCTATACTGATACCTCCTATACTGTATTGGTAAAATAATACTGGCTATATATTGAGGTACAAATAGGTAAAGTAATAAGGGATAAAAAACATAAGTTAGAATTTTCTTTTAAACATTCACTAGTTCACAATTAATCAGTAACAATATCAGTCATTTTACACTAAACTTTACTAAGACTTTAGAATATCAGAAAGATGTGATCGGATTTCCTTAGATACAAATACAACAAGTTAAATGTTAGAAATACTTGTAAATATAGACGATACTTAAGAATTAGTAATACACTTAAGAAATTGAAAAAGACATTTTGAGAAAACGTATACAAATTTGAACGCAGCGGAATTCGAACCCACGTTTTTTGGAAACGGTCCGATGGCTCTGACCGTTAAGCCATGCGTTGTTCTACCGGCTGCGTTGAAATTCTTATACGCTTATTACAACTTATTTTTGAAGTTTTAAATTTCTATACGTTTTCTCAAAATATATTTTTAAATTAGTAATACATTTGTAGAAATAAGAACAAAGAATATTATAATATATGCCAAATATCAATAATCGACGATAATCCAAAAATTGCTACTTTAGATTGACCTATCAATCATTTTTTAAGCAAGTAAATGAGAAGCTTGATGATGATTTCATACAAATTTCAACCTCATTCTTCAATCCTGTATTCACAAAGTTAGTTGATGTTAAAGGTTGAATATGCAATCCTTCGATTGACTATCGCCAAGCTTCATTCAAATTGCTAGGTCAATCTAAAGTTGCAATTTTCAGATTATGATTGATTCTGAATATTGGGAAATAGACGTTAATAAAAATCAGTAACCAGGATAACAAGATGACCCTGAGCATCGCTCCACGGGGGGTGAGGGCACTCTATTACAACATATGCGTAGTTGATTCCGCAAATTGTCTATATTTCCTTTCTGATCTGCTAATTCACGACGGAGAAGCTCCACTGTTTGTCGAAGGAGTTTTAACTGTCTTATTACTTCGTCTGAAATCGTCAAATAAAAATAATTATTATAACAAACAATTTATTCATATGTACATGTTATAAAAATGTAATCGCTCGCTCTCTGTACATTGAAGATTTACGAGTAAAGTTATTGCTGGTCGCATTTATCAATATAATAGTAGCTAAAACATTTTTTTTTTTTTCTATTTCTTTCTTCTTGTGCACGCTAATTTAAACAATATCTTCTGTATGCTCACTTTACTGTACAAAAAATACTATTTTATTGATTTTATTGATTCTCTACATACTTATACCAAAAAAAATGTTTAAAACCAAAATATTACATTTGTATCATCTTATAATAAGATATTATTATAGACTATAATCTATATATTGATTAAACTGAAATACTCACCATCACACGAGTCAACATCAGGTATTGCAGGAATATCACCTCTGGGAGGTACTGTGGGTTGTGGCAGAGTAGGGTATATATTTGGGTCTATATAGTTATTATTAGGGTAATCGCCTTGCATTTGTTCCTCCATCATCATTCTTTCCTCTTTCTTAATAAAATCTTTAACCTCGTCTACATCGGAATCTACTGTGACTAGTGTGGGTGGCTTTAATTCTTCTTTATGATTACAACTTATAGAGTCTAATGCTGATTTCTCACTGCTGTACACTTCTATTGGTGCATTTTCTTCGTGATACTGCCGAAATAAATATACATGTTTTAAACAAATAACTGTTTGCAATGATTTTGGATTTATATTTTAGTCAATAGAATGTTTTGATTTAATATACATTTATTTTTCCAGTTTTTATAGTGTGTGAGCACCGTTACATTATACCATAGCCTCTTAATAGTTTTTTCTGTCTACGCAATAAGTGAGGTATACGTCACTTATTATTGGGTATACCTAGTTATATTTTTATATACCCCACAATACTTAAAGATACATGAATATATAAAAATTATTAGTAATATGTTTAAGAGCTATTTACACACTCATACAAATGAAAAACATTTTTAGAAAACGTTTCACTACAACGAAATTCTTAAGGGCTTTTATAATTAATTTTTGTTTCCGCGTCTCCATATAGAGATTTTTAGACATTTATGCCAACCAAACTATTCTACGGACAACCGTGTTCATATGTAGTATTTCAACATCTTATTCACAATCTTAGGAAATTCGACTTAAAGGCGCGAGTTCGAATCTCGCTGCATCCTAACAAAAATTATACGTTTTCTAAAAACATTATTTATGTAAGAAACAGCTTCTTACCAGTTTCAATTTTTGGTTGGCCAATAATTTAAACACGTCATGTCTATTGGACATAGAATGCCAATGCAATGGCTTACATCCGACTACGATCTTCACTCTTGAATGGTTTATAACCAACAATATTGTGCCTCTCGGATGAGCACCAAGACCCCATGATACTGATTTGATGTGACCCCCGTTTAAACTTTCTAGGGAGACTGAAAAATAATATGAATTAATATTATCGTGTTCGTATTTGCTGTTGTTATATATATTGCTATACATTGAGGCCCGTCGTTCGCGGGGGAATATAAGTGTAGCTGTAAACGGGACTTGTTGAAAATATTTAATATTTAAATTTTCTTCACTCTGGTATTGAGGCACAGCGCGTCCTTAAGATCCGCCACTTAACTCGCAATGCCTACCGAATTCAGCGGTAAGTGTCGAGATTGCGTGTTGGATGGCGAAACTCGATGGCGACCTTTATACAAAGCTACCTAGGTACCTTCTCTAGGTACCAGAGCAGATAAATGAAAAGTGAAATATAATATCATTGCCACGAGTGGGAATCGAACCCACAACTGTCGTGTTTGCAGTCAGACGTTGTACCCCAAACCATGTCGAGGTTTGGAGAAAAACAATTCTCAATTTATTATATATTATTATTATTGTATAAACAATACATTATTTAAATACCTTTATTCGTTTTACTATTATAAAACAATGATATTGAGTTATCCTCGGCGCCTTTCGCATGCAGTAACTCTTCGCGACTTGAGCTTGCTCTTGATGGTCCTCGAACTAGAATCGCAATCTGACCATCACCAGCAAGACTTGCTGTATTTATTACGTCACTTGATGCATCTGAAAAGGCATAAAAAAAATGTAAATATATTGAATTAGAAAAATATATGTAAATATATTTTTATATGTATATTTTAAAGGAAAATAATATGTACATTTAAAAACAGAACTCCATCTAATAGCTTCTTATTTTGTTCTGCAAAGCAGGATAGTCAGAAAAAAACTAGTGCTAAGAGACTCTATGTCTATGTTCTCTACTTTCCACTCGAATTCCACGACATTGCGTGTTGTGTAGCGGAACTCTATGCTGCACTCCGTCGTTTACACAACAGCGGAGAAATGAAAATATTAATATTAAATAATTAATATAATTAACACACCGAGTGGAACCAATAATCAATTGCACTATAACTTTAACTTATTTCTTAAGCAAAGTTATTATTTTAGGATATATTCTAAAATATCATTAAAACCTATAAAATGACTATCTTTATAAATTTACTCGTAAATTATAGAGAATAATAATAAACACAAGAGATATTAACAGCGATGCCAAAGCATAGAATTCCAGTATAACATATTACGTCATTGTATATTAAAACAATGATCGCAAGCAAATATTATAAAGAAATTATACCGAATGTCATAGTTCACATCACGATAGTGAATAGAATTCGTGAATCGGCTGTGATAAGCGTACTTCGACCTACTGAACTGCATGTACGATACAATTTGTACAATCGTAAATAATTTTACATGTTGTTACTGGGCTGTTCTACATTTTTATTATGTCTGTTTTAAATATTACTCTGATATGCATATTTCTTAGTTTCAAAAAGTATTTGCACTTTGCTGTTAATTTTTTACCTTTTTAGAGTTGCCGAACTCTATGCAATAAGGTCTTGTATATTGAAACTGAAGAAAACTCATAACAAAATATATATTTTTGTATATTTAATATCTAAATGTCTTGTTGATAAGATAAGTAATTGATGTCTGTACACAAAATAAATTATGATTTATTTTACCAAAACTACCAAAATTTTGAGTATTTCGTCTAAGTATATAGCATGAAATAATTCATTTAACATTAGATGTACTATTTGCCAAGGAAATAAGATATTAACTAGTTAGTATTAAAACAATAAATAAAATACATATTTCGTACTTTTTTCAGCACAAAATAATCAGAGAGAACGTGAACACTCCGTTCTCCACATAACAAAAAATGACTTAAAACGATAAAATCGCATGGTGATATGTAAAATTCTCTGTAAACAAATATATTCTAACTTTGTATGTTAATCTTGTCTAAAGTGTTAGATTCCACTTGACTCGAGGTTGAAACGAAGTTACTTAGCACAAGTTCTAAGCAAGTGGGCACTCATGGCAGCTCAAATCTTAAACTACAAAGTTTTCTATATTGTAAGTTGAATGCAGCACGAAGATTACAATATCTATTAAATATTTAATTCGTTTTGTATCGTTATATATTTCCTGCCAACAAAAGGTAGAAGAACAAAAAGAAAATATGAAACTTTATATAATATATATGGCAGATTATTTTGCTCTTTTTATAGCAAAATCTGACCATTCATAAAAAAAATTTTAAAAAATATATGTATGAAGCTTGCATACACTCTTTAAATATTTTTTAGAATGCTTTATGAGTGTTAATATGTTTATATCTCTATAGATATTTTAACACGCAGGAAAATTTATTATTTTGAAATTTAAAGTGACGCATGTCGTTATTATTGCATTTCATGTGTTTAAAAAAAACAATCCCATGTAAAAAGAACGGATAGTTCGTCTCCTTATCGTCCCTGAATTGATTTTCACTTAATTCATATTTTATTTAAAATATAAACATATAATATAAACATACTTTTTATAATCGGAAATACTTATTTTATTTATTTTGACTAATAATGTACTAAATTACGTCTAAAATTATATTACAAGTACGAGGCCATGATGGTGCAGTGGCACAAAGTCTGATGATTAGTTGTGGGTTCAATTTGCACTCAGTGGAATGAGAATAATTTTAGTATTTTTATTTCTCTACTCTAATGATCAAGTCAAGCTATGTCAAAGTCAGGCGAAAAGCGGAGAACGAAGTGTCTTGACACTATGTTATCTCTGTTTGTATCCTGTGAGAGGGTTAGAGCTCTAAAAAAACAAGTGTATCCCGCACTCAGCTGGGTAGACAGAGAGAACCTATCGTTAAAACATCACGTTCCGGATTTTGTGGGCAATGCGCATTGATTAGAGTAACTTAACGCCGGGCTTTGTCTTGATACCGGAGCGAAGAAAATGGAAATTAAAATATTTCCATTACTCGAGTGGGAATTCACAACCAGCCCCGTTTCATTCATTTTATGTGCCCCTGCGCCGTGATTGGCTGTCTAATTTGTAATTAAATAAAAACATATGCTCTCATTGACTAGTAAATGTAATTTTTATAATAATACATGAGTAAGCTCTTAATCCTTCGCGGTGATATAATAACCACAAAAATAACGTGGTATATTTTAACGCGTAACACTTTAATACACAAATGTAACTAACCGCAGCTGACCAAAATAATACAATACATGTTCTAGATTTTATTTACTTATTATTACTACTAAATGAATTTTAATATATATTTTAACAAATAAGTCTTAAAAGAAAGAGAAGAAAAGTAAACTTTATTCGGGTTTTTAAAAAGTTTTATTTGTATACATGAATTATCTTTGGTATAAAAGTGCCAAATATCACATTTTCGAGTATACTTTTTTCAAGATGTTGTGTTAGTTATTTTTCAATTTCACGGTTAATAAAGTCAGTGTTTTATGAGTTGCTAAGCGATTTAAAAAGAGGGATACTATTATTTATGTATTTTTTGTATATTTTGTATATATGTGGAAAATAAAGTTTCTTTTTAGAATTTAAATATTAATCACTTAAAAATATATGACTCCTACATTTTATATTCATTTTTAGGTATTTACAACCCTTATTTATGCGTAGAACTGAAAATTTGTGTCTAATCAGACAAATATCACCATTATAAATTTTTATAGTGGCCAGTCGTGGCCCAGTGGCACAAGAGTGTGACTGTAAACGACTGGTTGTGGGTTCGATTCCCACTCGAGGAGTGGAAATTATATTACCATTTTCTTCGCTCTGGTGTCGAGGTAAACCGCGGCGTTAAGTTCCGCCACTTAACACGCAAGCCTCCAAATTCGGCGGAAAGTGGGGAACGGAGTGTCTTAACACTAGGTTCCCTCTGCCTACCCTGCTGTGTGCGGGATATAGCGTGAAGCTATTTAATTTATTTTTATTTATAAATTTTTAAAACAGTTTTCGATCCCACGACCATTGTGTTTACTTAAATAGTGGCTTGAATCTTGAACTTGAGTAACTGTGCCACGATGGCATTCTCCTCAAATATTTCGCTATAGGTAAAGCATGAACTTATTACTTAACACTGTAAATAAATATATATTTTTTGGAAACTATGAGTGAAGGTATAATATTGAACATAAAAAATATTTGTAAAGTAACTGTTTCAAAGACAAATTCTTAGAACATCCATAAGCAACTTAAATAAGTTGCTACAAATACGAATGTTACACACGTAACAAGTTATTCTTAACCAGGATGACACGCGAACTGTTAGTCAGCACGTCTTGTTATAGTCGAGTTGAATGTGTTAACTTTATTTACATCTGTTTTGTGATTTTACGCCTTTTCCCGCATTGCAGGGCAGAACTCTGTTTGCCACTTTACGCCTGAATTCGAGGTACTGCGGGTTTGTGTCGGAACTCAACGCCACGCTTGGTCTTAAAAGAGCGGAGAGATGTAAATAATCTAAATATTATCATTCCCTTGAGTAAGAATCAAACTAAATCGTATGCTGTACTATTGCACCACAATGATTTAGTTTTTTTGTTTCTTTTCACCAAAGTAGGCAGAGGGAACCTAGTGTTAAGACACTCCGTTCCATACTTTCCACCGAATTCGGAGACATTGTGTGTTAAGTGGTGGAACTTAACACCGCACTTTGCTTCGATACCAGAGCGAAGAAAATGGAAACATTAAATATTTCCTCTCTTCAAATGGGAATCAAACCTACAACCAGTCGCTTTACATTCACACTTTGTGCCTCTGCGCCACGACTAGCCCCTTTTGAGTTTATCAGATAAAATATTTATGTAAAAAAAATATAGTTTATATATAGAGTGGAGCTAAGATCTCTAACTGTCTTAAAGGTCTCTAATTAGTCACTTTCAGAATTGCTGCTTAACCAAACAAGCAACAATTTAAGAATTCCATTTTCCTAAAGTTTTGTGACAATTGCTTTATATTATCTTACATTTACCGTTTTAAATGAACATTTTAATACGAAAAATCATTGTCAATGTATACAATACAGTTTTTTTAGCCTTACGCTGCACCCACACACAGCAGGATAGGCAGAGGGAACCTAGTATTACACTTCGTTTTCCACTTTCCGCCGTGATAAGTAGCAGAACTTAACGCCGCGCTTTGCCTCACCATCAGTGCGAAGAAAATGGAAATATTAAATATTTTGACTCCTCGAGTGGGAATCAATCCAGAACCAGTCGCTTTACAGTCACACTTTGTGCATCTGCGCCACGACTGGCTCTAGATTTATTATTTATTTAAAACCATAAAAACGCAACAGTACAGCGTCTGTCTGTAAACAAGATGGTTATGAATTAGTCACGAAGATGTCACTAGATTCTCTCTGCGTCTCCTGCAATGCGGGATAAAGCTTTTAGCTAAAAGTTATTTTTATTTACACATTAAACAAGTCACATAACTCGGCATAATCAGTATCATTGATACAGTATAACGGTAGCGGCAAAAAGTGCGCCGCGTAAGGCCTTCCTGCTCCTGCCCTATACTGATAATGACGGGTACAGCTAGGATTAAACGTTACAGATGCTTTAGATCTGTGTCGTTGGGAATTTTTGTAAGTGCTTATATATTAAAATAATATATATAAAAGGAGCCAGTCGTGGCGCAGTGGCACGAACGTGTGACTGTAAACGACTGATTGTGGGTTCGATTCCCACTTGAGGAGTGGTAGTATTTAATATTTCCATTTCCTTCGCTCTGGTATCAGAAGTGAAGCGCGGGGTTAAGTTCCGCCACTTATTAGGCAATGCCTCCGAATTCGGCGGAAAGTGGGTAACGGAGTGTGTTAACACTAGGTTCCCTCTGCCTACCATGCTGTTTGTGGGATACAACGTGAAGCTGTAAAAAAAAAAATAATACGATGTGTTTATATAAAATACATATTTATTTTGGTCATCATGGTCTGGACAGTCGGCCCTTAAACTTTAAATTCTACACGTAATGTGACCAATTTGGGCAGAAAATAGAGAACGGAATTTCTTGACACTAGATTCTTCGTAACTATACGGGGAAAACCACGAAGCTAAAAATATATATTTTTTTCCATTTATGAAACGAGCCATTCAAACTTTATTCGTAGGCAAATACGATTATTCCTTTCAAACTTCCTTGTACAATCCGTGGATCTTTTAGTTGATGATTTGTTAATTTGTTTTAATTGTTCCAACTGACAGAAAACAGCCAAAGTTTCAATAATTAATTGTGAATTAATTATGCAATGAATGATGTTTTTATAATAGGATTTTGGCTTTCACGGTATTTACACATTTTATGTTTTTAGATGTGGATTTTTTTGACAGATTCTTATATCATATGTTTTCGAATAGTTTCATTTATATTGTTGTTATGTTAATTTTGGTTTAGTATTTCATTTAGTTGTGCCATGTAATTTATAATAAGAAGCCCGTAAAACCCGTAAACCGTCTCTTCTTTCCTATAACGTTTATAATGATTTAATAAATGTTATCTAAAAAAGAGTAATACTTAAATAACCTTTACCTAATATACAGACGTCTTTTCACAATTAACAAAGAGTTTGTTTGTTATTCTATGCTTAATTTATTTACATCCTACATAAATTCCTCAGGCATTATCCTTCCTATACGAATTAAGTACAGTACATTAACATATTTAAAGTACACTATCTCGACTATTTGAAGGTGAAATATTCTTATATAATACTAGCAGCTCGCAAGTATTAAACCAAATCTTATAACGTGGGTGCAAATTATACCCCGCGTCGTTACCTTATAAAGGCACAGCTTGGTGAATAAGATCAAGAACAATTTGTGGTTTAGGCTTTTTTGATATCATGTTTGTTTCAAGAAACAAAAAATATATTTTTTGTCTCTTATATATTAAAATATAATGAGTATTTGAGCTTTTAAAATATATGTATATTAACCTGATTGATAAAATAGACCGGTACTAATACTCTAGTGAAAGCTGTAGCCACTGTTGTAGAATTTTAATTTGTTCTCAAGTACTAAAATACACATGATTACTAACATTTACAATATTAGTTCATAAAGTTTTATTTAAGATGTTTGAAAATCACGAAAAAAATACAATATTAAGTATTAACCTCAGGCGCATTAAGTTAAATTACTGAGTATCCTACTTATTTTGTACTAAATAAAATAAATATGAGTTCGAGGTAATATATAAATGTCTACCTTATTTCATTCTATATTCTATATATAAATGCATTTTTATTAAAAAAAAAAACTACAATAACAATAACCATCAAGTTACATAATTTTAATTTATCATATTACAAAATTAACAAAAACGATGTGAAATAATGTAATTCTTAAACTAAAACAAGCATCGATGTTACCTTTACAAAAGTTAGTTGATTAATTCTCTAAAATAAACAAAAATGATCAAGTTCAAAGCTCTTAGAGCGTCTGATCTCACGGAGTGATATCGTATGATAAACGAAGGAAACAAAAGCCCATTTGTTTTTTGTTTGCACCTCAATTACGCCCATAACGTCTTGAATGATACGTCTTGTCAAAACAAATTATGTTTTATCTGAATAAGATGGCATATTTAAGATAGATTTTCAGTACATTAATTAAATTAAGCTTACAAATTGTAAACTATATTTTCTTCTAATATCTTGCATATATTATGCAATTTGTGAAACAGGTAGTAAGTATAATCTCTACTTTTTTGCACAGTCTAACGTAACTTAACGACGCGCTTACTAATCTTAAAATGTAATATTGTAGGTTCTACTAGTCTTCCCAATAAGATAATAGTGTTACTATGAGAATATTATTATGGAACGGGGGCCAGTCGGTGCGCAGTGGCACGAACGTGTGACTGTTGTGGATTCGATTCCCACTCTAGGAGTGGATATTTAATATTTCCATTTCTTCGCCCTGATATCAGAGGTAAAGCGCGGCGTTAAGTTCCGCCACTTAACACTCAACGCCTCCGAATTCGGCGAAAAGTGGAGAACAAAGTATCTTAGCACTAAGTTCCCTCTGCCTATCCTTCTGTATGCAGGATACAGCGTGAAGCTAAAAAAAAAAAAGAATACGTTTTAAAAAAGAATTATAAAATAAAAACAGAATAAATTTCTTGAATAGTGATATCAACAATACAGAAGGATCCAAAAAAGGCGCGGACGCGAAATGCCTGTGGCGCCTACCTGAATGCCTTATTGAACGAAAAAATAAATAAAGAGAGAATACTTTAAATTGGTATCAACATATGTATATCTGAATCGCAAACTAACCACAAACATATACAGATCAAGTACTAAACGAGACTATTTCAACACAATTGATGACTTTTTATGTATACGAAAATATGTTTCACAAAACCTGGCGTTTTCTCCTCGCGTGACCAAGGAGGTAGTGTCCGAACACTATAATAATTCGCGGTCACAGGTATTTCCAGTAATAAAAACTTTACATTATTAATGTTATATTTTTGTACGATGAGAAGTATTGTATGGAATACAATCTTAAGATGACCGTAAAAGATAGGAACGAAACGGTCAGTCCGTCCACTATAGCGGTCCAGGCCTTTTTCCTCACACTTAAACCTCGATTTTGTAAAATATAATTAATCTTTTTTTTTAGCTTTACGCTGTATCCCTTGCGGGGTAGTCAGAGAGAACGGAGCGCCAAACGCTACGGTCCTGCATACTTCTTTCGCCTCGTCCACAGTCATCAACCTCTTCATACACGCCCTCCGGGGGGCCCTCAAGCTTTTTACGTGACCTTCCAGTATCGTCGATACTGTGTTTTCGAAGGTCAACCGAGGTCTCCCCCTGCCTATAATTAATCTTGTATATAATAATTATAAAATGGATAGTAAAGTGAAAAGCTTATAGGTATATTTTTATAAAAAATAAATTAAAAAAATAAATTAAGAAAATTAGAAACAACTCGCCTAAACATCGCTGAACTTTAGTTCTGGGTAAGGATTTAACAATTAATGTCTATAGTGTTTCTTTGTTCATATCAAACAAAATTGTAACATTTTACAATAAAATCCGTTTAATAATGAACTACAACGCTTCGTAATAAATAGATCCCGCAATAAAGATACATTAGCACGAATCTGATGACCTGATATTTATCATTGACCTAGTCTCTTAACCTATGTTGGGAATAAAGAACAAATGAACGATTCTACTCAACACTTATATCATACCTGTACATGATGTTAATTTTTAATTTGAGATATGCTTTAATTTTTATGTAAAATAATTATGTCTCCGTTTTGGTACGTTTTGCCACTCAAAATGTGATTTTTTAATTTTAAACGCTAAGTGGAAATTAGAGTGTCTAGACACTAGGCGTCTCTATGACTACTGATCTAATAAAGAAAGAATAATTTAAGAGACTTATGTTTGTCGTCTCGATTAGGACATCAAATTCATTAATTGAAAATATTGTTTAATAATTGGATCCGGACACGTGTGTGAATTTTCAAGAAAGAACTGCAAGAAGTGTATCAAAATAACCTAGCAAGATTTTCTTTTAAGATGGGATGAATACTGTGAAGCAATAAACGCATTTAAAATCGTAATTGAGCTTTGAAATTTTAGATGTAAGAGACCACTGTATTAAATAAAAGGTTTCTTTATGATAAGCATTTTTTTTACGCAGTGTCACAGGGTCTGACTGTAAACATGATGGTTGTGGGTTCGATTTCCACTCGGAGGAATGATTATATTCAAATTTTATTTTTTTTGCTCTAGCACCTAAAACAAAAACATGGTGTTGATGTCAGCCACCTAACACGTAATGTCTTGATTTCAGAGCGAAAATCGAGAACGGAGTGTCTTTATGCAGGTTCTCTCTGACTGAAAGAAGTGCAAAGATGAAGGAATTAAGCAATTTAATACAGCTTCAAGCCTTTTCCTGTATCCTGTCTGTTCTGGGTTGTCAGAGAGAACTCAACAGAGATAATATTATGATCCGTTCCTCACATACCATATGAATTCTAGACATTGGACGGATTCGTCTTTGAATGGAGGAAATGATTGTTTAAAATGTTCATTTCTTGACCCTGGTTCCAAAGACAGAGCGTGGCGTTGAGTTCCGCCATTCAAGGCTCAATGTCTCGTTTTTCGAGCGGTAAGTGGAGGATGGAGTGTTTTGACAACTAAATCTTCTCTGATTACCCCGCTGTGCAGAAAAGAACAAAAAGTAAAAAAAATAATCAATATTAAAAATAAATTATGCTAAATTCAAAATAATTTCAAACATTGCTCTAATATTTCAATATAAATCACTATTTGAATAGAAAATGTGCATATCATAAATTTAGTAATAACTTTCGCAGTCAATTCTGAACTCCAAGACGTGGGTGTGTAATAAATAGAGCTGATGTCACTGCCTTGCAATAACATACGGATAGGTGTTAGGTCTACAACTTAGCTGGAATTCGTATTTATTTGATGTATTGTGCATAAAAAATCATAAGAAAAGACGGTATACACGATTATTATCATTTACTCGATTGCACCTAGGAAATCTTTTAGACTTTTAATGTAAAAATATACCTACTTATGACAAAAAAATTAAAGAAATTGGTTGTATGGGTGTAAAAAGGAAGGATCATTTTAGCTTACATTTACTGTTTTGAATGAAATCCAAAAAACAAGTAAAGTCAATTGTATTGTGTATAGCTTTGTGTGGAGATCATTTTAAAAAAATATTAGATGAAGACTTGTGACCATGGTGGATCCTATCCTCATTCGATGATTTTAAATCACTTCCGAAGAACTTACTTACTTAGAACGTGTGGTTGAGCGGACAAAGCGCCTGGACGGTGTCCAGGAGGCGCGGGTTCGAATCCCGCTGCGTTCAAATTTTTATACCTTTTCTAAATGTTGTTTGTAAATTACTTCCATTTCTCTATTTTTATAATAAAGCACGGCTTACTAATTGTTTCGAATTCAGGCGGAAAGTAAAGAGCGGAGTGTCTTGATAGCGCACCTTAGTGCGCACCTTTCTGCTCTTAAGCAGAAAGCACAAAATACGAAAGGAAATATGAAGCTGAAATAAAACAAAATCAAAAATTGATATCATAACAAGATTGTTCATACACTTACTGAACTATATAATCACGTCGCTAGAGCGTTCATCACGTTCTTAATCTAGTCTGGTAAACTAATTAACATGTAGAATAGCTTAAAAGTTCCTAATAGATTCTTTTGCAAGTTTCTTTTTTCTACTAGCTAAACAAATGTTATTTTAATTGTCATAATGATGATTGTTTTAACACAGACTTTAACATAGAGACCGTCTTGGTGCAGTCAATTATTATATATATTTTTGTCATTTCTCTGCTTTGGTGCATAAGACAATGCGCGGTGTTAAGTTCCGCCACTTAACACACAATGTCTCGATTTCAGGCGGAAAGTGGAGAACGTATACGGAACAGAGGGCCTTAACACTACGTCTATTGACTATCGTGCTATAACGAAAAATGGTGAAGCCATTTAACTGAGAAATTAATGTGGTATACTTTGCATCCTTAGAATTTTTGAAATACGACTAGGTAACAATGACGATGCAAAGAATACATTTTGTATTTCTCTTGCCATAAACTCAGTTACCTGAACCTTTATCTAGTGAACTGACGTAAAGACGTATCCTTTTTAAAGCAAGAGCTTTTTTTAGAAATAAAAATATGGTAGACGTTTTTAAGGTAGAAAAATAGTAATAAAAATCATCGAAATTGCTAGTGGGGTGGTCAAAGAAACACTATGGCTCGTTCATTTTCTCTTAATACCTCGCTATGCATAGTGTGAAGTTAAACAATCAAAAATACCATCGTCGTAATTGGAAGAACGTTAATGTCACAAAAAGTGAACACTCTTTGGTTTTCGCAATATTTATCTATCTACTACAAACAACTAAAATTGATTAAATAAATTAAATAAAATAATTATTGTACGTATGTACGTACGTACCCTACGTATGTATGTGATGGAACAACAAATATTTTTCCGCAAATAAGGAATGCCGTTATTTCGGTCTTTTTTCGTAATGTCTGAATCACAAAGCTCAAGTTCATGCGCTTGCGCAAGTCACCTGATATGGCCACCGCATCTGTTCCCTGACCCACTGACATCGCGCATGAGTTATTGTAAATCAATCACTTCATACCAACAACCACTGATTAATTTCGTCAAAATATTCCAAAAGAAATATTGTTTGACGATATTTTTACAAAGTCCACTAAAATGTGATATATGATATTAATCTTAATGAATAGTGGCCAGTCGTGGCCCAGTGGCACAAGAGTGTGACTGTAAACGACTGGTTGTGGGTTCGATTCCCACTCGAGGAGTGGAAATTATATTTCCATTTTCTTCGCTCTGGTGTCGAGGTAAAGCGCGGCGTTAAGTTCCGCCACTTAACACGCAAGCCGAATTTCCGAATTCGGCGGAAAGTGGACAACGGAGTGTCCTAACACTAGGTTCCCTCTGCCTACCCTGCTGTGTGCGGGATATAGCGTGAAGCTATTATTATTATTATATAATCTTAATGAAATGGATAGAAAAGAAAACCAGGTCTTTATCAAATGAAATTCGTTTCAAATAGTATCAAATGGTAATTTAATACATCCTTATAGTAGTTGACGCATAAAGTAAACGTCGCCTTAGCAACGTGTAACTGAACGAAAGTGTACGTACGTATGATACGTTAAACACATTAACACTCAAATTTGTGTGTAATTTTTATTCTATAAAACATTATTATAAAAAAAATTCTACAACTTTCTCTATAAATACTTAGGTAGCTGGTAATATAACTAGTAATATAACTAAAAGCTATTATAATAAGCTGCAATATGCCTAATTTTACGCCACGCCTTCGCCTGCAGTATTTTAGTAAAAAGGAGTCCAAAGATTTCCTTTCAGTTACTAATGTAATGAATATAGATAGTCTGGGTTTTATTTCACATAGTACATAAGTACTCTGGGGTTCGTTTTGCATGCCATACAGAAATATACAGGTAAATTATACGACAAAGATTGTAACATTTAACACAAATGTAAAAAGCTCGTTTAACAGCTTTTTGCACTCTTGTGATATTAAATGTCTATCTCTCTTGTGATATCTAAGCTATCAGCATTTCCTATTTATGCTGCAATGTTATTATGTTTATTGATTTTATTATAATATTATTTAATGTTACACACTGACCTTATCCAGACCGGCTAAGTTTAATAGATATAAATATCTAAATAACTCTATTAGGTCATCGTGGCACAGTCGGACAGAATCTAACAGTAATAGCGGCAGTTGTGGATTCGATTCCCCTTCGGGGAATGGTTGTATTTTCATTAATAATTCATTTCACCCGCTTTTATAAAACAAATCAGCGTTTAGCTGCGCCGCCTATTGTTAAACGCAGGAAGCGTAATTATTTACTTACTTCCTATATTTGTTTTAAAATATTCCATATTTATATATAAATATCGTATTGTTAATTAACTCGCAGTAGTTCGTTATAAATGACTCGGCCTATATTGGGTTATGTCTCAACTAAGTGTGACAGATAGATTAGGGACGGTTGGTCAAAGCAAGGTTAACACAAGTCTCACCATTCCTTATCATTATTAAATTTACAGCTTTCAAGCAATCATAAAATTTATAAACAAATATCAAGGAATATACCTAGTAATGACAACATAGTTGCGCAGTGATTGGAGGAAATTGTTTAAAAAAAAAATTAAAAAAATTAAAAAATTTAAACGCAGCGGTATTTGAACCCGCGCTTCTTGGAAACCGTCCAAAGCGCTTTGACAGCTAACCCATGCGTTCTATTACCATCTGCCTCGAAATTCACATGAGCTTTATTACAACTTATTTTTGTCGTTAGCATTATTTGATATTCTCCGGTATGGTTAAGAAAGCGCGGCGTACGGTTTCGGCATACAATTAGCAACGTATGACTAAAACGGACAGGAAATAAGAGCAGAGAGTCTAAAAAGTAGATTCTCTCTGCCAATCCAATAATACAATTGAGATCAAATTCGTCAAACTATTTATGCCTCAGGTTAGAGGAATTAACTTTAGTGAACTTGCAGTAAGCTATTTGACTATAAAAAAAATAAAGCATGATACTTCTAATTTGGAATAAAATTATTTGACTTTGACTTTGATGACGCTATAGTATACTTATGATGGTGGTGGGTTGAAACCTACACCGGTAACTTGATAGATCATTTTACAATATATAATATGTTTTAGGATATGCGGGCGAAAATAAAGCAAAAATATTTTCAAGAAACAATGTTTACTGAGTTTTAGTTTGTAGCCAATGGACTTAAATAAATGTAAGGTATAATAGAAACTATTATATAACGAACCTTCACAATTAGAATTAGGTAATTGTAATGGATACCATATTTCTGTATTTAATACTTATTTTTTCTAATATTTATAATACAAATAATTCTCAGAACTGCCTAAACATGTCAGCGTATGATACCACGACGCAACACACATTGTCACAAAACTACCACGAGAAAAGTTTACCAAAACGCAATAAATTAGATAAAGACAACTAATATATTCGTAATCTTAAATAATTATCTACTCTTCTTAATATTTTAAAGTGTCGTTCATATTTTCAAGTGTCATTCATATTATTGTTATTCATATATACGTTTTCTAAAAAACGTTTATTCACTAATGTGTTAAAGAATTATGTAAACAAAAGATAGTCGCCATAACACTTAAACTTATTCCTGAACTAAAAATTTCAACTTCAGCGTTTCAGCTGTTAATTATGTGACTGCACATTTTTGTTTCTTTTCTATTCCGCCCGTCTGCCGCACTAATGAGTACGCAAATAGTAACGACCTAAGGGCTTGTTTGCCGCGATTTTTAAATAAACACGCCCTAAATTCATACATTGAGCAGGTGTTGTTAAGAATTATAACATGTTTTCAACTAGCAGGCATTAATTAAGTTATATGTGGACTATACTAAATTTTATATTAGTTACAAAGATTTAGTATGTATTCCGATATAGTTTGCCTTTTCATATATTTTATTTATCGAAATTTGTCCATACTTTTTGAAAATGAACAAGAAAAATGCACATAAAAAAAATATTAATAATTCTTTAAATTTTTCTTAATATATATTTTTGGTATATTTATTACATCTATGTGCAGGATGTATTTATTTCATTTAGTTAACTAACCTTCGTCCAATGTGAGCGAATTCGAAACGGATGCCGCAGAAAGAATCACCAACAGACATATGGCTTGCGAAGCCATGCTTCCTGTGGACAATGTATAAATAAAATGGAAGTGCAAATATATATTTTTTTTGTTTTATTTTTATATGAATTGGAAAACTTGACACAGTTCATATGTATAAATCAAATCACAAATTAAATCGTTATAAAAATGGTAAATAAATAGTATTGCGATGTTAAGGACTAACTTAAAAAAATATTTCTTCATAACTGATGATAACATTAGGTTTACGCTAGGGATAGGATCTAATGCCCTTCTATAGATTTTTGGGGAGGCTTAAATTTGCAAGTTAGGATATGTGAAATACCTAGAGTAATTACAATTACATAATTAAAATAACTCCAATGAAATCCATAATACATTATTAGGTAAACTAAATTTAAAGACATAAAAAATTACAAAATTCTATTTTTTTAATTTATTTTCATTTTGACTCAACGACAGAAAAAAATAATTGTAAAGTAATTAAAAAATATTTACCTATATCCTTAACAGTAATACTTAAACTACAGGAGAGCGGAATTCGTTTATTGTTTTCGCGTATTACTCAAAGCGTTAAGGGCCGAGCTTTTCGTTGCGAGAGCGCGTGCGCAAGCTGCGTACGCGCAAACTCGACTGATTACTGAATGTGACTTATGTTTATGAAATTATACACATTTTTTACCTTTAAACCTACAGTCTTCATTGGTTTTATTACAAATTTATTTAGAACGTAAATAAATTGTTAACTTGGCCACAATTTAAAATGACGGTTAAAGTATACTGTTATTTGCCTCATATTTTAATTTGTATTTCATACTGAAGCATTATTTAGGTATATCCTTTGTTTATATCTCTGATGAACCTATTTTAATCTAACCATCTTAATCGCTTTGGAAATTCGACAATTCAATATTTTTATTTATTTGAAAAAATCATTTAACTCGCTTAGCAATTTAATCCATATCTGTATATAGTTTATTCGAATGAACTGCTTATCTACTAAGTGATTGCCAATATTATACGTGCATCAAATACATCATACAGCCAATATACATATATTATATAGTTCTTATGGTGATTATGTATATGTACGTTTACATTATACATATATGTACTTTTGCTATATAAACGTGTTTATAATTCTTTCTTGCGCTTAAAAAATATTAGATCATCAAATAATCCAAAAATTAAAAATTGTTTTACAAATCCACCAGAATACTAATACTTAGACAAAAAAATCGATTAATAAAAAAAAAGAAATAATTTAAATTTTAAATATTCCAAACGCAAATTTTTACATACATATATATTATTCTAATTATTTTTTCAATTTCACGGTACTTAATAGTCAAAACTTCGTAAGTAGTTTACATTAAGCATACAAATATTATTTTTAAGAAGTAATTGTCTATGTTGCATATCTTTATTGACTATGTGCAATGTAATGGCAACACTGAATTTTGTCTGTAGTTAATGTTTGAGACTTGAGTGTGATTTGTCTGCAATCCTAAATGTCATACTTATTAGAAGAGTAGTATATTTGAGTATTATTATCGGAATGGCTGAAAACAGAGAGGAAATACTTGCAAATTTCCAGGTAAATACGTCGCTCAATTAATTTAGTAATATACACCCGAGTGAATTATAATTTATTACGAAAACGTGAAGGTTATGTGAAATACAAAAACAGTGACTGTTAATTCTTCTTTATCTCTTTGTAACACGTCTCATGGGGAATTTAGTAAATATTTTCTATTTTATATATTATGCCCCATACTGTTTCTATAATACATCGTACATATAACTCCTTTATCATATCGCGATTTATTTTTATCAAAATATTTCCACTCATCCTTTGTACTGTTTCGAAATTTACGTCTTGGAACTCCAAGGTAAAATGTAAAAATTTTTATGGCGTTTCTTTATGCATGTTGTATCTCCTTAGAAGGAACTATGCCCATATATTATTGCAAACAAGTATAAATTAAATAATATAAATTTAATTATTATTCTTCCAGGGAATAACAAATATTGAAGATGTTGCAGAAGCTATATTTCATTTAGATGAATCAAATTGGGATTTAATTGTAAGTAATATTGCTATATCATAATAGAGAATTAGTCATTGTTTTGCTGTAGACAAAGGATTGTGTATGCTATGCTATATATTTATTACAGTATTATAATATATTTTACTGAAGAGTAAAGAGTTACTTATATACAAGTAGATCAATGCAGTAATTAAAACAATTAATAAGATTTTTTGTTAAAATAATCTTTTGTATAAAAAATAATATTAATTAAGTTGAAATAAACCTATTTCATGTTCCTTAATTGATCATTTTCAGACTGCCATCAAAAGAGTAATGCCCCAAGATGGCAATGGTTCAACATCTCAATCAAATGACACACATGATGTGGAGATGATAGATGATGATATATCTGTGATAACTCCAAAAACACACCCACCTGGTAAGTTACTTAATGAATGATTATTATAAGAAAAATGCTGAAAGAATAGACAAAGTAAACATAGTATCAAGGTACTCCATTCTTTGCTTTCCATTTGGATTTGTGACATTGTATATTAGACAATAGACCATAATGCCTGTGCCTTAGAAAGAACTAATTTTAATTTTAATGTAATTTATCTTGGGAGTTGGAGTAACAAGTTTAGAGTTTCCAGTGAAATGTTATCTCACAGAGATACATTTTTATAATAAATATATTGAAAAACTACACAATTATATTGTAAAGATGTCACTAAATAGCTAATGGATGCATTTATATGAATTTTCAGATCGGGAGGATAGTAATCAAGCGTCAACTTCGTCCCTTAGAAATAGTTCCATTGATCTAGTAGAACTACTAGTTCATTCTAATAATAAAATACATGAGATCAAAATGTCCGGTTCTGCGACTGTCAGTAAGTATCCAGTTAATTGAAATAATATATTTTTTACTGCCTAGCGAAGGAGAATTTAGAGCCAAAATACTTTGTTCTCAATTTTGTGTCTCAAAATGAGATATTGTGTATTGAGTGACACAACTTAATGCTATACCGTTTTAATTAGTTAAAACTAGTTAATTAATTGTAGTCATTAGCTTCTATGTATAGGTATATTATGTAAGTGTGTGTATATACACACAGATACACATACCTAGATAGTATTGTATACATTATCTCTTATAATAGGTAGATTATATAAAATTATTTTATTGTATTTATCATTCATTATTTATATAAAACTTATACATTTCAAACCATTACTAACTAGATGATAATCAACACAGCCAACAATCAAACTACAGGTGTAAAAATGTGAAGTACCTTTGATAATGTAGGGCAACTCTAATGTTCCTTAAATTGCTATGAAAACAGAAAAGTACTCCAATGATGTTGAACCATCTTTAGCAATGGGCCTTTCAAATTTTGTGATTATTGACATGCCAAAGCCATTTTTAATTAATTTACATTTCTATATAAAATGTAGAGGGAGAATATCTATAATATAAAAAAACGCGGGTTGCATGAAATTTTTAAGTAGACCGCGGGTGGTGTAGCCCTAATGTACTCAATGTCACACAATTTACTGGCTCAGTAACTTACGGTGCTTAGGCGCACGTCCACTCTCATCAATGGTTCTCCATGTATACAAGAGAAAGTCTGTTTGTCTACTAATCTGAGAAATGTCTCAATCAATTTAAATGCTTTTTAGACTGTTGTATTTGGATAATCTCTCCTTAACATTTAATGTATTTTTTATTTCAATCATCCCATAAATAAAAAAATTACAACATGTTTTTTTAACGAGCTAGTTAACTAGCTTTTTAATATAATTTATTTTTTTTTGTATCCAGGTGATCTCAAGAAACGTCTAGAGTTAATATGCGGTATACCAATATGTAGACAGCAGATATCAGGGCTGGGAGGGTCTCGTGCAACTTCCACTGCTACACTGTCGAGTCTCGGCCTGCAGCGGAACGCAGTACTGCGGTTGAAAGCCGCTGACCGAGTCATGGCTGATGATGAGTATGTTTTTGGTTTATTTAACCTTTTTAATATAATTTATGTATAGTAATATTATAAATGAAAATATCCGTTTGTCCGTCTGTTATACTTTATAGCTGATATACTTGAATGTCAGCGTATTTAGATAAGTATATTGGTCTATTTTGGTTGACATATAGAAGGAAAAGTTAAACACTCAGGATACAGTTTTATAAAAATCAACCCTTAAAATATTGTAATTGTGTATGAAAAATCTAACTGCTTGACTGATTGTAATGAATTCGTTTTTAATGTAATTTTTACGGCTTCGTGTATAACTTAAGTTTATAAACAATTACAAACCCTAAATCTAGATGTGTTTGCTTTACTCTTTTTCTAAAAAAATTTGCAAGTTTTTGCACTGAAATATGAAGTTGCATTTTCTTTGTACTAATTATAATTTATTAACTAAATTTATATCAAACTATAACAATATTTAAAAGATTAAGTCAATTAAAACCACTTGTAAAACTTATATAAAAATGTAAATAAATTCCGCCATTACGAATTCGAAAGGAAAGAAGACAATGAAGTCTTAAATATAGAGAAAAGTTTTACACTAAGTAAAAAATACCGTGAAAATGCTTCTTTAAATATAATTTTTACGTTTACCTTATATTCAACAGGGTAGCAGAAAGACTAACAACCACATATGTACTACGAGTGAAACACGACGAAAGGGAATACACGCTCAAATATCCGGGAACGAAAACCGTGCAAGAAGTCAAAAACGATTTGTATTCATTAACAGATATTCCTGTACGACATCAGGTGATTGTTAATTTTTTATCTATTTGAATTTTAATTACCTCTATTTTACTTTTTATATAAAAATTCTGGACAAATTAAATGTATTTATTAAAAAATATTATTTATTTTTTTAAAGGTAAATCTTGGTTTCTTTTTTTTTTGTTTCCTTAAATTTAATTTATCTAATAACTTTTACTACTACTAGTACTACTTTTAATAACTGTTTTATGAATATGCAAAAAAAAAAAATAATATATTATGTGTTTTACATGTATTTCTTTTATAACATTTAAAATATTTTTAAGAACAATATAAATAAACTTAGTGTGCAATTGTATTTATTTATTAAGATAATTTAATTTATATTTTAATAGGTATATTTATTACATTTTACCATCAAGACGCTGTTTCCTATTGTCTGCCCCAACTCGAGACATTACTTGTTGAGTAACGAAATTTAACGCCATTCTTTACTTTGGTCACCTTTGTCAAAAATGAAAATAATTATATCATGATCATTCCACACCGTGGTAATCGAACCCACAACCAATCGCGACTATACTCCGCCTCTTTTCCACTGCACTTCCATTACCTCCATTACAATTTTTTTTTTAGCTTCACGCTGTATCCCGCACACAGCAGGGTAGGCAGAGGGAACCTAGTGTTATGACACTCCGTTCCCCACCTTCCGCAGAATTCGAAGCCACTGTGTGTTAAGTGGCGGAACTTTACGCCGCGATTTCCCTCGACACCAGAGCGAATAAAATGGAAATATTAAATAATTCCACTCCTTGAGTAGGAATCAGACCAGTCGTTGAGTCATACGTTTGTACTACTGCGCCACGACTGGCCTCTTTTACAATAATAAAGTAGTTTAATTCACAACTTTAGTATAATAAAGTAGTTTAATTCACAATTTAATGTAAACAAACAGGTATGGACAGGATGGCCAAATGTAACGGGGTTAGACGACACAGTGCTTGCTATGGTGGGTCTCGACACGCCTCAACACGACTTAACCGTCAAACGAGCGCCCAGCAAGCAGAGAGAGTATAAGAGAGTGAGTTGTCTTTATTTAAATATTATTTAAGCAACACCAGTAGCCACGACACCAGAGCGAAAAAAATGGTAATATTTAATATATCCACTCCTCGAGTGGGAATCGAACCCACAATCGCTTTACAGTCACACGCTTGTGCCACTGTGCCACGACTGGCTATGTGCCTATATGATATGCTTAGCGTAAAAACCATTGTCATATATGTATTAAAAAAAGTATTTGCTTAATTTCTTTTTGTAGTGAAAATTAATTAATTTATTTTATTGTAATTTTCAGATTATAGTAGAAAGTTCAGACAGCGAAAACAGTTCTGTTGAGGATGTTGAAGACGGCGACAGTTTCCCTACTGAAGATGACATATTTGTTGATGTTCCTTCAGAAAGGTTACAGCCACTCAGTAAGTACACTATTTTTTTAATATTTTGATGTAATATTGATTGTTAATTATTATCAATATTATTCTTAATACTTAAGAATATTTAGTGTCTAAATCCTATGTATGAAGACAAAAAAAAAATCGAAAAATCCATACTTATATTATAAATGGGAAAGTCTGTGTGTTTGTCTGTCACGCTTTCACGGTTAACCTACTGGTCCGATTTGGATAAAATTTAGAATGAAAGTAGTAAAAATGACTAAGTCTAACATAGGCTACTTAGTTTTTCAAAAATCAACCTCTAAAAGGTTGAAATAGGGGATGAAAGTTTATATGAAAAATCTACACCACTTGACCGATTGTAACGAATGTTGGCGTATATGTAGTTGATAATCCGAGGTTAAACATAGGCTACTTCATTTTTCAAAAATCCACCCCCGAAGTTTGCAATATACCGAAATAGTTCACGCGGCGAAGCCGCGAGCGGCTCGAAATCTCGAAATGCTTTAATTAAAAATATTTTTTATTTAATTGATACTTAAAACCGCAGTAGTGATGTATTTTCTACAAAACGGGGTATTTTTAAGTGAACTTTTGAAAAATAAACGTTTTGAAATCAAGAAATTAAAAAAAACTATTTCAACATAATATATAAAAAAACAAGAAGTTGCATAATTACTCAAGTGAGACTTGAATCAGGTACCTCTGAAAACTACTATTTGCAACGACTAAAAAAATAACACTTTTACATATACATATATTGCTTTACACATATCTAATTACAAATACAAATATTTGCATCAAGCAGATTTGAACCTGCACTTCAATATATTTATTTCAGTGTCAGAAAACGTAAGAGACGAAGCGTTAGGTTGTATAGAATTCGCCCAACGATTTCGAGCTCGGTACGGACCTAACACACCAAACTTCTTTGAAGGCACTCTACAGGACGCTATAAAGGAATCATGTTTGAAACCTGCTAAAGAGGTAAACAATGTTTATTTTTATTTATTTATTTTTTGCTTCACGCTATATCCCGCACACAGCAGGTTACGCAGAGGGAACCTAGTGTTAAGACACTCCGTTTCCCACTTTCCACCGAATTCTGGAGGCATTGCGTGTTAAGTGGCGGATCTTAACGTGGCGCTTTGCCTCGACACCAGAGCGAAGAAAATAGAATTATTAAATATTACCACTCCTCGAGTGGGAATCGAACCCACGACCAGTCACACTTTGAGCCCACGATTGCCTTCTTTTTTTATTATTTTTTATATATTTTCTAAAAATATATTGAACATAACATATTTCTATTACCAGAGAAAGCTGCTAGGGGTATACCTCCATCATGAGCAATCGGTGCTGTCCAATGTGTTCTGTGCACAACTCCTGGGCTGCGAGACTGTGCTGCAGACCCTCGCTGCAAACTTTGTGCTTTATGGATGGGATCTTACCGATCCATCTAATAATAATATGTGAGTGTGTTCTTTATTTTATTATCGTTTTTTGGATTTTGTGTTTTGGGAATTAGTGGGAAAGTGCAGTTTTTTAGTTTTTTTAATAAATTATGAATATTATTTTGAACAAACAGATGCGGCAAAAATGGGGCAAAAAGCTAATGATAATGTACTATAATATAATAATAAAATATATGAAATAAATCTATTTTAATGCATACTGCATGTAACTTGCTAATTGAAAATAATAAATTAAACATTTTAGTGTCTGTATACCAGTCCATTTGACTGTAAAGCTTCAAATATATTATTTTTCGTAATTTCTAAATAACTATTTCAATTATTAAATTATATACCAAAAAATCAAAGATTTTCAAATTTCTTGACATAAAAATGTCAGTAGACACTACTAGAAGCTATCATCAGTTAAGAAGGAGAAAAGTCTCCAAGATACTTAACGATTGGTAGAGGAGTAATTTATAGTTAGTAGACGTCTGTTATGAACAGAATTTGCAAAAAAAAATCTGATTTAGGAGGTCTAACTCATTCATTTTTTGCTCCATTTTGAAATTTGCTATACAAATCTGCATTACTTTATGGACGAAGTTGCAAGGTATAACAACACAGACATATTTTGTCCATGTTTTTTTTCCCCATCTTTTTTTCTTTATATTTATTTCATATTGTTATTTTTTTAACATATTTTTTCTTATATACAGGTTACTATCAGCAATAACTCGTGCACTCGGACCAGTGGCGAGTATGACGATCCGCAGCATCCCCGTGGAAAGGCTGCCCGCGTTGTTGCTTATTATGCGCATGCGGTCCACTACTGAGATATATTCTGTTATTAATGGTTAGTTTTTATTTAAAAATATACTATTTTATTCACTTTATTATAATTAGTTCGATAAATATTTTTAGAAAAATCGTCTCTTGAGAACCGTCGTGTCCTTTGACGACTGAATGATAAGTTCTATCCAACTACCTCTAATTTCTTATATGCTTGTTACGTATCTTTACAAATCTCTAATACCCGTTTACTATATAATATACATATATTTATTTTAAGTTTTTATTTATGATCCGATTGAACATTAATAAACATGTTTACGGAAGCTCGGCAAAATTTCGAATTCGAATGTGTATTTAAGTCGGCTAAGCCTTTTTTGAGATTCACCCACGCAAACAAGACAACAAGACAAGATTAAAATAAAACATTGTTTTAGGTTTCATTATGTTTATGAATGTCTCCAATAATATTTTTCTCTTTATATATTCCATGTATAGATATCGATTACATACTTATATTTTGTATTTTTGTAGCGCTATATCCTGCACACAGCAGGGTAGGCAGAGGAAATGTAATCTTAAGACACTCCGTTTCCCATTTCCCAAAGCATTTCGTGTTAAATGGCGGAATTCAACGCCGCGCTTTGCCTCGACCTTAGAGCGAAGAAAATTAATATGTTAAATGTTTCCATTCCACGAATGGGAATGAACCCTTAACAAGTCGCGTTTATAGTGACACTTTATGCCCATAAACTACGACTGGCTTCTGCTAAGCATTTAAGATTATTGCAATTTTGCAATAAATGTAAAATTTTGAAAAACCCTTTACTAATTTAAACCTAAAGATACTTATGTCTATATTATAGTTAATATAATTATCATTAAAACAATTTCTTCCAAATACAGGCAACGTAGGCGTATCAGAGCTAGTAGGCGGTCTAGTAGAGGCGCTAGAGCGTTTCGCGGCCCAGCGTGAAGAGGACGCGCGCGTGGAGCGGGAACGTGACGCCCGGCAGCGTGTTAAACGTGAACAGGACGAGGCGTACCAGCAGAGCTTGGAGGCGGATAGGTGGGTTTCACGCTTAACACGCTGCGATGGGAGGAAGAATGTTAAGATACTCTACGGGAATTTAATTTTTTTTCTAGCTCATGATGTATCCCGCACACAGCTAGGTAGGCGGAGAGAACCTAGTGTTAAGACACTCCGTTCCCCGTATTCCGCCTAATTTTGGAGATTTTCAGTGTTAAGTGGCGGAACTTAACGCCGTGCTTTGCCTCGACACTAGAACAAAGAAAATAGAAATATTAAATATTTCCACCCCTCGAGCGGGAATCGAACCCACAACCAGTCGCTCTACAGCCACACCTTGTGCCTCTTCGCCACGACTGGCCCCAAAATTTGAAAAAGCATTTATAAAATGTATAAAAATTTGAACGCAGCGGGATTCGAACCCGCACCTTCTATAAATCGTCCAGGCACTCTGACCACTAAGCCATGTTTTCAAGTTTTTATATGTTTTTTAAATGTCTTTTTCAATTTCTTAAGTATGTAAATAACACTTGAAAAAAGTTTAAAGTTAAGACTGTTCGCTGTTTGCAGTTGTGTGTTAAATAGTGGGGTTTAACACTGTGATTTATCTCATTAGTTAGAGCTTAAGTATTTATTTGCTTTGAATAGGAATCGAATGTGCAACTACTGTCACTGTACACTGTACTGTACAGTCAGGTAGTGTCCTACTGATACAATGGCTTCATCATTATTGTTTGTTTATTTTGTTTGTATATATAATACCTCTATATATCAGAAAAATGTTTCAGCTGAACTTTTTTGTTTTTTACTAAGTGTCTTTAAAATGGGAGAATAGAAAATAATTATGAGAGAATGTATAACAAAATATTTTGTTTCCATTATTTGTAAAGTAATGTTTTAAAAGAATTATTTTTTATTATTAAAGTGTTTTCATGCCAAGGATATGAAAAATATTCTTAAAATACATCAAAATTTTAACAGAACCAGGCTCAAATATTTCGGACACTGTTCAAGTGTTTTGCAACCTAATAATGTCTTTGTTACAACTTATGTTTTTTGTTATTTATTATTTGGTTTCCTTCACAGAGCAAAAGAGGAAATAAAAAAACAACAAGAATTGGAAAGGAATCAAGAACTGGAGAGAGCTGAATCAGAAAGACTTTTAGAGGAGGCAAGGAAAGAGGTGAGATACGATTCGTTGTTTAAATAATAATTAGAGGCTTTCCTGGTGTTTTAGGACTGCGTCTCCCAATTCAACTCCAAATCAGACAAAATATGTTTCATATTTTTATTTTTTGAATTTATTAGTTATTTTAGTATGTAACTGCAAAAAGTAAAGTTCTATTTTTCTAGTAACACATAATATTATATTTATAGTATTCTTCTGCATGTTAAAGAATTATATGCCAAAAAGCTTATTTCTTTTTTCTTTTTAACGGACATGTTGCCTGCGAAGTCTGTTCAGAGAATAGCGAAAGATTCCTTACTCTCCCCTTGTCTAGAAAAAAATCTTTAGCCATCAATCCCGTAAAGTAATTCACTATAATATTTGGTTTCAGGCGTTGCGCGCGGGCGCAGAGGCGCGAGTGCCAGCGGAACCAGCGGCGGGCGCGAGCGAGGTGGCGCGCGTGCGCGTGCGTCTGCCGCCGCCGCACCACTCGTGCCTCGAGCGACGCTTCCGCGCTGACGACACGCTCGCTGTACGTACACACGCACATGCGTGTGATGCGTGTACATATATATGTACACGCACATAAACAATACCAAACGCACGCAACGTATACGCACGCACACATATACGCACCCACGTACACATATAGACACGCGCACGTACACACACAAACTTTTTTTATTAACTGATTGAAAGTGTTTTAATATAAAAACGTCGTCGTTATATGTTTATATTACACACATATTCTGAATTTGAATTTAGTATATTACAAAGCACCTTCACGCTATATTCACCTTATTTTACAATATGACCAAACGTCAATGACGAATTTATGTGAATTGTGTATTTGTATTGTACATTTTTTATATATTATATAATTTTTTCTACAGGCCTTATTAGACTTCTTAGCCTCGAAAGGCTACCCACAAGAAAATTACAAGGTCATCAGTAGCTGGCCTAGAAGAGACGTAAGTTTAATATTGTTATATAACGGAGGTTATAGTAGCACAGTATAATGTCTGGCTGTTATAACAATGGGTTATGAATTCGAACCCCACTCAAATAATGATTATATTTAAATTATTTAATTTTTCTACTCTAGTAAGACAAAATGCAATGTTGAGTTCGAGTACTCGACAAACAATGTGATGTTATGAAATCAGACGTAAAATGGAGAACCAAGGGTCTTAACACTTGTTTCTCTCTGCCTAACCTCATGCTTGAAGCGTGCGTTGGTACTGAATTCGAATCCCATGGAAATAAAATTGTGTTTCTGTAATATTTTCCCGTTATATCGACCTGGTTATAGAAACTATAACATTTATAACTTATTGTGCTTATTATTATTTCTACTTTAAAAATATCCCATTTCTTCTTTCAGCTCACAATGGAATCTCACAGCAGTACGTTGAAGGCATTAAAGTTGTACCCACAAGAGACGGTCATGCTCGAGGAGCGGTGAATAACAAACACTGGGCCTAGGACATATGTTTCACGAGACGCGTCTCACTGAGTTATTCATTATATCTATATTTATTTTAGTTCAAATTTTAATGTAATTTCTAAACACAAACCTTTTGTTTCTTTTTTCTTTTATTTTTTTTAATTTCTAGTCTGTGTCCCCGGTCCCATTTATTTCTACATACATATATGCCATATTGCCATGTCGGTTTTGTTTTAGTGCTGTGCTTTTTTGTTATCTGTGACGTCAAAATGACATTTCAGACTAAATGTCAACTGTCAAAACTTTTGACACATTTTAGTCGTTTTCGAGTTCAATAATTTTATGTGATTGATACATTTTTAGTGATATATTAAATCATAATAAAAGCTCATGTAGTATTTTTGCTACATAATTTGTATGTATATTGATTCCCACACGAGTCATTCCATTTATATACCACTAGTTCATCATATCAGCGTGAAACATATAGGATCCCGCGGCGCCGGTCGTGTTTCCAAATAGATATTTTCTTTGTACACAATTCAACAGAATTGTTTACCTCAAGAGCTCTATTAGCTTTGCAGCCGTGTTTGATTCATTTATATTTGTATAAATGGTAATGTATTGTAAAGGATTTATTAAAATATTATAAAAGTTCAACGTTCTGTTTTTGACAATTATTACATATAATTAACGATTCGGTTCTGATATACCTATTCGATTTTATATTAAAACAGTTCCAATATGTAGATTCGATTAATCGATTGATTGATATGATATCGATTCGGTGAATAATTAACATGTCCATGTCTTAGACAGTCTTTATGAAGCAATAAAGGTACTTAATTGATTTCTCGATTTGATACACCAAATTTAATGGCTTGAAATATTGTGGAAGAGATTGGTTACCTGAATTCATTATTTAGATTATACATATTTTGCCTCGTCTTTATATATTTATTTTAAACGTGTGAAAAAACAACACAAATTAATAATCACAATATACAAATAATAAACGACAAAGTTTCGTTCTGTTAATCGATTTTTAGACACATTAGTGAGTGAAATTCTTGGAATAAGAAACATTATTGCAATAAACTTAACTAAAATATTTTATTGTAATAACTTACAGTTTTATTTAATATTTAAAGATTTTCCGCTCTTTTTATTTAATATATTTTTTTAAAGAAAGAGTAATGTAAACGAGGCATCGGGTAGAGAAGGCATAGTGAAGATATTTGTCATTTTTCACCTAACCACAGTCGCAAGTGTATTAAAAAATTGTATTCAAATATAATAACAGACGGAACGAATTACGACTTTTATTTAATTTAACCTGTTATTGACATTTACATACAGTTTATTAAGCTAAAACCTAGACTAAGTACTTCTAAGTTAACTCCATTATAACGGATAAAAAATAAATTTAACGAAAATACATAAATGTATCGATGACACGTTAATGTATTACAACCTTTAAGTGTCCACTATATAAGAATTTAACTTGACTAGAAGTACTGCTTTAAAAGGAATTGCTTCATTTTTTTGGTAACTGTGATTGTGTGCCAGTGTTCTGTTTAAGCTTCACGCTGTTGTGAAAATTCTGTTTAAGAATGAATGAAAATAATCTAATTTAAATTTAATCATCCTCCAGACTGGGAATCGAATCCACAATCATCGCCATATACAATTAAACGCTGTAACACTATGTATGCGTATGTACACACGGCTTTGATATACTTTATTAATTAATAATTTGGGGCCAGTCATGGCACATTGGCACAAGCGTGTGACTGTAAACGACTGGATGTGAGTTCGATTCCCACTCGAGGGGTGGAGATATTTAATATTTCCATTTTCTTCGCTCTGGTGTCGAGGCAAAGCGCGGCGTTAAGTTCCGCCACTTAACACGCAATGCCTCCAATTTCGGAGGAAAGTGGGGAAAGGATTGTCTTAACACTAGGTTCCCTCTGCCTACCCTGCTATGTGCGGGATACAGCGTGAAGCTGAAAAAAAAGTTAATAGTTTAATGACTTAATACAAACACAGATAGATAGATAGTGCATACATAGGTGGTGCAAATTCATGAATTTCATAGTCATGATCCGTTTTCTTTTACTAAAAATGACACTTACTTTAATATTTAATGATGAGATTTGGTTTTACATTGTATCTATACATTATAATTTCTAAAAGCAATATTATAATAGACAGAAACATGCCCAAAGCCAACATAATGAGAGCGCTTGAAAATTCTCGTATGGAAACTGAAAATACGCTGCTGTCAGGAGTGTGGACGCAAGGAGGCTTAGGCTCGTCCCATTCGGATTTCAGCCTATACATTAGTCCAGATTCGTATATTTTACGTATTCTGAAAAAAATAATAATAATATAAATATAATAGCCAGCGTGGCCAGTCGTGGCGCAGTGGCACAAGCGTGTAAACGACTGGTTGTGTGTTCGATTCCCACTCGAGGAGTGGATATTATATTTCCATTTTCTTCGCTCTGGTGTCGAGGTAAAGCGCGGCGTTAAGTTCCGCCACTTAACACGCAAGCCTCCGAATTCGGCGGAAAGTGGGGAACGGAGTGTCTTAACACTAGGTTCCCTCTGCCTACCCTGCTGTGTGCGGGATACAGCGTGAAGCTAAATATAATTAAAAAAATATATGATTGAGTTGAGCGAAGCGAAGCTCTTACTGGTCAAAAGTATGTTTCGTTGTGGTTTAACTCTTCCTGGGCTATTTGTAGAAGACCTCTGTTGTTTGGCAAGGATATCGAGCACAGTGTATTGTGTACTGCGAAGTTTTTAGGTGACAATTGTAATTGTAGTTTTTGAATAAATGGTAATTAAATGGTCAAGAAGTGCCCATAGACTTAGGCTCTGGAACGTTTAAGTTAAGTATTATGTTAGTGTTGTTTGCTTTTCAACCTTTTTTAACATGTAATAACATTAAATAATAAATATGTACCTCGCTCAGCTCTTCCCGCCATGCATAGCAAAGAGGCGGTTTCTAGTACAAATTATAATTTTCCATTAAACGTATATTGAGGTAAGATGTAACTATGATTTGTTGAATGAGTTATGAGTTGAATTTTGATTATTGTGGAGGTGGTACTATGGTGAGTGTGGGTTAAATTCTCGTTTGAGGGAGACTATATTTTATTTTCTCCGCTTTGGTACCCAATACAAAGCACGGCGTTGCACAGCTTAACACAAAATATCTCGATTTCGGTCGAAGTGGAGAACGAAGTCTTTAACACTAGGCTCTCTGACTACCCTACTTTGCGAGACCAATGGTTAAGCTGTAAAAAAAATTAAAAAATGTACACGTATTTTTATTTAGTTTCTCTTGACGAGGTATTGAACTCTCATCCCACAATTTACCAGTTAATATTACAATTTAACTCAAGACACAAACTTAAAAAGGATCCAAGGCCTCAATAATAAAAACTACTATTTAAATATAATTAATAACGTCATTTAAATTATATTACCCAATAACAACGTGTTCTCTATATGGCGAATTCTTTTGCAAAGCAGCCGCCATGTTCTGAGGTGGATATAAATAAATTTCGTGGGCATCACAAATCTCGCGTTCAGTAAACGTCTTCTTCATAATACGGTAGGCGCTGATACTGTCGATGTGATAGGCGAAACCGCCGGCTTTAACTAGTCGCATTCCGTAGTCGGGCTTGAAGAAATTGTAAACTTGGCCTGTTACAATCTTTTTGTGGTAGAGCTCTAGAGCTATGCGGTCTGTTGTACGCTTTAAATGAAATATATATATATATATATATATATATATATATATATATATATATATATATATATATATATATATATATATATATATATATATATATATATATATATATATATATATATATTTTAATAAAGAAATAGGTACCTACTTATAAAAATAATTATGTTAAATTACTTTTTTTTTTTTTAATATTAATTTATATGAAGTATTTTTTAATACCAGTTTGATTAAAATATGATGTTTCTTGTTATCTTTGAAATATACACGTAATAAAGATCGAAAATTATTTTCAATATTAGAACGTAGAATCATTTGAACCTGCGCCACTTAGAAAAAGTCTAAGCACTCTAGCAAATTAAGCTATGTTTTCAAACGGGCAGATTCCAAAAAGCGCAGTTTCATTATATTCAAATTACTGCATTTTTCTAAAAATACTTATATATATATTTCTAAATATATATATTTTTAAATTAACGTTACTGATTTTGGACATATAACATGGGAGGACCTACATAGGTTTTCATTTGTTTCTTAAATTTTTTTCTTAATTGTACTGTGTTTTTTTTTAATTTTTTTCTTAATTGTACTGTGTTTTTTTTTAATTTTTTTCTTATTTTTTTTCTTAATTGTACTGTGTTATAAGTGTTTACAACACTTGGTCATTTACATTCGTATTTAAACAATTACAACACTTACTCTAAAATAATCCTTATTATATAACACGTCCTCCACGCCGACCTTCAAGTTGCTTTCAAGTAAATCTTTCAGATTTCTGATACTCTTAGGAGGTTCTCGTAATAACGTCGATACGACTGTTGCGTTGTAATACTGATATAATGTCAGCGAAAATATAAACGTTACGAAAGTAACAATCTTTATTGAAATCGAACCTCTATTTAAAGTAGTGCCTGGGAACGAGAAAGTTTTTATTACGTTGAATAATTAAACCATAAGGTAACGATGTAATTTTAAGAACAGTATAACAACAGACCTCTTGAGTATAGGTACAGGTACATACTCTTAATTGATTTGGGTGATAATTAATTAATTGAGATTGAAATGCGTGACATCACGTATAACAAAAAAAAAATAGCTTCACGCTGTATCCCGCACACAGCAGGGTACGCAGAGGGAACCTAGTGTTAAGACACTCCGTTCCCCATTTTCCGCCGAATTCGGAGGCTTGCGTGTTAAGTGGCGGAACTTAACGCCGCGCTTTACCTCGACACCAGAGCGAAGAAAATGGAAATATAATTTCCACTCCTCGAGTGGGAATCGAACCCACAACCAGTCGTTTACAGTCACACTCTTGTGCCGCTGGGCCACGACAATTTTTACATATTTAGGCAGATAGAGGAAAGCGCCGTTCTCCGGGGAGGCGAGCACTAATGCATTTTAAGGATACCTCTTATGTCTTAAGGCCGTCATTGCGTAGTGGAACAGCGTCTGACAGTAACGCGATGGTTGTGGCTTTGGCGGATGGTTCGATTCCCACTCGGGGTACATTAAAATTTTTATTCCTTTGCTCTGGTACCTAAAACAAAGCGCAGCTAAGCTTTCTGCCACTCAACATGCAATGTCTCGATTTTGGGCTGAAAGTGGAGGACAGAGTGTCTTAACATTAAGCCCTCTCTGACTACCCCGCTATGCGGAAAAAGCGTCCAGCTCCCCTCATACACGTGGGCCGCAAATCACAATTAGGTCCTCTTCCTAGGGAGAGATTTCTTCTTTATATTACCTAGTACCTACTTTATTAACGCGGTGGAGGTACACACATTACAATAAATAATAATTTATTTGTTAATTTACCTTGTTGACTTATTGCACCGAATATAAATATGAAAGCCATAGACGACGAAGAGTCCTCATCGTCCCTAGGTCTTTTAATAGTTTTTATTTTCAACATAATCCATATAACCACACCAGCCAGAGTCAAAACGAAGATGATCCAATACCAAACAACACTTGTTAGAGGTCGAGTATATATTGTGTAGAAACCGCCCGGGTATTTGGGATGTCGTAGAATAAAGCAAGGCCTTAAATAAGTAAAACAGATCTTGACTGATGTGAAACATCTTTTAAGAGAACGGGAAGTTCTTTTAAAAGGACATTGGATATTCAATTAGATAATATGTAGTATATTTTTTTACCCGATTGCGTCAGAAAGAAAGATTGTATTCAATAAAACTGTATTTCCTACGAGCAAAGAAAGATTTATTAAAATTAAAGGTGGCGTGGCGCAGTGGCACAAAGTGTGACTGTAATCTCGTCTGGTTGTGGATTCGACTGCCCTGCTTGGATTTAAATATTCAATTTTTCATTTTCTTCGCTCTGGTTTCGAGGTGTAGCACGGCGTTATGTTCCGCCACTTAACACGCAATGCCTCCAGAATTCGGCGTAAAGTAGGGAACGAAGTGTCGTAACACTACGTTCCCTCTATCTACCCTGCGGTTTGCGGGATATAGTGCAGAGCTACGTTCACTACCACGTGCCCACATGAAGTAAGTTTGACTGTTTAGCACATAAATATTGTGTTTTTTTATTATTTGTTAAAGTATTTTGTATAAATGAGCTTGTACTAAAACATGTCATTCAAATTTTATAAAGATGGTGGATATTTCTTTTTACTTTTTGAGCAGTTTTGTTTTATATTTTTGTAATAATAATACGTTTATTGTCTGACTAGATCGAAAAATTCATTGTTTTAAAAGATTTCATACAAGTATTCAACCAAGGGAAATTCTAATATTGTCATATCATATACAGACACAATTATTAAACAATATTGTATTTGCATGTGTGTCGTTAAATATTTTATACTTTTATTATTATTCATTCAAGTAATTTTACTTGAAAAATAAAAATTTAAATACCTTGATTGCCAAGTAGGTGTTACATAGTCGATGAACTTAGATCTATCCGATCTAAAAAATATAGGAGTTCCTCCTATATCCGCATCACGTCGCTGAAGAGAGCCCACAAGTCCGTCGAAACTACCATTGCGTAAATACCCCCATGAATTGGTCCTCCGGAGCATAAGACTTATGGTACAAAATTTATATTTAAATGTTTATATACCACTATTATACTTACAAGAAAATGTATTTGTTAAATTATTCATTAGATATATACATATTTTCTTTTTCACTTTTTCCCACAAAGTAGGGTAGGCAGAAAACCTACTTTCAAAACACCCCAAACTAAAGTTGCCACCCGATTTCGACGTATTGTGTTGTGTTGAGTAGCGGATTTTTCTTTGTTGTAAGTATATTATAAGACATTTGAACTGTTTTTTATTGACTTATTAATCAAAATAGTAAATTTCCACATGAAAGAGAAGGAAGTACAAAAAGAGATTGTTTTTAAAAAAAGCACACAAATAGGTATTTACCTTACCTAAAGTTATATATATTTTGAAGATACTTCACCAACGTATAAAATTTCAGCTTGTGCAAAGAATCGACTAACTCCCCAGGCTTTGTTAGATCCAAATATTGCTCAAAGGTTTGGTTTACTATGGGATCGACGACTACTACGACGCATTTCAAAACAACGCCTGTCAAATCTGCCCTGTTATTTCTCTTTAAATGCAATTCCGAATTAAAATAGCCTAAATCCAAGACAATAAAAGAGCCATTGGTGTAGAAACCTTTATTATACGCTTCGTATAACTGAAAACCTTCTTGGTATTTAGTAATGACTATAAAATCTGAATTTATATCAAGAGGATACTTGGAGAGGGTGTCAACTGCAGTATTAAGGTCATTGGTATTAATCAACCATGTAAAGGACCCTCTAAAAAACCTGTCATCGACAGTTTTAATGATTTGGTCCCACGAATCACATGTTGTATCAATTATAAACCCTAGTTTAGAGTAACTCAACCTTGGTGAGAAAGTAGAATTTTCCAGTGGATATTGGGACACTTTTATATTATTTTCAATAAATAATTTCTGAATCTCAACGTTTTTGTTACAGACAGATAAAACAGCATTTTCAATAGATTTTGATTTCAAAATTTCGATATACACAGGTAAATGAAAGGCCGTTATGAAACCAAAATTTAAAATAAAGAGGACTTTCAATAGATTCATATTTACTGTTTGAATAAAATAAATGAAATAAAGTTAACTGTTTTATACTAAGTATTTCAAAATTTATAATATTCAGTGTGACATGAAAATTGAAGACAACTTGAATAGCCATTACTGTCACCATAAAATGATGAATAAAACGTGATTATGTACAAGGTTTAAAAATATCTTTAATAACATGTCATATTAAGTGTAGTCTACCCAATTATAGTTTAAAATATGCAACACTGAGTCATCTATACTAATATTATAAATGCAAAAATATGTCTATATGTCTGTGACGCTTTCACGGCTAATCTGCCAGCCCGATTTTGATGTAATTCCGAATGTAAGTAGTTGAAAACCTAGGTTCCGAGATAGGCTGGTTTTATCAAAAACCTACTCCAAAAGAGCTAAAATCGAATATGAAAGTTCAAATCAAAAACTGTGTATTTGCGCAGGCGTAGCCACGAGCTGTAGCTAAAAAGTTACTTAATAAAACAAATATGACAGGGTTCAATTCTAAGTACCTTATTAGATATTTTAACATTTAAAAGTGTTATGTTAGTGTCACATAGTAAGGATATGAATAACATTTTATAGAAATCATATAATAATTTGAACAACCGGACTGAAACCCACACCTCTGATAAACCTTACAAATATTCACTATATAAGAATCATGTGCAGTTTACAATCATTTACATTCCACTGCCTTTTTTAAATAATATTCCTCTATTATGGTGAATGTTTGAAATAAAGTTTTACTTCTTACTATCTTCATAATAAGATTGCATAATTAATAATTTCAAATGTAAGGGTGTATTATAATTTTCAAGACAAAGTTGATTGTAAATACATAATTGTAAATTGTCATAGTATGAAATTCTTTAAAAAAATCTCTAGAGACTTACTCATACATAAAGAATAAGAATAAAAAAAAAAATATAAAATAACTTCCAAATATATGAAATAAAACAGCAATTACATAGTATGGAATAATTTAATACACATAGTATTGTTTAATAAGTTAATATGTTTGGATAATTAATATTTTTGGCTTTAAAAATATATTTTTAAGTATATGTAGAAAAAACATCTTGAAAGGGAAATTCAGCCTTGTCTGGTACCAGAAGGTCTGCAAGGAAACACACAGTACCTGCGGTACCTTCATATAAACTTTGTGGGTTATCTGGAAGCCTTGCATCCCTCAAAAATTGATCAGTGTTCATAAAATCAGCAAAAAGTTTGCCTCTTTGTATATATTTCTCGTCTCCCGTCAGTCTGTATAACAATAAAAATACATATCCACTTCCAGCGACTCCATGACATATTCCAGGGCCTTTGCGAAGTAAACCTTTATTCCAAACTAATTCACCAGCTTTAATGCAAGCATTCAGGAATTTTTGATCTTTGAATATTAAATAAGCTTTTGCCATTAGATAAATAACTCCGGGGGCACCATGACACCAATGAACCAATTTATGGTCTGGCAAGCCAATTTCTTCCAAGCAACAAGGCCAATTTCCTTCATCAGTTTGAATTGAAGCAATGAACTCTATTGTTGTTTTAATATCTCGTGCGGCATGTCTATTATAGTTAAGGTAACCAGGTACCGATAATAATATTTGTAAAATAAAACTTATGCCATGAGCGGCACCAAGATATTCAGTATTGTAATAGTGATACATCAATGGACATCGGCTTTTATGATTTTTAGAATATTCACGTCCAGATATAACCATCATGTCGCAAATTTTATATAATTCTTCATTAGAAAAAATTTGCGCTTGCAATTCACGACTTATCCACAAAGCTCCAGCGAGATACCCTGTCCGTCCGACAAAAAACTCATCTCCTCCACATTTAAGAAATTTCGGATTCAAATAACTAGTATATAAAGCTTTAAAGGCTTTTAAATGGTCGGCAAAATCGTCATCGCCGTTTTCTTTTTTTAGTACGGTAGCAAGGGCATACGTACCGGCATCGCCAAGTAGGAACGAAGTCTTTTCACCAGCAGATACTTCAAGTGCGGGTGTGATATATTCTAAAGCTTTTTCAATGTATGCAGTTTTGTTCTCGGAAAGCAAAGAATTTTTCGATAAATAATAAAACATATATGATATGCCGGTTATCCCTACATAGAGCCCTCCATCCACATTTTTGTGGTTGGGCTGCATGCGTTTCACAATATTATTAACATGATCGTTGATTTGCTCTATTATTTCATCTTTATTTAGAGCGACTCCTGCACCGGGTTTGTAATCTTCATAAGGATTTGGAAAAAAGCGCACCATTTTAACTCCAAAAAGCAATGTAGACAGAAAGTTTCGACAATTACGTAAAGATAGCACTTTAGAAAAAAAATTATTCATTAAAATCCTCAGCTTTTATTATTCAAAATCACAATATTTCTTCTCAGTTCTCTTGTTTTTATTTTTTAAAAATATTTTCAAATTGAAGTTTTCAAATAATTGAATACTCGTACTAAATATTTCTTACTTTAAGGGCCTGTACAAACTAGCAGTTTTCATAATATGTTTTTAATTTTCATTGTATCATAGCTTAGAAACATGACTTGTACTATTTAATATATTTTATTTTTTAATATAATATAAATATTACAACATAATTGAGCCGAAATCGTATGTCACCTAAATTATTTCAGTTCCTAAGCAACGCCAAATGACTTTAATAAAGTGGACCAAAACTACCTTTATTTCGAATTTATATTCACGAAATGAGACTTATATAAAATGGGGCCAATCGAACTATAAACTATAATTATATACAGTTGTTATCTACTGTTAAACTAATGCCTATTACGTATAATCGTGGAAATGTAATATATTGTATTAAAATGTTTTCTATATATTTGTGCTATGACTAAACAGCTATTACGAAATCTTACAGGTAAGAAAGTTATCTTTTCGAGCAAGAGGAAGATCAGCTCAGTCACTTGATGTTAGTGGACCGAGAGTTGAACCTAGTGCTGGTGGAGATGATCGTCAATTTCTCCAAATACGACCAGCTTTGGCTGATCATCGAACGCCGACGTTACAACGCTCAAATACTATTCTTTCTGGGTAATCATTTTAAAAACTACCAAATGTAGCTTTTTCATTAAATAATATTGTCAACAGTATAATTCCATTGTATAAATAAAATATATATCTTACAGGCATAATTAGGTGAAGTGTTTCTATTATTATTTCTTTTAACAGGAATAACTACATATGCAAAGAAGATGCCAAAGAAGATACCATTAATTTACAAGCAGTGGGTGAAGGTAAAGTGCAGCTGTCTAGAACTCCCCAAGAAAAAGACCGCTTGCCTGATAGAATAAGTCTCGACAGGTATGAGAAATTTATTATCTTTCTAAATTAAAATAATTCCAATCATCGTCTATTATTTCTTACCATGAATTTCCCACAAATTGTTTTCAGACGAGGACTTTCTTCCATACCGCACATCGTAGGCGAACCAGGATTACGCTTATTATCACTACAACATAACTTAATTAACACCCTATCTGGACTGTCCCCTTTAGATTTAAGTAAATTAGTTTTTCTTGATGTTTATGATAACCAAATAGACAAAATATCATCGCTGGAAAGGCTATTCAGTTTAAGAGTATTATTGATGGGTAAAAATAGGTAAGCATAAATCTGACTTGTTTCGCCTTATTGACATAGAGAAGCATACATGTTACTTACGTTACATTTTTCTATACTACAGAATTAAAAGAATAGAAGGTTTATCCAACCTCTTAAAGTTAGAAGTACTGGATTTACATGGTAACAGGATAACAAAAGTTGGGGGCTTATCAAATCAAAGTGAGCTAAAAGTTCTTAACTTAGCTGGTAATCAAATAAAATGTATTGGCCAAATGGACCTGCAAGGACTAATATCTTTAAGGGAGTTAAATTTGAAACGAAACCGATTAAGAAAATTATTAGGCTTCCAAAATACGATCAAACTACAAAAATTATTTCTTGGAAACAATGATTTGCAAAGGTAAAATATCACTGAACTCTTCATAACTAAGTTAATTATTGATGTTTTTAATTTATTGTTTATTTTTTTAGCATAGAAGACGTAGCATCTCTGGCTGAAGCAACTACATTAATGGAAGTATCTTTAGATGGAAACCCCGTAGCACTGGGCGGCGATTGCACACCATTTTTAGTATCTTATCTCCCGAATCTCATAACACTAACAAATATGCATGTTAGCGATCAGGTATTAATATAAGTGTAATCTATGCATAATATATATATACATGTATATGCGTTGTACATATCGTATGTAACGTTAAAAATTAAATAATTGTGTATATATGAAAATTTTAAATATTATATTATCAATTTACCTCACCTTTAAATATTAAATAATCTTATAGGTCCGCCGAGCAGCCATGGCTTGGCGAAGTAATAAAGAAGCCGCTCACGCAGCTTATTGTGCACTAAGTGGTTCTGCTCAACAAGCTGCTCGTCGTGATCAGATCATACATAATGCTCGAACCAATTGGGAGTTGCTCAGGTATTTTTTTTTTAATTTAGATGAATTTATTGCACTAAAAATATTCATAAAATTTCATCAAATTTCAAAAAGTTTAATATTCTTGGAAGTTAATATTTAATACATAAAATATTTCTTTGCTTTAGATCAGAAAATAAAAGTTTTGCAAGTACTACAAGTCCAGTAAAACAAATGGATATTGAAAAAGAACTAAAAACTCAAACATCTTCCGAAGCGATCACTCAAACTGATGATGCACAATGCGTTGAAACCGCTGTTATCCCCGATCTTATAGCTTCCACAAGACATGTAGATGAGGGTCATTCGGATTGGAAAGCTAACAATAGTGATCCTAGTTTGAAAGCTGCAAATGAGAATACCAATTCTAATCCTCCATCACGCAAATTACAACGAAGTTCAACTGCTCGTAAACCTTCCGAAAGACGTGTGAATTTTTCCGAACGAAGTGCTTCGCAGGATACAGATGCCTCACACTCAACATCTACTAGCAGTGATCTAAGGTTACCACCAATTCTCTTACCTATAATATCATCCCTAGAAAATGTTAAACTATCAGAAAATTCAGAACCTGTGTTAAAAAGGTGGGAAAGTATTTCAAGCGTCGATCCGGTAGGCGATTCTTCAATTAGTTCGCTACCCTCTTCCACTAGTGATAGCGAGGAGGAAGTGAACAAACGGCAATTCAGAAGATGTCCAACTGTACTAAGGAGACGAGAAAATTTCAGTACTATGAGATCTAAATCTGTATGTGATCCAGAAAGTCGAAGGATAAAAAGTAACAAAAATTCTGATAACAGCGAAAACGCAAGCAATATATCTTGTAACACTAACAATGGTTCAATTGGTACATCTTCTACATCGGGCAGTGATAATAGCAGTAAACTGTTAAAAAGACAATCGTCATTAAATAGTAGATTAAGCAATAGAAATATACGTAGTGCTACCATAACAAGAAGGAATGAAAGAGCCTCATCTGCACATAGAGCGTCAACGGCTCGAAGTAAACCTGTTAAGCAAACTAACTTAGCGAATTTGAAATCATCAGAACCAGTTTCTAAGCCAATTCCAGTTTCAAAAGACAGAGAGCAAGGTGTTGATTATTTGGTAGAAGTAAGCGACGGTCTTGTAAGTGCTTGGGGTGCAGGTGCAGTGCGTCGCCTAGCACGGGAGTGGGAGTGGGAGAGAGCTCGGACTGTTACCAGAGCTGCCTTTCATTATGTTCACTTTAACGCAGTTGCTCAATCTTTGCCAGAACTGAAAACAAAGTAAGTGGAAAGATAATAATAGTAAATCATTATTAAATAATGTAGCTTCAAACTTATTTTCCGCATAGCAGGATAATCAAACTTAGTGCCATGATACTCCACTTTCCGCCCGAAAACGAGACATTATGTAGTGTGTAGTGTGCTTTGTGCTAATAATATTATTTGCTAATTTATGTCCTATTATTATCCATTACTATAATTCAATGCCATACATTGACGATCAAACAAAAATCAAACTAGGATAAAAAAAAATATTTTTGTATAATTTTTAATTAGGTTCCCGAATGTTACTCATCTATTGGTTCGTGCCACTGGGTTACAGCACCTAGGGCAGCTGCATGCTTTAGCCGAGCTTCGGGGACTAACAGGTCTAACTATAATGCCCGAAGGTAATCCAATATTTCTCAAAACCTGGCGAGAGTATGCAATATATCGACTTGCTCATTGGGGACTAAAGGAAATAAACGATGAACCGGTAAACCAACGATATCACACTTAAAATAACACTATAATAATTAATAAAAACCTACAGATCAAATAAACAGTTTACGGATAATATAATTTATTATAATAATTCTTCTTATAGATTACTGACGAAGAATTGAAATCGGCTAATCAAGCTTACGTGGGGCTAAGTGATATAGTACTCCGCGCACTACCTGATGCTCCTTTACAACCTCTACTTTCGAGATTAGGCAAGAGTGGGAATAGTTCCGTTAGTGCAAAGGCTTGGCTTAGAGCAGCTGATCCAGCACTGCGAGACGTAATCGCTAAAGAAGCTTTACAATATAAAAAAGGACATGTATCGCAGGTACTTTCAATTACACAAAGACTAAATTGAAAGAAATCAAGTAATCACATTTTCTGAACATATTTTGAACATTATTCTTACCCTAAGTCTATAAATAATTAGGCATCCAAATCATTAGTAGAGAATCTATATTAAATATTGTAACACGTATTCAATTGGGCGGTTTAATTTAGAAAGCATAATTATTATCTACTTAGGGTTCAACTTGTGTTTAGTGTTCACACTTGTTCATTAGTAAACTTTATATATTAATATTTTTATATAATTAAAATGTATATATTTATAACATTTTTTAAAGTAAATAACCGCGATTAAAGTGCTTGAACGGTTTCCAATAGGCGCGGGTTCGAATCTCGCTACGTTCAAGTTTTTATATTTTATCTAAAAATGTTTTTCATTTTAATTAATTAATATATTTATTTATTTTAGGAGGACGTGAGTTGGAGAGTACGTGGTCGTGGTCAACTGTCGCATGCTATCGAGTTGGCATGCGGAGCTGCAGTACGACTTCGCACCCTTGAACTCCAGTGGCCAACTATATTTGTAGAAATGATTGAAGAAGTCCTAACAGATTTTTCTGACATGGACTCTCATTTAAAAGATCAAATGCGTATGCTCATGGATTCTTTGTGACACTCTACTTGCTCAGTATATTTTATACAAATTCTTGTTGTATTAAAAGTATATAAAAAATCATCCGCAGATACATGTTTGTTTTTATAATATATTAACTGTTAATTAGATGAATGCTATATTAATATTATAAATTATGTAAATGTCATGATTTACTACTATTAGAAATGATAAATATTTCACATAGTTGCTCAATAGATTATAATTATGAAGCAGGAACCAATAGATAAAGAAAATATTTTGTAAATCCACGAAATTAGAATTAAGATTGTATTTATATTTAAAACTATATAGTAATAAATCAGTTTATTCAAATTAAGTATTTTTTTTAATTTGTTGAAATTTTAATACTTTCCTTGGCTGGCTGAAGTAGCTTGGTACCCAAACGATCTGAGATGAATATGCTTAATAAGAAATATTTCTGTAACAGCTATAAGCCTTTTTCAAAAATCATAATACAAGCTTTAAATATAGGTATATAGATTATATTATATTTAAAAGTAATAAAAAAAAATAATCAGCACGCAAGCGGGGGGAGCTGAGCAAACAAACTATTAATGTTATAAATTATTTTAAACAATGTTATAACATATTTTAAATTGTTAATGATTTTACTATTTTAAATTATTTTATCATAAATTATTTTAAAAAATAACTGCACAATGTTCAGCACGCAAATTAAAACGTTTTGAATGTTTTCGTAATTAAGCTATTATTACAAAATCGTAAAAGAAATTTTAATAAATGTAGATTTATATGATATATAAAAATATATACCCATTGATTGTACTTTAATTCTAATCGAAATTTCAACTTCCTACTCCTGATAGTTTAGGACTAGAGTCATTTCTTATAAACACACTTTGAACCAGTAAGATATATTCTGATGATAATACTAAAGACGTGGTAATTTCCATTTTATTAAAACTAATTACAACTAATATGTCATCATAGTACAAAATTTTATTGTAGTCTTTAAAACACAAATTGTTTATTTATTTTTACATACATTAAAGTTTTAAATAAAATCGTATTTCTCATAAATTCATAGTAAGAAAAAGGATTTAGCGATTGAACGATACGCTATTTCGGTGTAATTTCTTAATTGTCAATTGACATATGTCAACTAACTATCAAATGTCAATCGTCAAACCGCATACGTCGTGTGAACTAGGAAAATAAACGCTTACATGACCCATTATATTGTTATATACATTTATTTAGAGAATTAGATAATGTAATTGTGTCAGATCGACATGGACGACACAGAAAGTACAACAACATCTGCTGACGAGAACACTGGTAATTTGTGTGACAATCCAACAAGAGACACTTTAGCGGAAGGTCTTTTAGGTCTTCTCAAACCTACTGTGGACCAACTTGATGATAGAGTTAGGGCCACTAGGTAATACTTTTATAAATACTTTATTCAATACTATAATAACTTCACATCTTCGCTGCGTTTTCCATAATTGCTATGTATTTTTTACATGCCTTAGAAGAGATGCAAAGTCAATCAGTAGTGTGTTTGACCAAATACCCAGAATCAACAAATAATTTGTTACTAAATTAAATACTAGTATTATTTACGTCATTAAATTATACATACATACATTAACTGTATTTCTATATGAGGCATATTGATATCAGTACCACAAACTACATAAAATCAATAAAAACAAATTATATCATAGTGGAACTGTTGCAGGCATTTATTTTCTTTAGGCATGTTTAGATTTCTCTTTTAATTACTTTCAATTTACTTATGTCAAGTGTTTTTTTTTTAAGAATTTCTCAATTGGAATTAAAACAACAAATTGAATCTTTAAATGAAGAGCTGCAGAAAGTCAGAGAGGCACTAAATAATCACCCAGAGTTGGATCCATATGTCAAGAAACTAATAGCTTGTAAACATAAAGTTACTGTAGTACTTAATGTATTACAGGCATCACAAGTATGTTTACATGGTACATTACGAAAAAAATTGGCTTATATTTAATTCATAAATTTAACATATCTTTTTTTATTTCTAGGATAGGCTTAATGAAATAAGACGAATGATAAATAAAGAGAAAAGTGTAAGACCTACAGTTGCAGAAGTACCACAAGAGCCAGAACAAAGTACTAGTAGCACTACTGTGTTATCAGATCATGGCAGCATCAACTAATAAAATGGAAACCCCATATCAAAATCATATTGATAAAGAAGATTTTGATTTTGTGTATGAACCAGCAGAAGACAGCTTTCTACTTATTGATGCCTTAGAAAAAGATATACAATACATAATAAATAAAAACCCCATTTTTTGTTTAGAAATTGGCTCTGGAAGCGGCATAGTTATTACAGCATTGGGTATGGCACTCCCACAAAGTGTATGCTTTAGCACAGATATAAATTTCAAAGCCTGCTTAATGTCGAAAAGTACTGCCAATCGTAATAATGTGTTTTTGAATGTTATTAATATGGATCTGGGCTCTTGTTTTGTATATAATAAATTTGATCTTATAATATTCAATCCTCCATATGTTGTAACAGACTCAAGCGAATGTGGTGGTCAAGGCATTGAAGCAAGTTGGGCTGGAGGTATCAAAGGTAGAGAAATCACTGATCGACTTTTAAACATGATTCCAAAGATTCTGGCTAAAGATGGCACTTTCTACCTCCTACTCATTAAAGAAAACATTCCTCATGAAGTTGTTCAAATTATGTCTAAACATGGTTACAAATCAGAGACTGTTATACAGAGAAAAGTTAAAAATGAGCAACAATTAGTCTTAAAGTTTTATAGATAGAATAATATTTTATTGTTTATAAAAATATAGATGTAAGTGCATAATATATGTATGATATTAATAAATTTTTGTTCAACATGATTTAAGATTTTTCTTCACAAGTTCACTAAATTGCTTAGCACCTTGCAAGTTCTCTTCAAAACCGGGTATAATAGAACAATCCTTAAACCATCTTTCAATGTTTGGGAAAGGTGACATGTCCCAGCCAACTTGCTGCAATTAGAAAAAGTGTTATTTAAATACATTAGTCATTAATATGAAATTTGACAGAAATTGAGACAAGCTCAATATATTGGTCGCAGGTAATATTAAATAATTAAAACATACAACAATTGAAGATAATGATGCTGCACAATGTGCATCAGCGATGGTCAATTGTTCACCAGCAACCCATTTGCTTCCATCTAGAAATTGATTCAGGAAACCCAGAGTAGTATTCAGATCATTTCTCAACTTATCAGTTATCTCTGTTACACCCTCATAAATTATTGGATACTAAAATGCAAAAACAACGTTAATGACATTGAAAATCAAATCATATATATTTCTCATTATTACTACTATACTCACACAAATAGCTCTTATTTTAGGATATAAGAAAGAACTATCAAAGTATAATCTTGCGTTAACGAGGGCACGTCGCTGTAAATCCTTTGGATAGATATCGTCATTTTTGCCATATTTATCTGCTAAATAGCAAGAAATAGCACGACTTTCCCACAATACAAACCCATTGTCCTCAAGCGTTGGCACACAATGCTGGGGATTGATTTTTAAAAAACTCTCACTGAGTTGTTCTTTTTTAATTAAATTTATAATAACAATTTCTGCCGGTACTCCTATTAACTTTGTAGCCATAAGGGCACCTCTTGAGGGTGCGCTTACATTAAAGTGGTACAATTTAACAGTGGACATACTCGTTACTTTGTAAAATTATAAAAATAATAGAATTAAAATGTCGATAACTAAATAGTAACAACTGATTATTAAGTAATATAACTTTGATAGTGGGGTGATGGGTCATTGGCCTTTAAAAGTATGTGATCACCGGTCACCTGACGCAAATATTGTAGGTGTGCAGCCTCACGATATAAATGCTTAAATAACGACTAATTAATACACAATTCAAGCTGATTTTGTCCATATTTGTATAAACGTATGAATTTATTTTAGTCAATAATTACTGTTTTGATATTTTAGCATAAACATTCTGATTTCGATCTTATTTCAAATCCGAAATATCTGTTTTTAAACGCATGTATGTCAATTATCAATTTATGATATTAACAGATGACAAATGACATTATTTTGTTTTGTTTATTTTTGAATAGTATAAGTTATGACTGAAAACAATTTAAGCGTATTTAAATATTATGGAGAAATGTAGGATTTGTTTAAGTAACAATAATTTAACAGTAAATATATTTGCTACCACATCAGAACAGATATATACTAAAATAATGTCTTTAGCGAAAGTTCAAGTAAGTTTTTTATTAAATATATCTGAATATATGCAATCAAATAATAATTTTAATATAAATATGACTTAAATTAATAGATACACCCTAACGACGGGCTGCCAACCTTAATATGTACAAATTGTAACAAGACCCTAGAAATTTGTTTACAATTTATACAACTTTGTGAAAAATCAGACTATGAACTAAGAAATTATTTGACAATAATAAAAGAAGAAAACCTTCCGACTGATCTTAGTAAACAAGAAACATCACAAAGTTGCAATAGCATACACATTCCTATAGTTTTCGAAAACCACTATAAAACAGAGTTAAAGACTGAAGATAATGAAGCAATAAATTCTACTTGTGATTTAAAAGATAAAAATGACTTAAACATAAATAGTAAAGTGCCTCAAAAGCCACAATGTTTTACATGTGGCAAAGTTATGTCTTCCAGGTATTTAAAAAATATGAAATTTTCAAAATTTTAACCAAAATATATACATAATTCTTATTTTAAATTACTTTTATATTTTGCAGCTTTCGTCTGAAAACTCATTTAGCAACTCACTCTCAAGAGAAACCTTATGCTTGTCCACATTGTGATAAGAGATTTTCAATAGCTGAGAATCTTAATGTTCATATTAGAACACATACAGTAATAATCATATATATTTTTATTTTAAGAATTCTTAATTTTGAGCAAAATATAAAAATTAAAAATATATATTACAGGGAGAGAAACCTTTTGTTTGTAAAATATGTGGTAAATCATTCGCCCAGTCCTCTGGACTGACAACCCACAATAGGAAACACACAGGCCAAACTCCGTACCAGTGCTTGCTTTGCCCGCGAAGCTTTCGTACAATAGGTCATTTACAGTATCATGTTAGGTAAGTGATATATGCAAATGTTTAATAGACTTGAATAATTAATAATAAATATTTAAATTATGGTGTCCATGTTTAACAATTTCTGTTCCAAGTCTTTTGTTTGTTTTTATTTTTTGTCTTAAAATAAGACACTTATTTTAAATCACAAAGAAACATAATATTATCATTGTTTTACAATCTTTTTTTAATGTAAATTAAATTTTTAAATTGGAATTTATAGCAAGATTGAGAAACTATTAAAGCAATTGGTTATGGGTTTGATTCCTACTTGTCGGAAATCTTTTATTTAAATTATTTTCGTTTCTACTCTCTGAGTTTGTGGCACTGTGTTTTGCCACTCAACTCGCAATACGTTGACTTCTGCCGGATAATAAGTGTCTTGACACTAAGCTCTCTCTGAGATGGTCCTATCACATGCATATCTTTTCTTATTTTAGGCGTCATACTGGTGAAAAAAATTATGAGTGTGACAAATGTAGTCGCGCATTTATTACAAGAAGTGATTTGAAACAACATATTTTGACGCATATTGGAGAAAAACCGCATGTCTGCTCTATTTGCGGTATGAGACTTTCCCGAGCATCAAATTTAAGACGACATATAAAATACTCTCATAGCGAAGGAAAAACTTTCATTTGCACCGAGTGTCCATCAAAATTTGCCCGCAAAAGCGATCTTCTAAAACATGGAAAAAGACATGCCAGTAATGTTAATAAGGAGATAAATAATAAATAGTTATTTACGCATTTTATATGTTTTTTATTGTGATATGACGGAAAGGAAGGCTAATTAATAGTAACTAATAAATATAGTAGAAGCACATAAATACAATTTCGTAAGAACGAAACAATTTTTTTACGCATAATACTCCTTGTATTATTAAGGGGGAAACGAGACATAATATATTCAGTCATTTCATGAAAACACTGAAAAAAAGTGACTTCAAATATAGTTTAAATTTTATTTTAAATTTTATTTTTTTTAAAATCATACTTTTTATTCTTCTTCAACATTGCCTAGTGCGCGTTTTTTAATTTAATTCTAATTCAATTGATATGAACTTGTTTTTGCTTGAAATTTCAATATATTTGAATTTCTAAGACATAATATAAAAATACCACAATTTTTTACAAATTTACTTAAAAAGAGAAAGGACTAAATAAATATAAAATAAATTTATTTAAAAAGAGTATTAATTTAAACCGTGAATTAAATATATATTTTATTGAAGTTGGTTATCAAGTGTAGAGCTTTTAAATTTGGTTTCTATAACTGGCAACATTTGAAGTAATTCAAATTTTTATATACGTTAACGAATAGAACTGTCGAGGCGCATTCAAAAGTACGAAGTTCTTTGTGGCGTTGGAAAATTGTGAGTTAAAACTGAAAAAACGCGTTTAAATTCTTTATAACAGCAGAATATTTGCTTTATTTAAACGAAGAGTAAAATATTAATACAAATATGTCGAGGGATATCTATTACTCTGAAAAATACCGTGACGACGAACATGAGTACAGGTAAGCTTTAGGCAATCTTTGATTTTCGAGTCTTTTTTTCTGTGTGCTTTTCTTTCTAATAATGAAAATTATTGTTATGGTAATCATCAGTAATAGGGAGTGTGTATAACATTTAAAAATAACTTTGTGTTTGGCAAGATTTAAATAAAGACAAGAAAATCTGTTTCTTGTTCTCATAAGGATAACCTTTTGAATGTTATATTTTAATCGAATGTATTAATTTGGTACGTTAAATAACAACACACATGATTTCAAAACAAACAATGACGTAAAACTTTTTCTAGGCATGTAGTTCTCCCTAAGGAAATGGTAAAGCTGGTTCCAAAGAATCATCTAATGTCTGAACAGGAATGGCGATCTATTGGAGTCCAGCAGAGCCAAGGATGGGTTCATTACATGACACACCAACCAGGTAACTAACTTTTTGTACAAAATGTAAATAATACGATTTATTTTTGTAACTTATGAATTCACCCTTACTTAAGAAACTTATCATTAAAAGATTTTATTCCTATGCTTATATGCAAACTTACACATAACTTACTTGAATTAGTTCTTTTATTATTCTAATATTAAACTAATCTAATCCTGTTGACTTCTGAATTCTAGTATGTAAAGGACTTTCTCCACCTTTTTATAATTCTTTCTGGACTAACAAAGATAGAACCCATTGTTACAAACATGCAATATTTTCAGAACCTCACATTCTGCTGTTTCGACGAAAGAGGACACCTTCAAATGACAAAAAGTAAGATTTAATGGTTAAATATTGTGATCAATGTTATGTATGTACAGATGTCATGGAATTAGACTTAATTAGTTTAGTTTGCTTCATAACATGCCATGGACAGTTTTCATTTGATATGAAAATTACGACTATATATAAACTCTTGGTAACGGTATGTCTGTATACATTATGTAAAATATTTCCAATATTACAATAATTTGTTCAGTAGAAATCTCAAATTGTTGCAATGTTAAGTTTTTTATTGAATAGTAATTTGTATTTTTTACCTTATAATTTGAACTCTGATTTCGGACTTGATTTGCAGTTGAACCACTATCATTGTAATGCCATAGAAGTTTTATAAAGAAACTATAACTATTTGAATATGGTTTTTAATTGTCAATAGACTGTCTTTATATTATTTTGGTAACAAATATGAATATAACTAGTATAATCAACCCCTTTTAAGTGTTGTGACGAAGACCATATTTAAAGGTTCCTATTTTGTGTATACTACAATTTATTGCCATAAATCAATATATTACTTTGTTATGAGTGTGATGTTAAATGATCTTTCTGTATTCTTTAAGTCACTGGTTAAAGTAAGTCATTATTTTGTAAGTTCATTCATTTAATTAAGAATTGTTTTAATGTATAATAATAAAATCTCAAAATTAGGTAGATAGGATTATGAAAATGGCCAATTTATTGTTTTGGGTCGGAAGGCTAGTATTCAATTTATTGGTATATTTTTGGCTGTAATTGTAAATAATAAAAAATCTTAAGTAATCAGCACTGTATCCTTGTCTGGTGTTATAAATTTAAATGAAATCGGGTACAAATAAATTATTTTGGTGCTAAATTCCCCATTGTTTTATTTTTGACACCTGATTGTTTTGTGGATGTGTGTGATATTGACTGTTTATTTAAAGCATTTAACTTGAATATTTTATACCATACAGGCTATGACTAGGTGGGATAGAGTTAGACTAATTACGATTGATTGTGGGTTTATCTCTTTAGCTATTTAATTATTTGAACTCCTCCACTCTGGTGAACAAGAAAAAGTACAGTGAGAGATCTGCCTCTCCAACACACAGTGTCTCAAAATCGGGATGAAAGGAGTTTTATTAATTTGATTCCTCTTGACCTCCTCTATAAGAAGTTTGAAATAGAAAAATAATATCTTGGTTGTTCTTCCTTTTTTAATGCAGTTTCTTTTAAAAAATCCTGGAAGGCCTTTTTTTAATTCTGAGTATAGTCAATATAATAAATTCAAAAATGTATTCATTAACTAGTATTATTAATTATTATATAAGTATTCAAACATACTGCATCTTAAGTAGGTATATTAAATTATGTTAATGAATAGATTCTTTACATTGTATTTCAAGAGGTAGGTAGAAAATATATACTAACTTTGTGCTAGACTTACCAGGTAAAGGAAATGAGAATATTAAAATAAACACTAAATCAGACAAAAAATTCTCTAATTCTCTAACAATAGTTAATTGTCTGTCTTCAATAAAAAAGTATGTAGATTTATATTTAAATTTTAATATGATTAAATCCTTTGGTTATATTAAATTGAAAAGTGCATATGTCTTTTGGTTAAAGTTTAAAAATTTTGGTTTTATACAGAATATTTAAAATATTGTTTTAGACTGGTTTGTTTCTAATAATTCATAGAACTAATGTAGGATCATATCTTAGGTATGGTAAACTGTTAATTCTTAAATAAAATGAAATATAAGGATTTTCAGTTAAATTTTATTTTCTTTTTTTCTTTGCATTAGGTGATAATGTTGGTAATTTTGTCATTTCTGGTTGTGAGAAGTCAATGGAATCTACTTTTATGTCATCTGTAACGGCATCTAATAACTCTAGTCCTTGTAGCTGTTCTTGTTCTAAACTGTGAAGCATTTGAAATCCAGGCTCCAAAGATGGTGTGAAGGCACCATCAAGAGCCGCAGGGAAGTGTAATTCCGGCACTTCCTCAAGTTTTAGTTGTGGGGCAATTTCACCAATTGTTAAAGCTTCACAGTGGTTCCTTTGCTCTTCACACTTACTTTTAATCTTTTCTTGATATTTTATAACTCTATTCTCATAGAAATCATGTAAGTTGCCAACATTTAGTTCAGTGAAAACTTTTGAAATAATATCAGGAAAACCAGAATTAAGACCACTGGCTTCCCTATCTACAACTGTTCTCATAAGCTTACACATATTTGACATGTAAATATCTAGAGAGTCAGCTACAGCATTCAAAGCACTATTCGTAGATGCAGCAAAACCCACATGTCCTATAGCTATAGCAGCACATTGCTTTAGAGCTCGTTTATGACTTTCTGGAGTAAAAGGTAAAATAACAGGCCCTTTTCCTAATGAAAAATCACAATATTCTTTAGGAAGGAAATTAATAGGAGGTATTGCTTCATGCTCCATTTTAATAACTGGTTCTGGTGGAGGGTTTGGCAAGCTGAGGGAGTCTATCCTCGCACCTTCATATATAGCCGCCTCAGTCCTGTCAATAATAGCAGACAATTGTCTGGAATATGCATGTAGCTGTATTGTATGAGTGATTAAATTTGGTTTTGGCAACTCAATCGGTGAAGATTTTACTGTTATTGGTATTTCAGGGATATTTTGCATACCCAACTCAATGATTGGATTAAAATTAACATTCTGAAGTACCGTCTCATCATTATCATCATCTTCAAATTCACCCCAAAGTTGCCTATTTGTCATTGCAATAGTCGGATAATAAAAGAGATACTACGATTCGTCTAAGAGGATTACAGGTTGCCAAGACTTGTTGCTTTTGCTCCTTCGCTTTTATACGCGTACCTTGTTACTAAAACAATGCTTCGTAGAATAACAAAATATTTTTGACTTTAACACTTGAAGGATGACACTTGCTAACTAAACTTAACGCATAATCTTTGACAGTTAACAAACAATAACTATATTACACGTAGGGATGGGCGACAGTGACATGACGCGCCTAGCGCGTCATAATATTCGTAAGATTGCTTATACTGTCAGCTTGCGGCTTTGTCTGCATGAACTACAGAAATATTGCTATTATATAATTTCACTTACAATAATAATCACAAGCAACGTAGAGATACAGAAGCTATCCAATAAAACAAGGAATTCTACTCTGGCGCTATCTGCACTGCTTGAGCCACCAACCACCGGACCTAACTCTTTGAGGGACTGCTAAAGTCTCTTATTATATTAAGAAACCTACATAATATAAAACTTACAGCATGTGTGACCTTGTACCTACACTCCCTCGTTAAAATAAATAAATAAAAAATCCACAAACAAAAAAAGAAAAAATGCAAAAAAATACACGGAACCCAAAAGTCTGCGGTTTTTAAAATATAGGGAGAGAAAAAAAAGTGTCAAAACTGACTTTAGTGACGTTTTGATATATCGTTCCATGCCTAATCTAGTGTTGGTGACGTTCGCTAGAGTAGCCAATATGGTGACTGCGATTTATCTATGAAAACCATTAGAATTTAGCACGACTTTTTTTTATTGATATCTCAATAAGTTTAAGAAAAATAAATAAGTTAAGGTTTAAACAAGTCTAACCTACCCTTGAACGAAATTATTAGTATAGTTTTTAGTACCTCTAAATTGATTTTAGGAATAGAGACCTTTTTATGTTAATATTTTTCTAGTTTGGCCCATATTTCGATTCGTTCTTTTTTTAGCCTTACCTGTTGTATCCTGCACACAGCAGGGGAAGCAGAGGAAACCTAGTGTTAAGACACTCCGCACACGTTTCCACACTGGTCCCTAATGCTTTTTTATTAATTGTATTTAAAAGTGTTATTAAGGTTCATAAAAAAAATCAAACACTTGAAGTCGATATGAAGTAAACTTTTTACAAAAAAACACATTTGTGTATTCCTGAACTTGTACCGACAACGTAATGGCAGGAAGTATATATGGGTAAAAACTCTAAAAATCATAGGATTTCTAATTTTATATAAACAGTTTTAAAATTTGTCATAGAATACATTCTACGATTATAATAATTAATTATATCCACATGCCGGCTTGTGGTGGCGAGCCATAATTAACAATAAATTATCACACGAGTGTGTAACTTTGGTAAAACGCTAATCCACGTCTTTGTATGGGTTACATACTATATCTGAAAATATTGTCCATTTTTTGCACACTTACACAATAATCCAAAGTAAGCAGCTATTTAAAAATAATGTTTTTTAGTATAGTACTGATCTATGAATAAATACAAAATTTTTATTTTACAATAAAATCTATTATTGATTCATAAATCGGTTTGAATTATCTGTGCCTATTTTGCGAATTTTCTATTTATAAATAAGTATATAGGCCAGTCGTGGCGCAGAGGCACGAAGTGTGACTGTAAACGCTACTGGTTGTCGGTTCGATTCCTTTTCGAGGAATTGAAATATTTAATATTTATTTTTTTTTCGCTTTGATTTCGAGCGTCAGAATTCGGCGGAAAGTGTGGAACGCGTTAACTTAACACTTTAGGTTAGGCTACAAATAAGGCCATTTTTCATGTGTTGGGAGGATGGCTGCGGAAAATTAAAAAAAAATAATTATTATTATTTATTCATCATCATTACTCATCTGTCACATATGGTGGGATATGTAGGAAAATTCTTGATGTTGAATTTGAACCCTCAACGACTTCCTATTACAAGGCAGTCTTAAATCATGTTTTTAGTTTATTAAACCAGTAGTCTGAATTTCTTGATAATATATTAATTTGTTTATGTTATTTATAATATAATGAGGCTATCATGACGCAGTAGAACAACATCTGGCTGTAATCATAACTGGTAGTGGGTTCGATTTCTACTCAGTGGCACGATTACAATTTAATTACTTTTTATTCCTCTGCATTGGGGAAGAAAACAAAACGCGGCGTTGATGTCCACCACTCAACACTCGACTTGAATTCCAGCATAAAGTGGGGAGAAAATTTTATGTCAAGTTTGTAATACGTACACAAAATATATGATATATACGTGTATATGTAGGTATTGATATATTTTTTCTTTGGTTATTAAAAACGCTAATGAAAAATATAAATAACACGACTTTAAAGTACCTATTCACGAAACTACATATATACCTTAAGTAATACTGAAATCGTCCTTGGACTTCTCAATTAACCAGCTTCATGTTTTCCCGCAGCAGGGTAGACAGAGATACCCTGGTTTCAAGACACTATGTCCTTGATTTACATTCTGAATTTAAGACATTGCAGATTAAGTGGCAGAATTCAACACCACACTCTATTCTATTACCAGAACGCAAAATAAATTTAATATAGTCATTCCTCCGAGTGGGAATCGAACACCTAACCATCGTGTGTACAGCCAAACGCTATTACTATGCGCCAGGATGACTTTACACTTTAAAGCTATGAGATGAAAATGTGAATATTTGTAGTAGTTAGACATAATTTACTTTTCTATTTAAATGCCATATAATAACTTAATTGCAAAAACTATTACGTATATTGTAGACCGCGAAAAATGATTCAAAGATATTTTTTCTAGAAGAATTAAGAGTATTTTGACTAGAATATGTTTTCCTAAAAAAAATAGATAGCTAGCAAACATTTTAATATCATTTTATTATTTAAATTAGATCCGCCAATTTAATGAGCGGCGTCGGATGTCGCAATTACTAAAGGTCGCAGTCATTATGCGTTAATTATTTTGATCTGGCCACAGCGAGCCTATTTGTTACGGGGCTGTTATACAATATCATTGATATGTCCACAATTATGTAAAAATATAATTAAAACAAAAAATGTCCTTTCAAGCTCAAAATATAATGAAACATTCCGTACCTATGCTTAAAAGTAGCTAGTGTTTGACTGAACGACTGTAGTCATGGGAACAAATCGACACATAACTTATTGATCAGATTTGTTCCAAATGAGAAAAACGTAATAATTCAATGAAATGAAATAGTAGAAAGAAATTACACCGCATTTTGTCTATCTATATCTAGAAAGTATTTTTATTTCCTTGATTTGCAAAATATAAACTATTCTCCCAAACTTGAATGAAATGGTCAGTTAGGTTACCCAACTATACTTGCCTTTTTTCAGAGTGAAAAAAATAAATGTGGCCAGTCGTGGCCCAGTGGCACAAGCGTGTGACTGTAAACGACTGGTTGTGGGTTCGATTCCCACTCGAGGAGTGGAAATATTTAATATTTCCATTTTCTTCGCTCTGATGCCGAGGTAAAGCGCGGCGTTAAGTTCCGCCACTTAACACGCAATGCCTCAGAATTCGGCGGAAAGTGGGGAATAGAGTGTCTTAACACTAGGTTCCCTCTGCCTACCCAGCTGTGTACGGGATACAGCGTGAAGCTAAAGAAAAAAATCATATGCAATGCAAAATATGCAAATGATTTTAGGGACAGCGAATCGTAGTATAATTATTTCTGTCAGATATTTTTTTATTTAATTTAACAATTTTATTTAACAATTTTATTTAACTGTAAATTAATCAATTGTCATATGGTTATTAATTTGATATTATAGATAAAAATTGAAGTCGACGTGGCGCAGTGGGACTGCTTTTGACTGAAATCGTAATGGCTGTGGGTTCGATTCCCATTCGAGAGAATGAATATTTAAAATTTTGGTTTCTTCGTTTTGGTGATAAAGAAAAACGCGGCGTTGTGTCCCGACACTCAACACGCTGTATCTATTTTCGGGCATAAACTAGAGGGCCGAGTGTCTTGGACAGACACTAGGTCTTCTCTGATGATCTCTCACGCTATACGGGAAAAAGCGTGAAGCTGCTGTTATAGATCCAAAATAATTTATGAAAAAAATGATATTCTATACTTTTGTCAATAAATTAAAAAGAGTTTATTAATTTAACTAAAGTCTGCAGTTGTTAAATAAGAGACAAAATATTTTTTCTGCAGATGCATTGATTGTTCCCGTCTTATCTATGAAGGCGGAGAAATGAAAACAATTAAAAAGTATCATTCTTACCGAATGGGAATTGAACCAATAACCATCGCGTTCACAATCAGATGCTGTCAAACTGCGCCACGACAGCTTCAAGCAATATAAAGATATGTAGTGTAACATTTACCTATTTAATTTTACTCTTACTTGTTTATGACTTTAGAGGATAACAAGGATGTTACTATAACAAACTGAGAAAAAAACACAAAAATCTCTTAGCTTCTATATATTGCAAGTGTTAGTTGGTACAAATACATACATACATATATACGTAGAATAATACATTATGACTAATATTCATGTTATAATCTTCACAAAGTAATCTTTTTTTTTAAATCTAGCAGTAAGTTCATTTTTTATATCAAATTAAAATTACTATAGCTGAGAGACTTTGTACACTACGTGTACGGACATGTAGTTTTGTTTTATTATAAAGAATAAGTGTAATATAGGTATATTTTTTCCCATTTATTACATTAAAGCTAATATGACTTGGCTCTACAATATCTACGACGTAGCTTTAAAGGTAACTAAATTTCATAAATCTTGGTTACACTATATCATTTTTGTTTTACGTTTGGTAATTCTATTATATTTATAAATTAAAATTTATATACATAAGTGCTTTGTTTAATTTCTTTGTCTTCAATGAAAATAAAAACGATATCTAGTGACGTACCGTTACGTCGTTTATATTTATGTAAAAAAAGTTTTTTTACCAAACGTTAAGTTACTTAAGTCGATAGAACACTTTATCATCTCAACATCAAGAAAATAGTTTGCAGTCAAGGACGGGAAATTGCCTATAATATGATAATATCTTCAAATGTAGTTCAAAACATAGTTGCTTGTGATTTACCTGAGAAGTGCACCCCTATAGCCGGTCTATAACCTCTATAATGGCGTCAAAACGTCATTTTCCCACAATCTGTATAGTCTAAGAATTTATACTCTAAAAATACTCAATTACTAAAATTTTATACTATTTTCGTTAATTTTATAAGTTGTTTTACATTGTTATCATATAATTATCATACGAATAAGTCACGATGACAAATCTATCATAATAAGGTACGCAAGAATACTACACTTGTGTACTTACACACTTGTAGGACGCGGCTTTCATTCAGGACATGAAACGTCGCCGGAAGCAGATCAATCGTCCCACCCCTCCCCCGACTGCCGAGGATTTCCAGACGGAGTGGCTCATCTCAGTTAGTAGTCAGTCGTCAGTCAGCAGTCGGCAGTCGGCGCTCAGTTTTAGAGCACGTGCGTATTAGATATGCAGTGAATATACACGAGTGATTGTATAGATTCCCGCTCTTTATTTGCTACGGTAAGTTATATGTTATTTTGAGATTAAATTATCTAGGAATGTATTACATTTTTCATATTTATTATTTATAATAAAGCAATTCTTGAAATTATTATTTTTGTAAACAAATTCTAAGGTTTAGTTATTTTATTAAAAAAAAACTAGAATAAATAAATCAGGCATATTGTTTTTTTTTATATAAAAAATAAATTATATTATCTGTATGTCATGTATACATAAATATTATAAGTCTATATTATTTATGACATTTTAGGTGTTGCGCAGTTGACACTTGTTGCGTTCTCCATTAATTGAATACCAATAAATGGCGGGTCGAACAGATGAATCTCAATAAATCGTACTTCCATTTTGATAATCGATACTTATAAGTATCTTAATATATTGCTTAGCAGATTAATGAAAGAAATAACAATAATTTTATTATAATTATTATTTTAATAGTCAGTTTAAAGATATACTTTATTTATTACACGTTTTCCAACTGACTCGAAGTTGACAGCCATTAATATTGATTTGTGAATACATTGGTTGTACGTTAGACATGTTATAGTATATGTTTATAAATATTAATAATTTACTATTATTTAAACACACATTATGTTAATAATAACATATGTAAATAATAATAAAATACTACCTTTTTCATATTAAAACATTCTTATTTATTTAAGTAACAAAAAATTCAGCCTAATATAAAATTATGAAGAATTATTAATAAATAAACACTGATGAAGTCAAATGAAGGGTATATGAAGTCAATGAAATCTATCTTAAATATTTTAATATCGATTTTAAAGTCGTATAGACATGATAGAGGCAGTCGTGGCGCAGATGAACAGCGTCTGATTGTAAACGCGATGGTTGTGTATTCTATTCCTATGTGAGAAAATGATTACATATTATTTTCATTCATATTTCATGTTTCTTGGCTCTGGTACTTAAGATAAGGCGCGGGGTTGAGTTACGCGACTGGCGCGCGAAGGCGGAGAACGAGTGCAATAGGTTCTCTATGACAACCCTACTATGAGATATAACGAGAGAAAATCGATTTTAATTTTTAAGGTTTTTTATGTTTTTCATTAATATATATACATACTATATATATAGGTACATACTATAATGAATACTGAAGATACACTCATACCACTTAAATATTTTAAGCGATAGCTCTGTATGTAATTTTTCAATTTAAATATTCACTTTCAATTGTAGTAGTCTAATCTGTGCGTAAATCTACGTGTTTTGTGGCGGAGGTCGTGAAATTGATTCTGTCGTAACAATATAAAACTATATAAATAACCTTAAAGCTTGTTGGAGTTTAGTTACATGTTCTTTATTTATGAAAATTATTTATTTTTTACATATATGAAGTATGTACAGGTATAAGTCAGAATTGACAGTTGAACGGGCGGTAAAATTCTTATTATTTGACTTTTAAGACTCTATCGGAATCCAGAATATTATTAAACTTGTTTTTTTATACTGATAAATATGTTATGATACATTTTATCGCAGTTAGTCAGAAAGAATCAGTGTCAAGCTACTCTGTTCTCCACTTTTCGTCAACGCGGCATCTTACTCTAGAGCAAAGAAATGAAAAAAAATAAGTATAAACATTCATCTGATTGGAAATCGAACCCAGAACCAATAAAATTTCCAGTCATTCATTATCGTAACGGCCAATTAACAAAATTTTGTGCTAATAAAATTAATAAAGATGACATTCTGGCTATTGTCACAGTCGCCTTGATCCTCCGGATACACTAGTTACGCGAATTGCATTCGCCGTGCTTGTTGTCACTCGTATGGTTATCTTTTATATTAAGAGTTTTGTAATCGAAAAAGGTACTTAAAAATTTGTTATTTTATTCTTTTACATAGTCTATTTTTATTATACAAATTATTTATCTTATATAAAATTTAAACGAGCCATTCTTATATATCTCGGAAACGCCTCCGACGATTTTCATGAAATTTTGTCTCTTCGGAAGAGAAAAATTGATCTAGTTAGGTATCATTTTCAAACAAACGTCTTTTTCTCCTTATTTTGGGAAATTAAAGAAACCGCTAAAATATTATTAGTATACGAATATCAATTTGGCAATAGTTGACAATGTTGTGATATCTCGGTTGGAAGAGCGGTTACTTTTTATGGTTTGTCCATGGTCCGGTCCTGATATCCAGTTTTTCTTTATTGTTTTTTGTTTCAATTTTTTTTTCATTTATTTCATTTTTTATTCATTTATCAATTTTTTTTAATGTAATTTTTATTTATTTTATATTTTTTTATTATAATCACTATTTCAAAGTAACGATTTCCCGTAAGAAATACAGAGCGGAGCTCGGTCACCGGATATTACAATATTAACACGCTTCTGTTAGTTTCATCTATATCTATTATCTTCACGCTTTTTCTCGTATAGATATATATATCGTAGGTGGAAAGAACCCAGTGTTAATACACTCATTACGAGACGTATAGCGACGGAACTAAACTTCATCTATTCAGTTTCTATGAAAGGAACACTTGTACTATTTTGGCAAGCTTCTTGGCGTTCGATTTGTTTTGTTTTGCTGATGTGTCATGGTATGTTTAGCAGTATATTTTTATAGATTTCAGTGTTTGAAAATAAAAAGCCCTTGCTTGCGACTAGGATAAACAGAAATGGTTTTAAGTTTTTTTCTGAATATTTTTTTTAAAGAATTATGTATTTATAATTCATCATCAAATATTTTATAATTTGAATCTATCATGAAACACTTGTCTGATTGTAAATACGATGGCAGTGGGTTCGATACCCGCTCAGAGGAACGTTTATGTTTAAATTATTTTGATTTCTCTTAAGTTGTAAAAAATATGTTAAGGTCCTGGCGAAATATAAAGAAAGGACGTTACGAGAAGTTGATAAGTATTAAACAAAGCTAAAATGTAGGAAAGAATCAATGATACCTACGGTTTTATATTTTATACTAAATCGCTGCAGCAGTTGTGTTGTTATAACATTCTTTATACGTTATTATAATTATTACTCATGTAAAAAATGATACAATACAATATTTTTCAAACGTTAATTTTTGTTATTTTTGTACCGTCTACTGTGTTATTTTGACATGAACTTAATGAAATTAATTCTTTTACCATCAATTAAAGGGAGTATGTGGCAAGCGCATGCGACGTATGCACTCGTTAGCCCTTTTATTTTAGGAAAAGCCTTGCCAAACCTTGCCAAACATGTAAATGCACCATAACGGTGATGGCAATTTTCTACGTTGCAAACAAAATATAGTTATTTAAATCTATGACTCAGGGTAAACGCGAGAACGAATCTATAAATATATATTCATAAACTTATATTCAGCTTCACGCTTTTTTCGCATAATTAAAGAAAACCTACTGTCAAGATCCGAATCCGAATCCGTTCCTCCAGTTTTCGTCCAAAATCGATATAGCTCTTCTTCCCAGAATGGAGCAATGCAGAGATTTTATTTATTATTATTATTACGAAAGAGAATAGTCACCTTAACTAATCTTTTATCGCAAAACGTTGCAGAACTCATTTTTTCTGACATTTCAGGACCAATAAATATATATATATTTATAAGGAAAGAAAATAAAATTTATTGTCTATCAATTTTTAAGCCGTATCAAGTTTATATCTGTGACAGTAACAAAGCTCATTATAAATATTAATTATGATAAAACTTCCCTCATTAATGAGAATAAGCACACTTTTACCTAGTTATTGCAGTACGAGAAGATGTTTTTTGTTTTTTATATTGAAGGACTCGTGAGTGTAACGCGTTGAAGTCTTACGCAGGCAGTTCTTTGGTAGGACTCGGAAAATTGATAACTACTTATATGGTATTAAAATGAAAAAGAACCATACATTACGCTTAAGTATGTTACGTACTAACAATATGTTAAATACTAACTACATAGAAACTAAACATAAAAGCTTAAGTCCTTAGATTATTGTCTTATACGTAGGCGATATCATTTATTTAAATAAATGTATTGTTGTAAAGAATAAATCATATCGTACCTTAAAAGGTTCTTGTGAACACTTATTTTATTTCTTTTAAAAACGAAGTTGCTTGAATGAGCTCACTTTTTTACCAAGTACATAGGAGTATAACAGTGTTAGATAAAACATAACATAACACCTAACAGAATATAGTTCTCAATTTGGTACAGTATTTTAGTCACTAGCGGCCCGCTCGCGGCTTCGCCGCGTGAACTATTTCGTTATATTGCAACCCTCGGGGGCGCATTTTTAAAAAATAAAGTAGCCTATGTTTAAGCTTAGATTATCAACTATATTTATGCCAAAATTCATTACAATGGGTCAAGCTGTTTAGATTTTTCATATAAACTTTCATCCCCTATTTCAACCCTTTAGAGGTTGATTTTTGAAATAATAAGTAGCCTATGTTAGACCCAGTCACTTTTACTACTTTCATTCTAAATTTCATCCAAATCGGACCGGTAGTTTGACCGTGAAAGCATGACAGACAAACACACAGACATTCCCATTTATAATATAAATATGGATAGCATTATTTAAAATAAGTTATATAAAAAAGAACGCAGCAGGATTATACGTTTTCTTTAAATGTCTTTTTTAATTTTCCTAAGTGTGGAATAACACTTTAAAAATGTTTAAAAGTATAAGTTATATAGTTAATTTTTTTAAAGCTTCTAACAACTTACTATCGGTTTTACCGGTTAATACCTCAGACCTGAGAAGAACCGAAGAAAGACTAAGAATACTATTTAATTTAAATTTAATAATGTTTAAATAACTAAGAGATCAAAGAAGCCTCATGCAGTTCGCGTAAACTTAACACAGGATCACGATTCATAATATATTAAAAGAATATTAACTACCGCGATCTCATACAATTTGCATAAATACATAAAATGCATATTTAAATTACAATTGTCGTATGAATTGATTGCTGATGCTTATCTCAACGACGATTAATATATTATTTTATATATTATAAGAATAAAAATAAGTTTGTTAAGACTCCCAAGTTAAAAGTAGGGTCTGATATTAACTTTAATTTTTTTGCTTCACGCTTAATCCCGTTTAGAAGGCATCGGGAATGCCCGATTGTTAGGCAGAGAAATCCTAGTGACACGACATTCCATGGTTTATTTTTCGCCTAAATTCAAGGCATTGCGTGTTGTGGAAAATAAACGTTGCGCTTTATAACATAAAGAAGGGAAGAGAAATCCTGAGCAGGAAAATGTGAAAAATTTACTAAATCATCCGAGTGTTATAGGTATTATTAAGGGAGTATTAAGTAGATTATCTTTTGCTAGTGTCTTCTTTTTCAAGTAAATTTTGACACGTTTAACACATTTTATTAGTTTGAACTGTATCTAACAATGTAATAACAACTTGCTACGCTACTTTGACCCATTTCTTGTCACACGTATCCTGATCTTTTCCGATTCGTTACAATATTTTCATAGCATGAACGATAACGTTGAAATGTTAATATTTTTAAATGTTAACGAAGGTCATTTCTGCATTGCTTATTTTATTTACAGTGATAGTTTAGTTATAACAGTTAATACACCCTAAGATCAACGTGCAATTCTAAGACTGAAAGCATAAAAAATTATAATTGTAATTTTAAACGAAATACATGATAATTTAATTACATGATTATGTAATTTATTGGGCCAGTCGTGGCCCAGTGGCACAAGCGTATGACTGTAAAAGACTGGTTGTGGGTTCGATTCCCACTCGAGGAGTTGAAATATTTAATATTTCCATTTTCTTCGCTCTGGTGCCGAGGTAAAGCGCGGCGTTAAGTTCCGCCACTTAACACGCAATGCCTCGGAATTCGGCGGAAAGTGGGGAACGGAGTGTCTTAACACTAGGTTCCCTCTGCCTACCCTGCTGTGTGCGGGATACAGTGTAAAGCTAAAAAAAAAAAGATTATTTAAATTATTTTTAACCTCTCTGTAAACTCTATATAGGATGGAATACAGAAATTCAAGTGAATATTTCTCCGTTCTCCACTTTGTATATGGAGCATAATGAACTTTAAGTTGGATATTTTAAACTTGAGAATACCCTTGAATGGGATTCAAACCTTAGACACCGTGTGGTCATGTTAAGTATTTTGTAACACATCACATAACATTACATCACAAGTAGCTTAGCTATCTAGGTCGTTTTCCTATATTAAACATAGAGTTTTTTATAAAATGACTTTATATTGTTAAATTATATTGCAGTCACGATAAAACCTTTTGACCTAAATTCTAAGCTTTAATTTAAACTTTCAGACTAAACTTATGAAGAAATATGGAAAAAGCTATAATTATATAACCCTCTAAAATGTTGTAGAGCTCTTTTGTACAAATCAGACGGTAATAATGTCCTTGTGAGAAACTCTACTTGAGAGGGCTGGAGTGCTCTTACCCAACTTATACGAAATTAAGGTCTATTATAGTCCCTTATTTATTGAATCGTCTGGTGCTAAATTGTAGGTATATTTTTCCAGCTCCACGTTTTCATCTGCGTAGCAGGGTGACTAACTTAGAGAGAGAGAGAGAGAGCCAAATATCAACATAGCCTGTTGAGTGAAATCATTTAATTTATTAAAAACTATGCGTAATTCTTGTAGGTGAATTAAGAACTTTATATTAGCAAACTTATTTTATTATATATTATATATCTATAAAATGCAAAAAAAACATGCTGGATGTCTTTTGTATCAAACCATTATATAATTTCAAATGGATTGTGCCTGTTAATCGCGATAGTGTGAGGTCAAACTGAACTCATCAACCATTTATAATTTTAGTTTTAGTAAATAATTTTAGTTTTTGGCAGTGCATTGTTTTGTCGATCACTGAATTAATCAGGTTCAGGGAATATGGTACTTAGATTACATTTTAAAATGAGCCTAACATGAAGCAACTACACGTTGTTTTTTGGTGGAACAACGTTTTGATTGCAGGTTTGATTTCCACTCGCGAGATTATATTTAAATTATTTTGACTTCTCTGCTCTGGCAAGGTAAAGTGTGGCGTTGTATTTATTACATAATACTCAAAGTATTGATCGCGTAAGAATAGACAACGAAATGTCCTGACACAAAGTACTCTTTGACTTTCATCCTATAAAGGAAAAATTGTAAATCTGAAAAAAAATGTTACAATTATTGTGTCCTGTGTTATTGTATTCTGAACACAGCAGGGTAGGCAGAGGGAACCTAGTGTTAAGACACTCCGTTCCCCACTTTCTGCCGAATTCGGAGGCATTTCACAAGCCATGCCTTGAATACTAACTTAACGGAACTTAACGCCCCGCTTTGCTTCTGATACCAGAACGAAGGAAATGAAAATATTTGTATATTTCAACTCCTCGAGTGGGAATCGAACCTACAACCAGTCGTTTACAGTCACACGTTCGTGCCAATCCACGACTGGCCCATACAATTGTTATCATACTAATATAATGTGTAATAAGCTCTATATCAATCAGGCTTCTTTGTTCTGATAGACAGTAGTACATATGATTTATTACATACTACACAGCTGTATAATATAACTTTAGTAAAAAATATTAAAATTCAATGTCAGATCATTAAAACCTTGTGAATAGGAATAAAGCTCTTTTATCCCCACTCGTCCCCTTTTGCTCAATATTGACAATAGGCATCGGCCTCCATTGGGGATTACACTCGTGCCGCCTTACAACACCTCGCCTCAAGTTCTGATCGAGTGCTGTAGATTTTATCATTATATTTCATTTAATTTTATATATTTATTTATTATATAATTGCTTTTGCTAGGCTTACTACCAAAATATGTGCTAGGTACGCAACCTACACAAAAAATACTTTTCATATTCTTGAGGTTTTATTAAACTAGTTATTGAATAAATTAAAAAAAAAGTCATATTTATTGATAAATATTGCGTTATCCAGTCGTAAAATTAATTTATTATTCATATATTTATTTTGTGTAAAAAGAAACATGTAAAATATTGTTCGTCAAGTCTAAAATAGTACCTACAACATTTAGAAAAATGTTGACAGAAATCAATTTTCGGGTGTATTTGTGCAATAAACTATACATTTATCTTATGTTTTGTAATTAAGAGAACTCATTAAATTGACCTGGTAACACCCATTAAATTGAAGTTTAACATTAAACTTGAAACGTATACCTTTTACCACATAAGCTTTCCTTATTATTTTATAATTGTTCTTGTTATGAACACATTTTTATTAACTTTATCTGTATCTATGTATTTATCTACGAATAGAAGAAAATATTTCGAATATATTTTAACCCACCTTTTGACGATCATTTTCCTTGAAAATTGCACACCTGATAGAATCCGATGACAATAAAATATTTTGATAGCTCGAACCTTTCTGTCATATCTTTGCCTGAAGGATCAGTATAAGGAGATAATAATTTTAAGCGAGATCCTTCTAATAATAAATATTTTAAATATTTTTTTGTATAATATTATATACAGCTTCACATTTTTTCTAGCGTAGCAGCGGCATCAGACAGAACCTAGTGCAAAGATACTCTGTTTTCCACTTTCCGCCCTAAATTGAGACATCGTTTTGTGTTAGGCTCGAGAGCAGAAAAATCAAAATTATTTACAATCATTTTTCCGAGTGGGAATCGAACCCACAACCATCCCGTTTACAGTCAGATGCTCAACTACTGCGACTCAACGGCTTCTATATAAAATTTCACATTATAATATTAAAGTCAAAATATCAAAACTGAGTGTTTTTCGTATCCTTGACAGACAGGCAAAATTTCGTACCCCAATTTCTACCTAATAAAATAATTATATTTTTGGTGGCGGGATCCAACGACGCACTTAGTGTAAACGAAATTGGAAGGACGTCTGTTTTAAATATATACGATCCCTCGAAGTGGTTTTGAGTCATGTTCGTAGAACAAAGTCAGATATGTCTCAATAGCACTCTATACAACAGTGTATGTCAAACACATGTAATGTGGCTAATGATTACTTAACTACTTTAATATATTTCTTTGCTCTCTGCATTATTTCTGCATATAAATTTAACTAAGCAAAATTTCGTATTCCTCCGTCCGTCTGCATAATTTTCCGTATCTTTTTTACAAATTAATACATAATATGTAGTATTTAATTTACTCTGACATATATGCTAAAGCATTAAGTTATGAATATGAACAATATGGTAATCCGAAGCCATCATGACGCAGTGGTACAAAGTCTGATTGTAATTGTGATTGATTTTGGGTTCCATTCCCATTCAATGGAAATTATTTTCCTCTTTTTCTCTTGTGAACATGACAATAATAAAGAACAGAGTGCAATGTCACTAGGTTTTCTCTTATTCGGGAAAAGCGTGAAGGTGTAAAGAATATCTTTTTTTGTTATACAGTATTCACATATAGTATGGATGTCGAATATTTATTTTTTACTTCTCGCTTCACCCTGTATCTCGCCCACGTTAGGGTAGAAACGTAGTGTTAAGACACAGACGTCTGTCTGAATCTAATCTTTATGAAAATATTAAATAATTCCACTCCCCCAGTGGGAATCGAACCCACAACCAGTCGTTTACAGTCACATGCTTGTGCCACTGCGCCACAACTGGCCCCATAATATATATCGAATAAAAATGTAAAAACATTTTTATATTCACAACATTATGTGAAAAATATTTAATTGTTAACAGTTTATCCTTTTTTAACTGAACAAAATTGTTATGCATTTATGATTATATCTCACCAATATTAAACAGCATGTAGTATTACACAGTATATAAAGCCATTTTTATTTTTAAAAGCATACGCCATAAAAAAATATAAACATAAAATAAAAATAAACAAGTATTTTCTTGAACGTAATTTAATATTAACAATAGTAGTCTGATACAAAAAGCCTTAGAATTTTATGCTGGAGCACGTTCGTCGTAGTCCCTCGTTAGTGCGTCTGCAATGTTTTATCAAAATAAGTACACGTGGTTGCTTGAAGTACTTAGAAGGATTTCATACACACGGTGTAACCATAATATTATTTATAGTTATTCTATAGGGCGTTTAAGTAATATGTTTTAGATCAATAGCAAAAATTTAGAATTTTTTGTCATGTATTATATTAAAATTTAGCTAAATTTTCCAAAAGTTTATTGAAATTTAAGTATAGTACTATGTTAAGATAATAATAACTTTGAAAGCTATATATTTATATATTGACAAAATATGTAGATTATTTGCCAATCTAATACAAAAAACCAATCGTTTAATTCTTCCATGATACAAAATTTCTCCGTAACATCACGCTTTTATCTCGCGTAGCACAGAAAAAATATAGTGTCAACTCTACTCTCTCTCTGTAGACTCTTTTGTTGCCCTTATTGAGGGGAAAAATGAAAATAATACCTACATATAAATATAATAATTTCCTCAAGTCGGGATCTATTCCACAAGCATCGCTCATACAATCGGAAGTTGACCCACTACGCCACGATGTCTCAAATACCTTTTAAATAAACAAAAACAAGAACTAAGCGATTATAAATAAGCCAAAATTAAGGACATGGTAAATAATATATTTGAAAAGATGAAATATATAAAGTAAAGATGACGATAAAATATAGACAAACGACATTATATTTAGTTATATATTATATATAGCACCGAATAAATTAAATGAATTAGTTGAAAAGAGATTTAAACATTCTATATGAATACGTAAAATTCCATAATACTCCTTAATACTTTTGTCGTAATCTTTTTTTCAATAAAGTAATTTAACATTAATAACGCAGCGATTCTGTCTTACCGTGCGGAAATATGGCGCCACAGATTCAAAAATTGTTATTAAACATGTAATCTGAGAAAAGTAAAATATATTTTAATATTTTGGAAGTAACGAGGGATACTTCGAACTTATACTTAACTTAAAGGCATTTAAGTTAAGTATAAGTATACACGCATACATGCGTGTATTCATAGAGACCTATGTGTTCCTCAAAAGAGTTTAGTCTTCCGATAGTATGCGAGGTTGGCATGAAGAATCTGGACACTGTGCTGGAAGGCAGAATTTAAAGAATGATACTGACATGTTTATAAATTCTGCCTTCTGTGATAAAAATTTAGTTACTTTGGTGCCCACGTGTAAATTGGTAAATATCTAATTATTTAGCCAGTGGTTGTAGTTTTCATCTGCCTTGAAAGAGGTTATATTTCTTCTTTTTTTTTTTTAGCTTCACGCTGTATCCCGCACACAGCAGGGTAGGCAGAGGGAACCTAGTGTTAAGACACTTCGTTCCCCACTTTCCGCCGAATTCGGAGGCATTGCGTGTTAAGTGGTGGAACTTAACGCCGCGCTTTACCTCAGCACCAGAGCGAAGAAAATGGAAATATTAAATATTTCCATTCTTTGAGTGGGAATCGAACCCACAACCAGCCGTTTACAGTCACACGCTTGTGCCACTGGGCCACGACTGGCCACAATATGAAAATTGATTTTTGGGTATAATTAGATCTAACGAAGCGCTGATGGCGCTCTTTTACGCAAACATATTTAAAGTCGGTGGCAAATGGAAAATATTAGATTATATGGATGCGTGGGGAAAAATATATAAAAATCCTATACAGACGACATATTTCATTTTATAGAATTTCAAGGACTCATCGTTGCAGAATGAGCAGCTCTGAACAGTGCCTGGGACTTGAGACACAAGTATAGCTCCTGCTAGAAATTCACTGATTATAATTCTAGAGAGGCCGAGATCGTTTACTGGATTCATTAGAGATTACATTGTTATACCTATTACCCAGTAGGGGTGACGGGTCTAATTTATAATAGTAAACTTTCCTCTATTTTCATCACTTATATGCTTTGTTACTTTCAACTCTTAGGCAGCCCTATATATGTTTACACAGTCACAACCGGCCCATCTATACAAGTGGCTCTATAATATAATTGCAATGTCAGGGGCACTGGCAGTGCTCCACTTACGAGTCCAAGATGTTACGTCTCCACTGTAATTACTTTGGTTATTCACCCTTTACCTCTAAACAATGATCTTTAACAGTTCATGTACAGAGATATGCAGAATACTTTTGACTTAATGTTTATTATTTTATAGAAGAAATGTGATATGACAAAAAATATTGAAGATTTGTTTAATGTGTTGCTATATATGTTTGAGTTATTTCTTGTAGACTACATGAAATAAATTTAAAATTGTTACATTTTAGAATATGTGCTCTTGTTTTCTTAATGATTATTATTGCAAGTTCACTCTTTCTCCCATGCCAAGGTGGTCAGAGAGAACTTAGTATCTAGACACTCAGTTCTTGACGTTCTGCCTTAATTCTAGACATTACATTACAATGACGGAACTAAACGCCGAGTTGTTTCCAGTTTATATTTAGTCCGTTTTATGTCTTATTGATAGGTCAAAACGTTTTACATATCCAATACTTTGTCAATTAATCAGAAAATATTTTATTTATTTATTCCCTCCCCTATCCTAAGGTTGCCTGAAAGAGATCGCTTACTTAGGCGATAAGTCTCCCTATTGTGCTACTTTTCTCTCTATCGTAATTTTTTTATGTATATATTAATTAATATATAATAAGCAGTATTTTATTCATTCAAAATACTAAAAAAATCTACGAAATACGATGACAATGCGAACCATGCTACGACCAGCAGTGTCAATAATTCTCTAATATGACAATTTCGTCATACCATCAATACAATAAAGTTTACTAGCACGAGTGTACATTTCCAGCCAGGTACGTAGTTAGGCGGATTGCAGTGCGTGTGAGCGAGGGGAGAGTTGATCGCGATACTAAATAAAGATTTCCGCGGTGACATCCGCGCGGGGCGCTAGCGTGTTGTCTCCCACGTGTACGTGTAGATCATGCTCAAATTACTACCGAAAAAAAATAAATTACTTTTTTTTTATTATTTGTACAATATTTTTTTTATAGACAGGATAATGTTAGTTATGTCTACTTTAATATATGGCTACTGACTGCTAATGTAACTACTATCGATCTATTCATTATTTTATCGGCATACCAGGGTACCCAGAGAGAGTCTAATGTAGTAGACACTGCGGTCTCCGTCTGAAATTATACCGAAATATTACCGCGAAAATTTGTAATCATCCTACTCTACATTGAACCTGGCATGTATAAAGTATGATATGTTAGAACAATAATGTAGATTTGAATATTTTGGGACTCATAATTTTACTTTTGATTATCAATGATTATTTGAATTTGTCCTAATTTTGTTGTAGGCCCGGTATATACACGAATCTAACAATGTTTTGGTATATCTAATAAGATCTTTTCAATTCAACAACAACAAATTTACACATTTGAGTACAAATAATTTCAACCAGCTTAATCACGTATAATTTTGGTACTCTTTTTTTTTTTTAGCTTCACGCTGTATCCCGCACACAGCAGGGTAGGCAGAGAGAACCTAGTGTTAAGACACTACGTTTCCCACGCACCACCGAATTTCGAAGGCATTGCGTATTAAGTGGCGGAACTTAACGCGGAACTTTTTTGGTACTCGAAAATAAAATTTTTAGAAAAGCCCACGTTTTGAATATTTTACGACAGTGGTCACAGGTAAACTGTAGGTATATCCATGTTTATCTTCTAGTATTCATATATTTTTCAAGTTTTCTAATTTTTTTTTTTTTAATTTGGTCACAAATAATGGTTAAAATAAAATAAGTTAATATTAACGAATGTTGAGTATTTAGCAGCACTGGTAAAGAAATGGTTCAAAATTCTAATTTTCATTTCCGAGTAAACAGTTAATATAACACGCAGCGGAGAGTTCCGCACTATGTCTAATTGAAATTTGAATTATTTATATATAATATATTTTAATAAACACAATCTTTTACAATACATTTACAAAAATATCATGGAATGCATTTGGTTTAAAATATATTTTCTCAACCGTCATTTTCATGTCGAGATCGGTGTGTAGGTTCCATGTGTTCCATGTGACCACCTTACTATAAGACAAAACGTGAAGCTGCTAAAAAATCTTCAACAGATTTTTATTTCAAACCACGTTTACAGTATAAAACGTGCGATAAAGATACGAATATATTTTTGCCAACTCCATACAATCTACTTGGCAGTATTTTCCCGTCGATTATCTTTATTACTAAGAACTAATTCATAGACTGTTATTGTCATAGTTAAGAAAAAATATTATTATAATCATATTTGCATTTTGTTATATTTGTGCTTTCTCCTTATAACTGTTTGCATTTAAATCGTTTATTGCTAGCATGTAAACAGTAATAGTAGCTATAAGACAAAATGCAATGTTAAGAGCTGCCACTCAACACGCAATGTATCTAATTCGAGCGGATAACGGAGAATGGAGTGTTCTCTCTGCTTACTCTGTTATGCGGGTAAAAATATAATGCTTCACGCTGTATCCCGCACACAGCAGGGCAGGCAGAGGGAACCTAGTGTTAAGACACTCCGTTCCCCTCTTTCTGTCAAATTCGGAGGCATTGCGTGTTAAGTGGCGGAACTTAACGCCGCGCTTTGCCTCGACACCAGAGCGAAGAAAATGGAAATATTAAATATTATGCTGTATGAAAAATATAAACTGTATAGGAAATCATTTACATTTATAGTAAGACGGTGATATATTAAATCGCAATGAATTAACGTAAATTAATGCAACATTGTTTGGTGATATATCTTATTAATTGTTTATAATTAATAAGCACTTCTTAGTATAATAATTGAACATGTATTCAAGTTCCTCATGGTTCTAGTTAGTATAAGATTACATTTTTTTTAATATCTCTCTTTTCAAGAGAAAAGTAATTTCTAATGTATCATTTAATTCAGTTTAATCACTGTTCGTGAAGTGGCTGCCAAGCGCCGAGTACATCTATGCCAATTTACTTGGCTATAATTATCTTTAACGTAGCTCTCTAAATGAGAAATTATTGACTTTTTAATTAAAGATCAAATACCACTGCAATAATAATTTTAAATTCAAAATCTTACCTATTACTATTTATACAGAATCTGTTATTATTTTATGGTTATAATTTACATCAACGCTTTTTTTAATAAACCAATTTAATATTTAGTTATGAAACGTCATTGAAATTTAGTATACATTTAAACAATTTAAGTTTTTTAAGTTTTGTCAGCAAAAAGTTTTAGTTTCAGAATATAAAGTATATTATATATTTTACATATAATTTCTTTTAAAATTTGTGCCCGTACTGTATTACGTGAGAGGTTGTTAAGATTAAATATTAATAACGTTAAACGTGAAGCTGTAAAAACGTTCCAGACCTTTAAGATTTAACTTATCTAAAAAAACCTTTTTTTAAAAAATGTTTGTGTCATATTTTGTGTGTCAAATTTAAGTATTTCTTTAATAAAGTAAAATGAAAAATGTTATTAATATTTAACTTAAGTTATCAAAACAACATTTTATTTAGAAAAAAACATTGTTGTTTTGTTTGAAAAGAAAATATTTTTATCGTTACGTCGTAAGCAGCCACGTGATTTAAATGTCAAAAACACGTGCGCGGTATTTAAAAGAAATTTCTTCACAAAATTCATTTTCTTCAGGCTACCGCGGCGCAGTAGGAAAGTGTTATAATAGTCTTAAATGTGATTGCTTGTGGGTTCGATTACCACTTGGAAAAATGAATATATGCTAAGTATTTTCATTTTCCATTCAGGTAAAGTTAAGCGATATTAATTATTAAAAGCGATTATTAATAGTATGAAATAGATATAACTTACATTTAATATTTAAAAGATCAGATTAATATTGAACAACTAAAGGAAACTGGACTCTCTTAGGGTATATTTTATAAACTTAGTTAAAGCTTACTTAGTTTTAAGCTCTAATATTGTAAAAGATAAAAGGAATTTATATATAAAAAAAAACATTATTTTAAAAAAAGGTCCTTATGTCCATAGTGATAAAAATTAAATTATAAAAAACAAAGTTAATCGGTGAGTTCCGCCACGAACCACGCTATATCTCGATTTCGGGCGGATCCTCTATTACTCTACTCTGCCGTCAAAATCGTGAAGCTGATAGAAAATTAAAGTTCAGTGTAAAGTTTGAAAAAGGATATTTTATATTTTTTTTATTTTCAATTTTAATTTTTAATAATACTTTAAATTTTTGAATCAATTGAACTTATAGAAATTTTAGGTTCATAGGCTTGTTTCTTAATATTAATTGAAACGTACAATTCATCCTTCAATTAAATATATTTAATATAAGCCTAACAATTGTTAATGGTGTTTTCTTTTTTTTTTACTCCTTTCGATTAAGTGTTTAAACACTTTATCGAAATTACTTTAAAGTAATTTACTAAAATGACAACTTAACTAATTTTGTGAATAGTGCTGACGACAGTTATTTTTGAATCTGTTAAATTTACTTTTCTCCTCTACTATTAAATTTAATTTTACTTTTTGTAATCTTATTTCATAAGCCATAAAAAAACGGACCTCAACATATATCCTATAATTTACATTACATTACACACTGTAATTCTATAAATATATCATTATATGAATATATTTCTTATTATTCATTATATTACGAGAAGTATATCATTGTATTACGAGCAGAGAAAACTTTGTATCCTTTGCTAAAATAGATTCGTTTTATATATACTATAATACTTTTAGATTTGTAACACATCAATAATATATCGACATATGGGGGTCTACGATTATAACCGCCGGAAAGCACTAATAATGCCTAACAATGATATAATCATAGCAGGTTAATACTAGGTCTGATTAGTTAAGTTTACAACAATAGGAGACCTTATCAAAGATATTCAAGGCTGATTAATCAAATACTGGATGATAAATACTTAAAACTAGAAAAACACTTTAATGACTAATTTCTTTTGTTTCGAGGTATGTCCACGTGTATCCATACTTAGGTATATTATAAATGCGAATGTCTGTCTGTCTGTTTGTCGCGCTTTCACGGCTTCTACAGGTCAGGCATCTACAGGTTGATTTAGATGAAATCCATAGTCGGGTCGCTAGTTAAGAATAAAAGTACTATATACTTATTTTTTTCAAAAATCAACCTCTAAAGGGTTAATTAGGGGATGAAAGTTTATATAAAAAAACCTAAACCGCTTGACCGATTGTAATGAATTTTGGCATAAATGTACTTGATAATCCGAGGTTAAACATAGACTACTTCATGTTTCAAAAATCCCCCCAAAGGTTGTAATATAACGAAACAGTTAATTAGTTCACACGGCGACGCGGCGGCCGCTAGTTTGCTATATTTTATAATAATGTGACATTATATATAACATTCTTATAATTGTTGATAAATGTTTGATAGACACACTATACACTACTGAGAGAAGAAAACTGAAATTTGGTATGTACATTTAGGTTCCTGGGGGAGTGAACGGTAACGCTTAAAGATTCCCCAATGCTCCTATTCCTACGGGAACGACCAATATTTAACATACAAAGGACAAAAGTGGGAGAGACGAAAAAGTAAATAATATTGGTCACAAACTCTACACGAACAATGCTAGAACTCGTACTTAAATAAAATTCGGCTATACAAAATTCTTACTGTGTGAGAGTACAAATTATTTTCTATTTAACTAATAATAAATATATTTCCTATTTTTAGTTTATTTTTTTCAAAGTCTCAATTTAACATTATGTATTTGTTGTTAATGTTGGTACTTCTATGCATACCATATATCTGTATATACAATGGCTATGATAACTTTTTATACGATTCTGCGTTTGACACTCTATATTGATTCCGATAAGAATAAAATAAAGTTATTCCTATTTTTTAATATTATAGTACTAAGTTTCGTCTAATAATTTAAATAAAAACAAAAAAATCTATTCCACAGAAACGACGGTGTCTAATCAAGATGCCGCTACAAATCAGAAGAAATGGGTGCACTTCATTTCTTCGTGAAAATCTCCTCACCATCCTCACTGTTATAGGAGTATTGTCTGGCACATTACTGGGTTGGGGCCTGAGAGCGTCTGGCTATGAGTGGTCGAGGCGAGATGTCATGTACTTCCAGTATCCAGGGGAGCTCTTCCTTAGAATGCTCAAGTGCTTAATAGTACCACTTTTAGTGTCATCAATTGTGTCTGCCATTGGCTCTTTGGATCTTAGTTTATCTGGCAAGTAAGTTGTTGTTTTTGTGTTAAAGCTTAACTAGATATATCTTTAGTAATTAAAAGTTTAATTTCTAATGTATTACTACGTAATGAACATAATATAATAATTCAAATTAACTGAAAATAAATTTAAAATAGAGTAGCGACTATCTGAAAAAAAGTCTTCGTAGCGTTGAAGTTTTTGAATGCCTTGTAGGTTAGATTTTCTCAAAGAAATGAATATACTTAAATTAGACGTCTAACCAATCTTATAACACGTATGTATTATTAGTACGTATGTATCATTAGTAAGACAAAGTAAGTAATATTTATTTAGTGCGACGTTCAGCCGCCATTTAACATGCAAAAGGTGGATTACACCTTATCTTTAAATTCTTCACTGCTAAATTCGAAAAGTAATTCGAAATGTTTCTTTTTCTTTACAGAGTTGGTTTACGAGCGATCATTTATTACATGACTACGACAATCTGCGCGGTGATGCTTGGTATCGCGTTAGTCACTACAATAAAACCTGGCAAGGACCCTGAAGCCTACGACCAATCAAATACTACCAAGAAGCTTGTCACCAAAGATACACTTACTTCGGATACCCTATTGGATTTGTTGAGGTAAGCAGTAGTATTAAATAATTAAAAACGTTGATTTTGCATGTGTGATATTATTAAGCGTGATTATGTGTGATATTATAAGAAATAAAATAAAATAAAAAAAATAACAAATACTATGTAGCTACAAATACGTTCATATGCATATATCGTCGCCTTAATGGAATAAAGCAGTAATATCACATTACCAGATTATGTCGTATTAGGCATCTAAATGTATATTCTATATACCTCATCATTACTTCCTCACCACACCCACTGTTATTTCTTGATATATTAAAACCATTTCTTTATTCTGTTGGTTTTATACAGATTCTGAAATCTATAAGAGCGATTGCAATATCTTACAAAAATTACTCGTAACCTTTTATTATCTCTTTCAAATATCAAAATATTATTTTTACTAAATGGCCAGACCAGACAGAGATAACCAGAAAGAGAATCATTATAACATTTAAAAAGAGAAATTATGTGTTCTGGTTCGATGGCATGTAAACCAGCTCTCTCTCTAGTCCCACCATTCCCATCCTATCTCCCTCCTTCCCTCTTTTACTCCGAAGGTCGGCAACGCGATCACGAACCCTATAGTGTTGTGGATGTCCATGGGCGAAGGTAACCACTTACCATCAGGTGGTCCTTCTGCTCGTTTGCCTCCTTTATTCAATAAAAATAAACTTGCTATTATGTTTTCTAATTCTAAACACACTTTACACGAATTCGAATAATATTGTAAGTGACGTTACTGTGAAAGTTTCATTATGTTCTATGTGTTATCATATTTTTTAAAATAACTCTATGATTATTCTAAAATATTAATAACTACTAATTTTTCAGATATACAAAATAAGAACTTGTCTAACTTGTCTATTGATTAAAACAATTTATCTCTCCTATAAAAAATGATTATTACCATTGGATTGGATGATTTTTATTATTCTGTGACGGCGGCGATATATCCTAGGTACATGCAAAATTCCATGTTACGTTTGTACTGCCACTGTTGTTCATGTTTTCTCACGAATTATTTAATTCCTTAATCATAAATGCCCTTTAATTAATCCGAGTACGAGGAAATATGAAGTGAGATAAGTGTACTCGCAATACGTAATTACTAATTGCTATAAACGATCAGATGTAATATCACACGTCGCTTGCTCATCCCCGCCACATGATTGGCTTAATGAAAGTGTTAATTTAGTCATCCGGGCGAAATTTGCGAAAAAATGTAATAATAGCGTAAACAATGTACCTAATTTTAATATTTTTTTAAGTGTTGTACACATGATTAGAACTGAAAGAAATGACTATTTATATACATATTTTTGTATGATTTTTAAAAATGCTTTTCTATTTATCAAGATTTATTGTGTGAATTGACCTAAAATGTTTGGTAGGTTGTATTATAAGCTTAAGTAGGTAGGGTACCTGAGTGTACCTCAGGCAGGTAGGTGATTATATTATAACTTTTTTTTTATTAAAACTATTTTAAACAGGTTTATTGCGTATATTGTTGGTACTCAAACTACATTTTGGAAAACCTGACGTTTCGAACACTTTACAGTAATCCGTGGTCACAGATAGAATTCGTTTTTTCTGTTTTGTAACACTCAAGGTTATCCCTCTACGAAACATCTTACAGTCTATTTAAGATCTAGTAAATTTATAAATAGATTACAATTACAATTGGAAACAGGATATTTTTCAAAATTGAACATATTAAGGATGACAATTTGTCTACTTTGGTTTTAGACATGTCCGACTTAAAGTGGCATTTACCTGTTGCCCGTTGCTTACTTTATTGTGGAGACAGCGAGTGCTTCTTAATTTATACCTGACAGGTTAACTAGCTTTTAATGTAAATCACAAGGTATTTTCAAAGGTTAGTTTATTGCTCTATCTCAGGTCTGAGGCATTCAATTAAGTGAAGTAGTATTAAATTATTTCACGTTCAAAAAACGAAGCATGTAACTTCTTACTTTGAATAAAATTATTTGTCTTCGACTTTGCTTAAGCGCTCCAGTCTAAATCAAATTATCACTATTATTAATAAATCACGCTTATATCTTATTATTATCTAGCGCTGGTCTCTCTGATCTCAGGCATTTACTATAGTGAACCGGTGGTAAATTATTTAACATTTCTTTCCAATAAAATTGATTGACTTTGAACATGTTTAAAAATGGTGGGACTAATAGACTAGTGAATAGAGTAGTAGACAATACTTTTTACAAGTAATTGATATATGGTTATAGTATTATAGCTTGACACAATTATATTGAATTTTATATATTTAAAACAATCAAGCCCGTTTTAGATATGCTCACTGCAGAAATATACCTACCACCGACTTGGAGTCGCTGCTTGAACTAGCAAAATAGGTCTATTTGTCCAAATATTCTATATATTCGGAATTTGAATTTCGGAAAAAATCAATCGCAGAATCTTTAAAATGGTAATGCATGGTCTTCAGTTAAAGTTTAAATAAGGTAACGATAAGTTTTATTTAAAATTTAATATATAATTACGATGAGTAGATTTTTTTACTTCATTTGAAGGATTAAGGATAAAACAATCACATTAAGAACATACAAAACAAATTTACAATAGGCTAATCAAGGCGCCAACGTCCGCGCGAAGTTTCATAGTAATTGTCAATTGTCAAGAGAAGCGGCGCGAGCGTCGGTTCCCTCCTCGTCAGTCTTCATCAGGCCGCGCTATTTATATTGCGCCCTAAATACCATTTGTAGGGCTGTCTGCTAATCACTTTGTTGTGTGTGAAAATTTAAAGAGGTTATTATGGACCTTGAATTTTTATTACTTTTAATAAGCTTTTTAATTGTCATTTAAGTCATATCATGTTTGATTGTTATTGATGTGATGATATGAAATAGTAAATGAATAAGCAGCTACACGCTCAAATAAGCGTTGCATTGCATAATATGCAGAGGGAACTTGGCGTCAAGAACTCAGAGTATTAGAAATTGAGAGAACTTAACATCTAGAACTCAGTCTTAGTGAAATTAAAATACTATGTATTGAGTAGTAGACTTACAGTGTCAATTATTTTGCAAACAAAACATAACTTGCATAAGACTCGGAAATACTAATATTTCCTTCATAATTGAATACAACTGAACCACTGCTCTTCTCTTATCATTCTTTTCTTTCATTATTATATTTTATTTTTGAATTTCATTATACAGAGCAAGTAGAATCTAGTGGTAGATTTAGTACAAGTAGGGTAGGTTGTTAGAACAAGTACCTACAATACTAGTACGTGCTATCATAGTACTACAAAAACATTGTTTATGGAAATATCGTTTCAACTTTTCAAACCAAATCAGAATAATCGATATATTTTAAATTTTCCATTTAGTTTTCATTATAAAAATGTGTACACTTCCGCATTGTTTTTCTTAGAATAGTGAAGTAATGTATTTATTATTTACTTAATATTCTCAGTGATTTAAATAAGCAATTTAATACGGTAGGCAGTGTGTATTGTTTTCTTGGCATTTTTGTTTTATTTATGAAGAAGTTAAATATTACCCTTTTTTTCACTGTTTTACGCTTTTTCTCGTATAGCAAGATAGTAAAAGAGAATCTATAATATTACTACTAATAATATTTTGTATTTAGGACGTTGTGTAGAGCCGGCTGAACTTACCATTGCGGTTTTGTCTTACCATAGTGGACCTTATAATTATCCTGAGTGGGGAATGAACCCACAACCATTGCCTTTACAAGCACACTGCGGCGCCATAATAGCCTTATCTTACAAATTTATTTTATTAAATTGGTAAACTTCTATTGAATAAAGTGGAAAATAAAATCATGTACTTTATTACTTGACTCTGGTCTGACCCTACATTATCAATAAAGTAAAACAACAGCTAGTTGAACAGATCGTTCACTGGCAGGTGACATAGGTTATTGGATCGTCTAGATGCTTTGGCGCTAACCACTCTCAATAAAATATTAGTAATATAAATGTTTTATTTTAACTATAATTCATTATTTGTCATTAATACGAGTATATAAGCTAAGTAAGTATTGCTTAAAAACGTTGAAAGTTATATTTTTCAAGATATCCTGGTAAAACACATGATGAATAGACGCTTCCAGCTTTCCTTTAGCATAACTGTGGGAAGTTAAGAGAACCTAATGTAAAACACTTCGTCCTCTACTTTTCACTCGAATCTATGTCGGAAGAGATTCTGTGTCGGAATTCAAGATTCCGCTTTGTCTTATCACTAAATCCATTATTCCGATAATGGAAATAATTTCTACAGTATCACTTCCCCGATTAAGAATCAGGAACACAACCATCGCGTATACAGTCAGAGGCTGTCAAACTGAGTAACGATGGCTTTAGATTAGGGTTTCTTATACTTTTGCCATTCACGATCTCATTTACGATTGCTAGTTTCTGGACGACCCCATACAAAAATAAAAGAAAAGTAAATGAATATATTTTGATGATTTATTTATTAGGTAACAATATACATATACATATGAAAATATATAGCTTTAGAATTCGTTTGAAACATACAAAAATCTAAAATTAAAAATTACACATAAAAAATATAAAATTAAAAATTGCACAAAAAATATCTAAAAATTAAAAATTACACATAAAATTCTAAAATGGTATTTATTATAATTTCAAGAATATTTGATATTAAAACCTCTCGACCCCCGAATTTTACGACCCATAGCTTAAGAAGCCCTTTGAATGAAGAAGTTCTTTGGATGAACTACATGCAATTGAATAAATTTACTTATTTATTATGAATTAAAAGTATAGAACTCTTAGGCATTCCTTAATGCACTTTAAACTTAAGTCTATTCTTTAACATAACATTTGAACTATGTTACGATAGTTTATATATACAGGAAGTTTCCGACTTTAACCCCAACAATTGCGCCTACAATTCATTCATAAGAATTATCCTTTAACGTAGAATCATGTTGCTATCAGAACAACACGTCAGGTTACAGGTCACTCTAGATTGGATATTTTTCAATTTTTTACATTCACGTAACTAAATTTCATATATTGATAAATGAAAATTTTGAATTACTTTGAACATAGCGAGACCGCTAAGCTTAGCGTAATATAACCATTATATTTTTGTATATTATAATTTTATATTTTCTGTATTTCTAATATATAAGGGGAGCAGGAATTTGTAAGAATTTCTCCACACAATTGCTAACCAATAACTATCATATAGGGGACAGCGGGGCTAAAAGTTCCGATTTTTAATTAACCTTAAATAATGTTACGAATACTTGATTTCAGTATTCATACAATACGATTTAAATAAACTTACAAGTCTAACTTTTTTATTAATATAGTTATTTGGGACATTCCTTATAAGATCTTTTTACTATTATTATTTTAAAGACTAAAGTCGGAAAGTAACAACTTACCCCAACTTGGGGCAAGTTGTTAACGAACCGGGGTATATTGTTACCTGGTCTGTGAAAGCTTAATAGCACAAATAATTGTGAAATAAAAAACAATAAATGATAGATCTAAGATTGTTTATTTAAGCAATCATAAACAAGTATCATAAGAATCATTATTTAAGCATTAATCAACAGTATTATAAGAATCAACCTGTAAACATGTACGTTATAACAAGTAACTACAATTTATATTTAAACAATTATTAACAAACAATTATTAAGTCAACCAGTCTGGTCCAACTTTTCTATTTGCATGTCATGATGTTGGGATATTGCGAGCGTTGAATTTCACTGCACATTCATACACTACATTTTTTACTTCTTCTGGTAAAAGACCGAAGAAAATTGACGCTCATTTCAACAAATATTCTGCTGACTTATCTTCTTGTTCTTCAGTAAATCCTAATCTTACTTTCTTGTAACCAATAGAGACAATTTCTACTCCAGTTCTTAGGTTTTTGACAAATCTGTATAATGATTTTGATTTTCTGGCAACAGTTTTTATTTTCCTGCCATCTTTGATAACTGCATCTTCAGCTTTTTGCATTAACTCCAGTGACACACAACCTCGTGTTAATTTTCGGGTATATGCTCGCATGCTACAAATTAAAAATTACATCATTTATATTCCATTGTTAGTACAAACGAATTGGGGTAAGCTTTTCCAAAGTCACAACGTGCCCCCGAAAAAAGGAACTTCTAGCCCCAAGTACACGTGTTGGAAAAAAGGCCAGATATAGGTTAGATTATGAAACATAAGTAATTTACGAATAGTGTACCGAAAAAGTATATAAAATATTATCTGAAAACACTAAAATACTTAAGGCTAATCGTTAAAATTTGTGAGATAGACCAAAAATACGAAATATGGAAATATTTACGTACGTGAATTATTGAGGCGCGTCCTGCTGTTCTGATGTTTCTAGTGCCAATGGCCTATTCAAGATGGTGGCCGTCGGTGCGCTATCGCCTTCCGTTTCACGATGTGTTTAATCTATATTCCTATCCTTTTTCCTAGGGAAGCTATTTCAATCGGAACAACTTACCTCGGTAACTTCTAACCCCGCTCTCCCCTACTGGTAATAATTTCTACGTAGCTGGATATAGAATGGTTTAGCGGTCAAAACGTTTGGACGGTTTCCAAGAGACGCGGGTTGGAGTCCCGCGGCGATCAAATGTTCAAATGTATGCTAAAAATCTTTTACAATACATATTTATTACAATATACAATAAACAATTTTTTTTTCAGCCTTTCCTGAATAAAATTAAAATAGAATGACATGAAATAAAATGAAATATAATATATATATTGTAGTAGTAAATAATAATTAAATATAAAGCAATCTTTTAACAAAACGAAATAATAATTGACTTGTTCTTATTTTCAGAAATGTATTTCCGGAGAACATAGCGCAAGCCACCATCGCATCTTACAGAACTAGATTGGTTTATGATCAGAACGACACTAAAGCTATTAAAGGTATATTATAGTTATATAATTACTTTAAATTATTATTTATTTTTCAGATTAAATTTGGCAATACATACCTTTTTCTTATGTCTCCAAAGGTGTTGTATTCAACACGGGGCAGGCAAATAGGAATTTGATACATTATAGACTAAAATTTGCTTGTTTTGTATATTCATATTATTTCCATTATTTAATTGTGGCCAGTCGTGGCCCAGTGGCACAAGCGTGTGACTGTAAAACGACTGGTTGTGAGTTCGATTCCCACTCGAGGAGTGGAAATATTTAATATTTCCATTTTCTTCGCTCTGGTGCCGAGGTAAAGCGCGGCGTTAAGTTCCGCCACTTAACACGCAATGCCTTCGAATTCGGCGGAAAGTGGGAAACGGAGTGTCTTAACACTAGGTTCCCTCTGCCTACCCTGCTGTGTGCGGGATACAGCGTGAAGCTAAAAAAAAAATCAAATAATAAGAACCTTCATTGTTAGCCCAAAGCGAAATTCAGTAGAATTTCGCTTTGGGCTAACAATTTTTTAACCGTTCAGACATTTTAATTAAGCGTGTGAGGACATATATAATATTAACATTGAAAAAATAAGTGACAATGAAATGCTGTCGTGGCGCATGTGTTGTGGGTTCGATTCCGACTAAATGGCATGATTACAAATAAATTAATTTCATCCCGCTCTGATGAATGAGACAAGGCGCTGATTGAGTTCCACTTCGCAAGACGCAGCTCTATGTCAGGCTGTCAATCAATGAGTCGGGCTGCATAAAAAAAATATATAAAAAAATAAAAATAAACAATAATTATGATTTTCCAAATTCTTAAAGATGCAAAATCTTATATATTTTCTATATCCAAATAAATTTACTAATAGATTTTTTTCTCAATTTCTAGGTCATTTGGAGACATACAAAATAGAGGGTAGCTATCAAAGCGGGAGCAATGTGCTAGGCTTGGTTTGTTTTAGTATCATCCTGGGTATAACATTAGGTAAAATGGGTGAACAGAGCAGACCGCTGCAGAACTTCTTCCATGCCTTATCAGAGGCTATGATGATTATAACTGGATGGGTTATTTGGTAAGAATATTGTTTAATTTAATAGATATTTAAATAAAATAGTTAATAATCGTCAATTTACCATTTTAATACTTTTTAAGTTTCACGCTTAGTCTCCCATAATGTACAGGCAGAGAGAATAGTAGTATCATGGCACCTCGATCTCCTTCCGTCTGAACTAGGGATAATACGTGTTAAGTGGCGGGGCTCAACGCTGTACTGTCTTAATAGACACGGAAAATGAGAATAACGTTAACGTTAACGTAAACGTTAAAATCCATTCTCTAAGTGAGTCTCCAACTCACGATGTTCTCGTTTATAGTCAGACATAGTCCTGTTGTTTCACAATGGCAGAAAGTTTAACTATATATAAACTATATAATATTATATTTACAATTCTCACTAATTTAATATTTTTTTTCACTAATAAAATGCGAATAAAACTAAAACATACTCTTTTCAGGTTATCGCCTCTCGGTGTTTTCTTCTTAGTCACAGCAAAGATCATGGAGATTGAATCGTTTGCGGAATTAGTCGGTCGACTAGGACTTTACTTTATGACAGTACTTCTAGGACTCTTCATTCACGGATTTGGTACTTTAAGTATTTTGTTCATACTTGCCACTAAGAAACTGCCGTGTCGATATATTGCTAAGATGGGACAAGTCATGGCCACTGCATTTGGCACGGCTTCCAGGTAAAATTTTATTAATTTGTCATTATTACTAGTGTGAAGTCACTACGTTTTCCACTTTGCTCCTGAAATCGAGACATTGCATATTGTGTGGCGTAAATCGTTGAGTTACGTGTCTGTCTGTGTCTTAAATACCAGAGTGGAAAAGTTACAATAATTTCAACATAATTATGCTGTCGAGTGGAATCGAGCCCATAACCAATAACGTTGCCAGTTAGACCGTATCCCACTCCATCTCGATGGTTTCTTTAATATTTATTTAAACGGAGTTTCACGTATTTTTTTTCGGCATAACACGTAAGTCAGAGAGAAGAAGACGTTGAGACACTGCAAATTTACTTTAATTTGATTCTTTAGAATCAAATAACAGTAAATTTGCAGAAATAAATTTAACTCTAAAGTATTTACTGTAATATTTGTCTTTATAAAGAAAATTTGTTTTTCTTTTTCAGTTCAGCAACAATGCCTATAACAATAGGTTGCTGTGACGACATGGGTCTCGACCCTCGTATCACTCGCTTCGTGATTCCCATCGGTGCTACCATCAACATGGACGGCACCGCGTTGTATGAAGCTGTGGCGGCCATCTTTATTGCTCAGTTACGGAAAGTTGACATGTCGTTTGGCAAAATTGTTGCTGTCAGGTGGGACTTTGTTACTATTAATTATAAAAGAATAATTAATTAATTATTAAAAAATGCCACTTTAGTACTGTGTATACGTGCATATGCATTTAGTAAAAAGGTGGTTATTTCTGTATTGTGGACAAACACTCCAATTTTACTTATCAGTGCCTCACGTTTTTTCCCGCATAGCGGGGTAATCCGAGAGAACTTAGAACTCCGTCCTTCGCTTTCCGCCTGAAATCAAGACATTGTACGTTGAGTGTAGTACTCAACGCCGCTCATTGTCTTTGTTTCCACAGGGAAGAAATAAACCCACAACCATCGCGTTTACAGTCAAACGCTGCCCAAATGCGCTACGACGGCCTCTACGGCCGACGGACTTATCACTATATATAATTAATAAATATATAAACGCATTTGCCGCTGCACCTGCACCAGGTGATACTTTTATTTTACAGTTTAGCTTAACTTAATACCTTGTTGTCGATGATTGACAGGATTATCGTCAAAGTGACGTCTGAAAATCGGTGTGTGCGGCAAATAGTAATCAAAACGAGCAGAGACTGGCCTCTCAATAATCCATATTTTGTTCTCTAAACATATAAAGAAATAAACATTAGTTAGTGAATATACACATTTATAAAAAAAACTGATGTCATGTTTTAAATATATAGGCATAGTAAAGTCACTGTACAGTGCGTAAAACAACAATATTTTCTTTTTATTCAAGTGTGACAGCAACAGCAGCTAGTATAGGCGCTGCGGGGATTCCCCAGGCGGGTCTGGTTACCATGGTGATGGTGCTGGATACCGTCAACTTGCCCGCCGAAGATGTGTCCATTATTTTAGCGGTCGACTGGTTGCTGTAAGTTATCTATTACATACATATTTTGATATATATTTTTTCGTAATATCGAATTATACTCGTTAACGAATTAAAAATAGATGTCACTTAAAGATACTTCTGTTAGTATTATATTATTTTATTTTTTAAGTATAGTTTTCCAACTTTATGAATTTGCATTGAGATAGAGAGAGATAGAGCAGACAGCACCAAAATTAAATTGTCAGTCTCTTCTGATTTTTCAGGAAAAGAAACTATGATTACGATATCTATTCCTTATAAACTCGACTTTGTACTCTAGTTAAGATTTATCACAACGATGTTGGGTATTTAAGATATAGTTATTAAAAATAACTTTAATGCCATGGCATTATAGCAAATTTAGATTTTTATTTTGTGGAAAATAGTGGGCTGAGTCTCACCCAGCGTTCTTATTTATACGTTGTCTGCATATTACCAAAACAACTGTCATAATAAACGTAACATAAGCTATATTCATATTGTTTTATTGACCAGTGACCGATTCCGAACAACAATCAACGTGGTGTGCGACGCTCTAGGAGCGATCATCGTCACGTCTCTATCGCAGGGCGACATCGACAAGACGCGCGCGCTGCACAACGACAGGGAGACCGCGCCGGCGCACGAACTCACCGAGCTGGAGAAGGGCGAACATTAAACTGGCTTGTATGCTGATGTGACTGGTTACCGGTGATAACGATTGCTATATTTGTATGATTTTTTCTATTTTAATTGTTTATATTAATGTTACTTTTAATATGATTAATATTCAAATAATTAAATATATATTTTTTTCTTATACATTAAAATGAAATAACGCCACAGTAATTGTTTAATCGTGAAATATTTAATTACGAGTTCGACATATAATTTAAAAAATATAGTATATTTTTTAAAAATTAATGTTAAAACTGGAACAGGTAATTATATTACATATTATATTACATAATAAAATTATTTATTACATTTTATCTTTATGTTGCTCATCTTTCAAAGTGACTCTAGAATTAACTATCTTCAATGTATGTATGTAAGAAGTACACAACCTTTTTTTATGTTTTAATAATGTTATTTATTCTTTTATTGTTAGGTTATTAAAATATATTTATTTATGAATTTTATATTTTTTACCAACTTTATTTGTGTATAACTACATATATTAGAAGGTACCGGTCAGTCGCAAGCATCTTGACGGTTAACGTTTTGACGTTTTGTGTTCAATAACGTAAACGTATTTCGTGTCAGGACAATAACGTTTAAGTAGTAATTATTTGAATTAGTTATTATGTGATTTATTTATTTATTTAGTTGTGTTTGGTTATATTTATATTGTTTGGGCTATGATTGACTATGACTAATAATATATAAAGTCTTTTTATCTTGACATCAATAATCGAAATAACTTGTTACTCTTTAATATTTACAAGAAATTGTAAGAGAAAATCTAGATTCTTTTGAAAAATATGCCGTTGTGAATTGTATTAATTAGCCTTTTTTGTTACCCTTTTTATGAATGTCAAATTTGACATTAATTTCAAGTAGTTTTGTCAAAATGACATCGATGTGTAGACTATGTGTTACATGTTTAAATATTGTAGTAAAATATTATTAGTATTTTTATTTTATGTACTTTTAATCGGTGTAAGTGGTAAAATGTATCCGTGTGTTCGTAACGTGCCATTATATTGTGTATAGCAGCTCCGGCTATTCTCTATTCTAAAGAAATTCTTATAATAATCGTATTTATAGTGAAAAATCGATTAATTTTATTTAAATCAAAAAATTAAATAATATATAATTGTTAAAGAACTTTTTTTATGTTGTGTAATTATTTAAGTTTTTACGAACAAGGTTTGTGGGATTTATTTTAGGTCACCTAAAATAAATCATTTCCTTAGAATTATTGTTTAAAAACAGGAGATATAGCCGAGAGCTGTCTATCTATTTTTGTATGAAAGTATATGAATCTATACAACAAAATTTCTACTATTTCTATCTTATCTACATATTTATAAGAATGTGTCATATCGATTTTATGTAATGAAGTAATTGAATCGTATCAAAATTCGAACTAATCGATTATCATTACTTTAATACGATGCGATTAGTATTCTATTGTATTTTATGTATTGTTGTTCTTTGTAACATTACTCATAATATATAGTTATATATACTTTAATTAAATGTGCCATAATATAAGTGCGTAGTCTAGTTCAGTAATCAGTCACGCCATTGCATTCCAATAACACTTATTGTTAGATAATTTGTTGATTTTTAATCGTTATATTTATTTATGATCGTTAAGAACGATTTAAAAGTTGAAATTATGTATGAGAATGCAATTTTTATGAACTTAGTTATATTGATTATAAAATAAAATGAATTTGGAGTTTAATTCGATTATTACTTTTCGTGTAAAATAAACGTATTAGTACATCCTTAAAAGTATGTATTACATACATCCTATTCATATATTGACAGTCACATTGAGTGTATTGGACGTTCAGTGTTGTAAGTTTATAGTAGAAAAATTGTATAAAATCTGTCTTGAATTTAAACCATATCTAATTCTGGGATGATCTTGAATGTAAAGGTATTTTTTCCAGCCATCACTAAGGCCATATCTATGTCTTTTAATATGAAAAGGTGAAATAATTTTTATTAATTTTATCTAATACCAAAACAACCCCCTAAAATGGCCAAATATTAGTATTTAAGATAAATGTCTAGATACGAGTAAGTTAACATTAACTTCTGTAGTTGTCAGATTTATTTATACGACGAGTGTAATCAGTATATAGAGTTAAATTAGTTTAGTTATTTAACTTGTTATTTATTGTAAAGAGTCATTATTATTGTATCTAACGATTATTTGTAGTTTAAGCGTCATATGATTATATTTAATGTTTAATTTACATACCATTTTTTCAGGCATATTCCCCGTAGTCTTACTGTGTAGTCTTACCAGTTGTATTATTAGAGATTTCCTTCCCAATAAATTTACCATCGAAACAAAACGATATTGATATGAAAACGTTATAATTTTATCAATATGATCAGTGCTTATTATAGGTATTTATACCTCGAAAAATTAAAAAAAAAAACTAACCGCTATATTCTACTGTCAGTAAGTCTATTAGGGAAGAAATTACCAGTAGGACTACTGGTAATCGTTCACAGTAAGATTAATGGAAATGAGCTTTTATTCGATCGGTACTGCCAGTTACGACCAAAACGAATACAAACTTAAGTGAGTACAAATCATTGTAGATTTTTATATCAGCGTTTGTAATACTTACTTTTAGTTCATTCTATTCTCATGTTTCAAATGTTATTTTAATAAATACTTACTGTAGATCATTTTGTATTTATTTATCACATTTAAGGGCAGTTCATGGATTAGTGGGACATCTTCTGATTGCAAATGCGGTTGTTTGTGGGTTCGTTTCATATGCAAATATATTAGCTTCACGCTGTATCCCGCACACAGCAGGATAGGCAGAGGGAACCTAGTGTTAAGACACTCCGTTCCCCACTTTCCGCTGAATTCGGAGGCATTGTGTGTTAACTTCGAGTGGGAATCCAACCCACAACCAGTCGCTTTACAGACACTCTTCGTGCCTCTGCGCTACGACTGGCCCCAAATCTATCATTATTTTTTAATTATTTTCTCCGCTCTTATAAGAAAATAATACAGCGCGGTGTTGAATACCGACACTCAAAACGCATTGCCTTGATTTTGAACGAAAAGTTTACTTTGAAAAGGTTCTATCCTTGCTATTGTTTCAAAGAATGAAGCTATAAAAAAAAATAAGGGAAATGAAAGACATTTTATTTTCTATATTTTATTTATCAAATGTTTCTTGCACTTTGACTTAAGGCTTAACGGTATAAAACCACTTTGACTATTGAACCAAGTCTCTTATCACATCACAGCCAACTTACACTATAAAGTACGTAAGATTACAATCAGATACAATGAGTATTTTGTAAGAGTTTAAATTAACAAAATTATAATATAATAGAAAATTTTAGGAATGTATTCTCTAAATAAATATGAGTATCTTTATAAATTGCATCTATAAAGGAATGTAAGGAACTAATTCTAACTTATGAGAACTTTTCAAGTCTATACTGTTGGATGGTTTTAAAATCTTACTTTGATAACGTTTTTAAGGAAACGTATAAAAACTTTAAACATTTTTAAAATGTTATTCTACACTTAGAAAAAATGAAAAATACGTTTAAAGAAAACGTATAAAAATTTGAACGCAGCGGAATTCAAACCCGCGCCTCCTGAATACCGTCCAGGCGTACCGTATTGTTAGCAATAAAAATAAGTTGCAATAAAGCGTATAAGAATTTCGACGCAGCTGATAGTAGAACGCATGGCTCACTGGTTAGAGCGCCTGGACGGTATCCAGGAGGCGCGGGATCGAACCCCGCTGCGTTCTATTTGTTATATGTTTTCTTTAAATCTTTTTCAACGTATAAAAATTTCACGGCAGCAAATTTCGAACCTGCGCCTTTTGAATTCCGTCCAAGCGTATTTGAAATTCATATACATATATACATTTTCTTAAGTGTGTAGATAAAACTATAAAAAAGTTAAAAATATCTTATTTAAATCTCAAATTTATTATTTACCTGAAATAAAATTGTGACTATGGATATTGATTGGCAAAATATTTTAGGTAAAAATACAGTTGCCGTTTCAAATACAAATACTATAGACTTGAACAGTTCTCTTATATATTTTGGTATATTCTGACTAAAAGCAATTTTAAATTGCAAGTTTTTCCAAACTATACAAAAAGCATAACAATATATTAAGAAAATCTTTTAAATCTAAATAAGTTACGATATTTTTCGTTATTTCAACTTATTATACAATATTTATGCAACAATTTATTGGTTTACCAATTTAGTTCGTTTTCGTTTTAGCCATTATGAAGTTAAAAGGCATAAAAGTTATATTTAAATTCGTTTCTACCCATATGCTAGTCTTTTTACAAAACAATTTAAGTTAATTATCGAATTATACGCACATATTTCCAATATATTCGGCCTAATTTGCTAATTTTAGGAAAACATACAAAATTTAGGTATTTATATAACAGTATTCGGACCGTCCAAGAGGTGTAGGTTCGAGTCTCGCTTCGTAAAAAAAATCAATAAATCCTAAGTGTGTGTATTTTTTTAAAAACATGTTTTTTCAGCTTTTATTATCTTATCTTTGTTATGGACGTAAACTTAAGCAATGAAATATTATATTTCTTCTTAATTTTTCACACGTATAAGTCGATAACCATCTCAAGCTAATCAATAGCTTCACATTATGTACAAACATAAAATTATAATTTAATTTACACAAATATTCACTTACTTACCTATCTATCTACATACATTATAATAGATATGTATAAACTTTTAAAGCTCTCTTTCAAACTTGTAAAAATAATTATAGAGAGAAAGAAAGATTTTTTCTAAATTTACAATAATTATTATAAAATAGTATAATACGTGCATTTTATCTTGAACAGTCATATGCTTTCTAAAATTTTGCAAAGGTATAGTAAACAAGCCAAGAGAGTTGACTGAGTGACTGAGACATAAGACACTTTGCTTAATAGAATCATTTGTTTTCGTCTCTTGCCCGTCTCGCTCACTAATAACTTATTAAAAATAGATTATGCTGGTAGCTAAGTTCTGACTTTTCAAGTTAAAATGCACGTACTATAAACATTAAATTACATATTTCACTAGTTATCTAAGCACTTGTTTCACGGTAACGACGAGTAACTATATATTTGTCTCGCTATCGAGTCCGTACACGTCTGATACCGGCGTTTCGCTAAACAACACCGTTGATGCTATTATTGTTGTTGTTGTGGATATGCTTGTGGGAGCCATTGTGGTTGAAGGAGGAGTCCCGGCGGCTATGCCTCTCGCTTTGTATGGAACTCCTCGCTCTGGCTAGAGTCGCTGCGGATATTTCCATAGAATCTCCGTGGGGGAACCGTGAACCCCTTCTCAAGCCGTTTCGACATCGCATATTCTGTAAAACGTGAGAAATGTATATTGTTTGAGCAGTAAATAATTATATAACAGTGTTTGATATTAAATTTTTTTTTTTTTATGGAATAAAGGAGGCAAACGAGCTGAAGGCCCACCTGGTGGTAAGTGGTTACCTTCGCCCATAGACATCCATAACATTCAAGTTATGGATGCGTTGCCAGCCTTGGGAATGTAGGACAGAAGGAGGTAGGAAGGATGGGAATGGTGGGAATAGGGAGAGCTGGCTTACATGCCATCGAACCGGAACACATCATATGATATTTGGCGATTCGTCTTTGACACGATAGTGGTCGCGAGCCAGTCGGAGAACGAATCTCCTACCACCAAACTACTGGGTTACCCGCCTTTTACGGGACGCTACCCAGCGGCGGGGGGGAATTGTATTCTTAACCCGTCCCCCCACGGGAAAAAAATGCGATTGGTTGTTCGTATTAATATTGTGTTAAAATTATTTTTATTGCTCCGCTGTGGTAAGAACACAAAGCGGGGCACAATTCCTTGATTTTGGGCAGAAAGTTGACAACGAAACGTCGTGTCACTAGGTCCTCTTTGCTTTGCTAAGCGGGAAAATGCGTGAAGCTTCCTTAATTTTTTAAAATAAATATTTAGTGCTAAATAATTCAATTTTTTTTAGACAGACATTGCAAACAAAAAATGGAGGCTAAAGTCAATGATGAAACTATATACACAGATATTACTTAACATTTTGGGAATAGTTTAAATGTTTATTGTTAAAAAGTGAATTATAGAAATGGTATTGAAATTTATTTTAGTTATATTCGCAAATATAGTTTTGTCTCCAACAAGTTATTAGTAAATAACGATTTGAAATAATATAATCAATTATGAAAATGCTGTTAAGATACGAAATAAACATAATAAGTCCATGAATGGGGCCGGTCGTCGCGCAGTACTGTAAACGACTGGTAGTGGGTTCGATTTCTACTCAAGGAGTGGAAATATTTAATATTATTTCTTCACTTGGGTGTCGAGGCAAAGCGCGACGTTAAGTTCCGCCACTTTATACGCAATACCTCCAAATTTGGAGGAAAGTGGGGAACAGAGTGTCTTAACACTAGGTTCTCTCTGCCTATTCTGCTGTGTGCGGGAAGGGAACACACATATCATCACGTTACGTGGACGATCTATTTTCCTCATTCGTAAGCTCACATAAAGTCACGTTATTTGTATCGTGCGATCACTTTTTTAGGATATTTTATGACAACTCTTTTACGAAAATAGCCTACCTATGCAAGAAATATTAGGGTTTTGTTTACATAATATCATTTTTTAATACGAGATGTATAAGTTAGTCAAGATAGAAAGAGAGATGATTAGGTTGCATATATTACTATAGGGGAAAGAGAACTGAACGCGAGCATGTAAAGCCAAAGTCAAGGTACAATAATTTTATTCCAAATAAGTTACATCCTTCATTTCTTGAACGTCACAATATACCACCGGTTCACTAAAGTTAATACCTCAGAAGGTTTATTATTGACAGTAATACTTTTGAATGCATTTTTTTCGGTTCTCATAATCTGTTACGTTTCGTATATCTGCTCTTTCGTGCTCATATACACAAATGCATATAGATAAAGCTAAAGAAGTTTTACTCCAATTGGATGGCCTAAAGCACACTCGTTTATTTGCACAAATGTATTATATTTTACCACTACTAGAAATTTATTAATTCTACTACTAAAATTGTACTGAAACTCAATTACCGTTTTAAGTATGTATGTATAGGGAAGGGAAGGGTGAATGACCGTTAAATTAACACGCAGCTAGAACCATTTGCTTAATTTTATTTAATTTTCTCGAAATTTTGCGCCATCTTGCCTACTACATATTGCAAACGAAATAGTATATGTTTTTGTATAATTTACACGAAAAACCGTAAACATTTTAGTTGTTCTACTTCAGCCTTAAGGCTTTTTCTACATAATAGGGTAGACAGAGAGAGCATAGTAGTAAGGCAATGTGTTCTCCATTATCCGTTTGAAATCGAGACATTGCGTGTAGAATGACGACTTCAACGTCGGGTTTAGCTTTTTTTTCGACTGTGTAGTATGCTGTTGGCCAGAGCGGTCTTGACAGAGTCATCAGACTTTGGGGGTGGCCGAGCTATATGAACTCTGATCTTGGCTTGGAATCCTTGCTTGTGAGGAAAGCCATCACATGACGACGACGGCGTTGCGTTTATCTTATTCACCATAGCGGAGAAATGAAAATAGTTAAATCAAACTTATCCCCTAAGTGACAACTGAACTCACAACAAATCGTTTTCACAGTCAGATGCCATCCTACTAAGTCAAGATGGCATTTGATCCTCGACGAAAAATTTTAACATATTTTTTTTTCATACAATTCAAGTTTTTGCCAATTTTCATCTGATAGTTAAATGATTATTGTTATTCATATAAAATATACATATCCATATGTAGTACGATAAGTTTTTTTTATAGCTTCACGCTGTATCCCGCACACAGCAGGGTAGGCAGAAGGAACCTAGTGTTAAGACACTCCGTTCCCTACTTTCCGCCGAATTCGGAGGCATTGCGTGTTAAGTGGCGGAACTTAACGCCGCGCTTTGCCTCGGATAACAGAGCGAAGAAAATGGAAATATTAAATATTTCCACTACTCGGGAATAGAACCCACAACCAGTCGTTTACAGTCACACGTTCGTACCACTGCGTCACGACTGGCCCCGCATACGATAAGTAGTAGTTATAAATCTAAAACCGCAATTTATTTAGTTAATTATAACTAAGTAATATTAATTACTCTAACTTATACTTTATTAAAACAGCAATATTTCCCTCCTTCAATCAAAATGAAGTCTAAAATATGACATCGAAAATCAGACTGATCTATGACTGGCTTACATTATATATGTAGGTGATGTGGAAAAAATAAAAATAATAATCATCTTACTCACGTGTCCCGTTCGCCACGTCCAGCGGTTTCTATTGAACGCACCATACACTATGGGGTTGGCGCACGAATTTGTACAGGAAAATAGCCACATTGCCTTCTGGAAGGCTGGATCTAGACTCTTCACTGAGTCTTTGTCTATCCAGTACCTGTTGAAGAATTGTTATTGTAATAAATATATATTTTATTATTGTAATAAAAACGATTGGTGGTGGGTTACATTTCTCCGGATTACCATTCGGAGAAATGAATATATTTAAAATATTTTAGTCCTCTCGCTTTCTTTTAAGATATAGCGGGGAGATGAGTTCTAATACTCAATATGCATTGTCTCGAATTTAGTAGAAAAGAAGAGAATCATTGTCATTAGTCTCTCTCCTTCTTTCCTGCTTTGAGGGATAAAATGTGAAACTGATATTAGGAATCATTTATGAATGACCAAATTTAGACTTTATAAATTTTTGTGTTACAAAACTATGTATGTGAGCAATTTGTTTATTGCCACAATATACTAGTTACGACGAGAAATGCCGAATTCACGAAAGCATACATACTTATTACACACTTATGTATTATTTTAACTTTATATTGTTATTATAAAACTAATAAATACGTACTAAGCTCTATGAAATGATTCACTTACCACATACAGTAGCAATAGTAAGGCGACCAGCACGCGAAGAACACTAGAACAATAGTGACTGTCATCTTGAGCGTCCTGGCTCTTGCTCGGCCCAGGATGCCCACTCCGCTTCTTCGCATTTTATCTGAAAGAAGAACATTTATTGATTCTTTAATTATTACTTCATTTGTTTATTGTGAGGACTATGACCTCACATAAATGGTGATAAAGGCGCAGTGGAACAACGTTTGACTGTAAATGCGATTGGTCGTGGGTTAGATTCCCACTCACGGGAATGATTATATTTAAATTGTTTTCATTTTATCACTCTGTTACCTAAAACAAACGCGCGTCTGTCTATACACAATATCTCACTTTCGGATGAAATAAGCAAAAGGTTTATAAAAACCGATGAAATAAACAAAACGTTTATAAAGATCGATAACGATTTAACAAAAAAATGTTAGATTTGATGGCGCATTAACAATATAATAAAGAGGCAATTTTGTTTGTAACTTTGTTTGTAAGGGGGGTAATCTTAGAAAATACTGAACCGTTCATGAAAGTTCTTTAACATTTAAAAGATACACTATTCAGGAGCGCTATAGGCTACTTTTATTATGAATGAATAACGACTACTCTAGTCGGACGCTCTAGTCGGGATAATTTATTGTTTTATTTTGAATTCCTCTGTGAAATGCGTCAAGATTTAAACAATCAAGGTCTAGCTTTAAATAATCTTTTACTGAAACACTTTCTGAATACTCCTAAGTTGAAGTAAAGAAAGCAAACGAACGAAATCGTAGATATAAGATGAGAGTTCTTAGTCTTTTTTTACAAGTTTTAAGCGAGACAATGGATTTAGATTTACTGAATGACAAAAAGACCTTTAGTCTTAGCGTCATTTGCTTAAGAATAAGTCAAAGTTTTATTTGACAATGAGTTATTAAAAGAGCAGGTTATAATTATGGCATTTTTGGTAACGGAACAAGTCATATTTTTGGTATAATGAGTTTTTCGTTTCTTATGGTTTTTAACTACTTTATTTTATACATGAATTAGAAGCAAAATATTTAATGCTAATGTATCTTTATGAAGTACTAGCAGCCCGCTCGCGGCCTTGCCGCGTGATCTAGGCAATTGTTTCGTTACATTGCAACGTTCGGAGGTGGTTTTTTGAAAAATAATGTAGCATATGTTTAACCTTGAATTATTAACTATATTTATGCTAAAATTCATTATAATCGGTCAAGACAAACAGACAGACTTTCGCATTTATAATATAAGTATGGATAATATAATTTAAATTTCGGAGTAGTTTATATAAAAGGGGTCAAAGACGGAAATTTTCCTACACATTAAAACCATAAATTATAAACTGCGTAATAATCCCTCTAATCATTTGTTTCTACCTACTAATATCTAAATGTAAAAATAAAAAGATATTTTTGTTATTTCGTTTACCACTGGAAAATTCATTAATATTAATTTACCATCTCACTACTAAAGATAAGTAATAAGTCCATAAAACTTTCCAGAGGTTTCTCACGAAACATTTTAACATTGAATTATAACTAAAATATATTTAAAAGATTATTTTTGTAAAGGTAAAATCTTTATAATTTTATACTGCTTACAAAATAAAATATAAGGACTGATTTAAGAAAGTATTCAAGATTTCGCCCAAGCAAGGCGTCGAATAAAAAATAAGTTTTGCTAGTCGACGCTTTGCTCGAGTCGAAAGTTAAAGACGAATCTTTGTTAAGTTAATCACAGAAAACATATAAAAAAAAAACAGTAGCAGTCGTGGGACTGCCGATAGAAGTGAAAACGGAACTATTAAGTTGAGTGTAATTAAAACTATATGCAAAAATTATATGAATTTTTTTATGTTTTATTTATTAGTTACATATGATGGGTTAAACAAATATAAATACAAAGTGGTTGAAAAATTAATTAATATACAATTATCTTAATTATACATAGTATTTATATTTACACGATTTTTATAAATACGCGCACATAATATAGTCAGAAATAGTATTAGTGTATACGTGTACACAGGTATACAGGTATTATCATTAGCATGTCGGTGACGCGAACCGAGGATTTTACCCTCTACCAAAACGCTCAACGCGCCTAAAGAAGTTTTCACTTCAAAAACTTTTTCATATCTTTAGAGTGCGAATAATACTTATAAAATGTTAAAAATATTTGATAAACAGTAATCAGCAAATAATATTCTCTCTTTAAAAAGAATTATTCGTAGAAATCACTCCCCTAGAGGTATGGTAACAACAAAAATAAATTGTTAAAAACATTGATAAAGGTGAACGAGCGTAAAGGAATTTTGACGTGTCTTGTCGTAGAATGTACATGTAGAACGGCTTAAGAGTCAGGGCACCTGAGTAGTTTCCAAAAGGCGCGGGTTCGAGTCCTGCTAAGTTCAAATTTTAATACACTTTCAGAAAAGGTTTTATATATCCTAAGTGCGTAAAAAAATATAAAAAATATATATTTATTATTAGTTCTACTGAAGTTACGTTAATTTATTAAGTCAATACACAACTCATTTGGAGATAAATACACGAAAATCTCAACTTTTGAATTTATCAATATAACAATTGTGTTTTTAACAAAACACATATTTTTATACGTATAACATTACTCCATACAACATTAATCATCAGGGCCCTGCGTTCCGTACTTTCTACCTGATTTCGAGACAATATAAGTTTTATGACAGAACTTAACGCGGCGTTTTGTCTTACCAGAGCAGAGAAATGAATATAATTTAAAAATAATCTTGACCCCGAGTGAAAGTGGAACTCACAACCATAGCGTTTACTGTCAAACACTTGACCACTGGGCCACAATGCCTTTAAAATATAATTCTTCATAAATAAAAAAAAAGCGGCCAGTCGTGGCGCAGTGGCACGAACGTGTGACCGTAAAAGACGGGTTGTAGGATCGATGCCCACTCGAGGAGAGGAAATATTCAATATTTCCATTTCCTTCCCTTTGGTATCGGAGGCAAACAGCAGCGTTAAGCCGTCACTTAACACGCAATGCCCCCAAATTCGGTGGAAAGTGGGGAACGGAGTGTTTTAACACCTTTGCCTACCCTGCTGTGTGCGAGATACAGCGTGAAGCTAAAAAAAGAAGTAAAAATAAATATAATACAAATATTAACAAAAAATATATGTCTACTTGTGACAGATTCGTCTCACACCAGTCACCTGTGCCGTATAAACGATATCATCAAGGTATCTATCGGTTTGACAACAAATTGACATTTGTGTACCTACAGCTACGCGAGGAACATTTTAATACTCTATTCAGACGCACGTGTGCTCACTAAAGTAGGAAATCGATGTCACATGAATTCTGAAGTATTTTTCCCAAAGACGTTTTTATATAAGAAATACGAAAATATGTATATTAATATTACAAATGGTTGCTTGCGTGATTCGATATTTGTTGTTTAATCACGTAACTGAATAGATTTAGAATAAATTGATTTTGTACAAAGGCTTTTTATGAATATTTTTTTGCGTATGTCTGTCTGACGCTGTTATTATTTATTTTCGATTAGTGGATGTTTCAGTGAATTGAACATGACTAGATCAAAGGATGTAAAATATAAATAATTATTTAATATAATTTGTTGTGTATTTTTAACATTGCTTCTTTTTATTTGACCTTACGTAACCTTTAACCTGGCTAACATGTCCTAGGTGAAAGAGGCATGTTTAAACCATATCACGTCTTTGATATAGTATAAGGAATAATTATAATACAAAAACCAAATCCTAGTAAAATAAATATGTTTCATTATATACAATATGTGTGTTCATGTTTTTTAATTATTTATCACCCTCAGTTTTTATCTCTACCCTTTTTCTTTATTTACCCACAAAGTTGAGGAGTCAAAAAGAGGCTAATAGTTAAGGTAACCTTGTTTCACATGTTTTGCTAAAAATCGAGACCTTGCGACTTGTGTGTCGAGTGACGGAACTCAACGTCGCACTCTATATTACCGAAACCAAGACCCCAAAATAATTTAAATATAATCGTCCCTCCGACTGCGGATCGAATTCAAAACCAATCAAGTTCACACTAAGACGTAGTCCCATTTCGTATCGATGACCTTTAGACACGAAAGGTAAAATATGAAATAAATATTTTCAAACGTTAAATACTACTACTAAATACTAATACTAATAAAATAGAAATGACAACTAACTTTGTTGTATTTTACAATTTAAAGCAACGTAAAATCTTTGCTCAAGGATCACTTTATCGAGGTCAATTAAACCGGCGCGCTTAATTCTCACTCGTTACTATGGGATCATGTTTATTTACTTTCTAGCTAAAATTTTTGCTTCCTAATTCTTTTTAAAGTGGCAAATTAATTGTAATAGTTTTGTTTATATTTTATTTATATTTTTGGTTTATTTTCACTATTGTTACGGTGATTACATATTTTTTTAATATCAGAAGTGTATTAAAATTGTCAGTGTATTATTTATAGTATAGACGATTTCTTAAATAGTAATTGTAAATATTGTTGTAAATATTTTGTGACTGTAAACGCGACTGGTTGTAGGTTCGATTTCCACAAAAGGAGTGGAAATATTTAATATTTCCATTTTCTTTGCTCTTGTGTCGAGGCAAGGCGCGGTGTTAAGTTCCGCCATTTAACGCGCATTGCCTCCAGAATTCAGCGAAAATTGGGGAACGGAATTTCTTAACATTAGGTTCCCGCTGCCTACCTTGCTGTGTGCGAGATACAGCGTGAGGCTAAAAAAGTGTATTGTACTAGCGACCCGCTCGCGGCTTCGCCACGTGAACTGCCACTTTCATCCTCTATTGCTCTTTGGGATTGTTTTTTTATAAAAAGGGGTAGTCTATATTTGACCTTGCGTCACTAATTATGTTCTTAAGAAAATCATCGATACATCTAGTACAATGTCTATACTGTTTGATAACATATAGCGATAACTGTTATAGTAAGAAAACGTACGAAATCTGCTATCATAGTATATCTATATGATAGCAGATTTCGTACATATATACCATCTGGTATATATGTACGAAATCTGTAGATTACCCGTGAAAACATAAAAGATATAGATATAGATTTTTGCATTTTTATAATAATAATATTAATGAGTACGGATATATCTAATACAATGTCAACTATATAATAACAGATGGCGCTACCCGTTCTAGAAAACGTAGTTACATCTGCTGTCATATAGATTATATAAAGTTTTATAGACCGGTCAAATGTATCTTTAATAAATGTTATGCTTATTTTACTTTATAATTATTTTAATTAGTGATATTGAAACAAATTTAGCTTCACTCGTGAACTATCGACATAATTTGAATGTTTTTTTTTTATTTTATTTTTCTGCGGAGTTGTATTGAATACCAGAATGAAAACTATCCCATATGTTGCTCTAACCTCTTAGCTAACTCCATACAAAAAATCATTAATTTCTACCCGGTAGATATCAGTATACAAATAATTTACTTATATCGGTTTTTTATTTTTTCCAAAAAAACTACATGGAAACCCGGGATAAAAACTATCCTATATGTACCTTTGGACTATAAGCTATCACTATACCAAAATTCATCCATTTCTATCCAGTAGTTTTTGCGTGATTGACGAACAAATTAACAGACAGACAGACAGACAGACAGACAAAAATTCTACTGAGTGGATTTTTGGCCTCTGTTATCGATATATTAACGCACCCAATTAAAATTTTTCAGAAATTTTTCATGTACAGAATTGACTTTTCTACTCTTTTATTATATACTAGCGACCCGCTCGCGGCTTCGCCACGTGAACTACCACTTTCATCCTCTATTGCCTCTTTGGGATTGGTTTTTTTATAAAAGGGGGGTCTATATTTGACCTTGCGTCACTAATTATGTTCTTGAGAAAATCATCGATACATCTAGTATAACGTCTATACTATTTGATAACATATAGCAATAACTGTTATAGTAAGAAAACGTACGAAATCTGCTATCATATTCATTTATATGTATTCTTTATTGCATTTAAAAACAATATACAGAAAAAAATATACAGAAATAGATGGTTTACAACGGTGGACTTATCTCTAGAAGAGATCTCTTCCAGTCAACCTGTGTAGGTGGATGAGTGCAAACAAAAAGCGGGATGCAATGCAAAAAAAAACAACAATATATGAAAAGAGAACAAAAAACAAAAAGGACAAATATATAAAAAAATATATATATTACTATCAATAATCACATATAAAATTAATAGATACATACATACACACTTACATAATTACTTTATATACAACTACACATAAATATACTGTATATTAAGATATATAAAAAAATATATATATTATACATATATAAATAGATATATTTAATAAATATAAGATGAAATACGGTTGTTTAACTCATAATCATTATCAGGTATCACTAACTACTATTTACACCTGCAAGTAGATATTTTTTAACTTGTGATTTGAAGGAAGCTATGGAGGGACTTTTCTGAATAGTTTTAGGAAGTTGGTTCCAGAGGCTTGCGGCATACACGGAGAAGGATTTCTGTAAGAATTGGGTGTTGCTCTTCGGTATGTCAAGTGTAGGAATTACACATGACCGCCTTGAGCGTGTGGGAGGGGGTAGCACATTGAAGCGGGAACGCAGATAGAGGGGAAAATTGTGGTAATTAAGGATTTTAAAGAGGTAAGAAAGGATGTGCATATCACGGCGAAGACGAATAGGGAGCCAATTAAGTTGAGCGCGAAACTGAGAAACATGATCATACTTACGCAAACCGTAAATAAAGCGTATCGCGAGATTTTGAAGTCGCTCTAATTTGTTAAATTGCTCCTCTGTCACATCCAAATAGCAGACGTCGGCGTAGTCGAGAATAGGAAGAAGAAGACATTGCGCAAGCATAACTTTGGTTTTATGAGGGAGAAAATATTGGAGACGCCTAAGAGAGTGAAGAGAGAAATGCATGCGCTTGCTGATGTCATTTATATGAGGTACCCAAGACATATTATTATCAATTATGAGACCCAGATTCCTAACTTTATCGCAATACGGGATAGACACTCCCGAGTATAGGATTGATGGCACAGAACCCCGATCGACTTTATTTATAAGCCGCTTGCTGCCGATGATAATGGCCTGTGATTTGTTTGGGTTTACTAATAGACCGAAAGAATCGGCCCAAGTTTTAATCGCAGCTAGGTCGTCAATTAAGCCTGCGATAACTTTGGGTAACTCATTCAAATGACAATGTTGGTACAATTGCAAATCATCTGCATACAGATGGAAGGGAGAAGAAATGATTCTTGAAATATTATTAATAAAGACAGAGAACAAAAGTGGTGAAAGAACGCCGCCTTGAGGAACGCCAGCTGTGAGTTCGAGCCACGACGATCTACGAGTATCTTTACGACGAGCCACGAGTATCTTTATGATAGCAGATTTCGTACATATATACCATCTGGTATATAGTATTATAAATATATAGTTCATAATATCTAAAATAAATTTTACGACTTTTATTTCATTTTACAATTGTGTCACTTATTGATATTTAAAAAATAGCTTTACTTGCAAATAATCAATATAATTTGACTTTGCCAGTTTTTTATTTTTCTGCGGGAACTGTATTGAATACCCTGGTATTAATACCAACGACCCGCTCGCGGCGTCGTTGGGTAAACTACTACTTTTATACCCTATTTTAGCACATTTGGGGTTATTTTGTTAAAAAAGAAAGATAGCCTATGTTTGACGTTGCCTCATTAACTATATTTCTGAGGAAATTCATTCATTAGTCAAGGAGTTTAGATCTTTCTTTTTCACTATATACTAAACATACATAAGTTTCATACACTGTGTCAACCTCCTAGGGTTTGATTTTTTAAAAAGTACATATATTTGACCCTGCGTCTTCCACAATCTTCTTTACGAATTTCATCTAAATCGGGCCAGTAGATTACCCGTGAAAACATAACAGGTGGAGGAGATACAGATTTTTGCATTTTTATAGTAATAATATGAATGAGTACGGATATATCTAATACAATGTCAACTATATAATAACAGATGGCTACCCGTTCCAGAAAACGTAGTGACATCTGCTGTCATATAGATTATATAAAGTTTTATAGACCGGTCAAATGTATCTTTAATAAATGTTATGCTTATTTTATTTTATAATTATTTTAATTAGTGATATTAAAATAAATTTAGCTTCACTCGTGAACTATGAACATAATTTGAATATTTTTTTTTAAATTTATTTTTCTGCGGGAGTTGTGTTGAATACCAGGATGAAAACTATCCCATATGTTGCTCTAACTTCTAAACTAACTCCATACAAAAATTTATTAATTTCTACCCGGTAGATATCAGTATATAAATGATTTACTTATATCGGTTTTTTATTTTTTCCAAAAAAACTACATGGAAAACCGGGATAAAAACTACCCTATATGTACCTTTGGACTATAAGCTATCACTATACCAAAATTCATTCATTTCTGTCCAGTAGTTTTTGCGTGATTGGCGAACAAATTAACAGACAGACAGACAGACAGACAGACAGACAGACAGACAGACAGACAAAAATTCTACTGAGTGGATTTTTAGCCTCTGTTATCGATATTTTAACATACCCAATTAAAATTTTTCTGAAATTTTTCATGTACAGAATTCACATTTCTACTCTTTTATTATATATATAGATATAGATATAGATATAGAATAGATATAGATAATCTAAAAAAATAATAAATCATTAAGAAAAATATTAAACGCGTACTACTTTAGAATAACTGGGCAGATTTGATTTAAGCCACATTTATTGTATAATATTTCTGTCCTAGGCCAGACTTAGGCTATATTTAATTTTAAACACTGAAACACCTAATGATATACCGTAATAGTTCAGGTGCATATTTTTCAACGTGCAGATTTTTTTTTCTTTCACATATAAAAATAAACGGCCCGGATACCTAATAAAGAGACCACATTAGTAGTTTCGCCCAAACGAAGTTGAGAGTAGCCACTAGTAATTAATATGTCCGTTGTCGTCGTGACGTAGTTGACATATGTCAAATTGAAGGAGATGAATGTGAGTTTAGTGGGAGTTTACCCTATCTATAGGCGAAGTGATAAGTACCTACTCAACTTGCACATTCGAAGCTTCATAATTAAGAATGTAACTAATTGATTTTATCTAATTCACACATTCCCAAAGCAGGGTAGTCAGGGAGCACCTAGCGTTAAGACTGTTTTTTGCCTGAAACTCAGACATAAAGTATTAGTGGCAAAACGTTGCGAGAAGGTAATTTTATGTGATAAAAAATATATTTGTTACTTTTTATATTACATAAAGTGTAAACAAATAGCATGGGTTTATGTTTCACATGCCAATGTTTAAATAGGAAATAGAATATTTATAAAAAAATGAAAATGCGTGAAAACAGCTAATACTGTCAAAAAGTCCGTAACGAGAATTTAAAGAAGGAGAAATATCTATCATCGACATCACAAACTGATAACGTCATATCCTGATCAAAATTTTAATGCCGATTTCGTTTTGATTGTAAAAGAAAATCTAGAAGCAAAATAATAATGAAAATCTTTCACAGAATCGATTTGCTCCGTGACAGGCATGCCAACACAGATCACGACACGAGTTCATCCTCCCGAGGGTTCAGTAATAAGCAAGCAATTACAAACGAATTGCCATTGACAAATATTTTTGTAATAATTTAGGTTATTCCAGACTAACGTTCCAATTTTGTAGAGATCATCGGACCAAATAGGGGACAATATTTTGGTTGGTTTGGTTAAGCTAATGAATATGTAAGGAAACAGATATAAATTATAGATTAATGATTTCTTTTCATGTTACATATAGGACAAACAGTAAACAAACATGTGTTTGTATTAAGTTGTTATTTCTTTCCACAACTTCCGACTGTTAACTTAAGTGCTTTGAAATTAGTATAATACAAAGTAATTACGACTTAAATAAAAATATATTCTTATAATAAATAATCTTTATGCCATCTTAATAAAGTACCTCAAACGCTAGATTTTTGTTAAAAACTATCTGTTTTTAACAAGGAATTCGTATTTTGAAATGAAACTATTTTTGACCGGATTAATCGCGTATATTATTGGTATTCGAAAATACTATTTAGAAACCCGACGTTTCGAACACTTTACAGTAGTCCGTGGTCAGTCTACCTGTGACCACGGACTACTGTAAAGTGTTCGAAACGTCGGGTTTCTAAATAGTATTTTCGAATACCAATAATATACGCGTTTAATCCGGTCAAAAATAGTTTCATTTCAAAATGTATAGTAATCGCGAAAACAAAAGATCATATTAAGGAATTCGCTTGTTTACGGTTGTTATTTTAGTTCGCATATCTAATACTTATCAAGGATAATACTGTGCTACCATATATTCAACGTAGAAACCCCAATTTTCGTAGCGTCTTCGCGCATGAAGTGATCTCGGTTCTGAGAAACAAATTGGCACGTCAACGCTTGAAAGCAGGTAGGGATTTTTAAAATCAGTCGAGTGGCGGCTGGCTCTAATATATCCACATCACAGAACAAAATACATAGAAGTTTTTTGGCGTGTGTATTTACTTGTGCCTTTCTTTTTAAATTCAATATGTTAAGATTCTTTTTAAATTCGATATGTTAAGAAAAAAAGCTAAGTTAATATTTAATAACTTTAGTTATTTAAAAGCAGTTTCATGCTTTTTTCGAATTTAGCCGTCATTGGATGTTAAGTGACGGAACCTAACGCCGCGCCGCTCTTAGTAGAGCGAAATCTAAATTGGTTTTCAGATAATCATTCTTTAAATAGGTATCGACTTTTACAGTCAGTGGCCGTAGTAGTCGAATGTAATCTTTTAAAAAATATTTATTTTTTACGTAACGTAACGTAACATATATGTTCGTATTAACATAATTAATTCATAAGAACAGTACTGTAGTACTATTACTGTGAACAGCGAATGAAATTAAAAAGAAGACACGTGCTTTATCTTAGGGGATTATCGAAACAGATATACTTTAAATATTTGTCATGTCATCATAAAATATACATTTGCATTAAAATGCTACGAAATTGAAAAAAAAACATTGAAGTTCCGGTGTAATGTGTTTATATTGTTAAAATGTAAACAAAAGACAATAATGAAGTTAATTTAACCTTGCTCTCGTCAAATGCAATGAAAAATGTACATAGGTAAATAATAAACGTTAACACAAATTTAAATTGATCTTAATTAAAAATATCTCACGTCTTAATTGAAGATAAGCAGGCAAATATTAATTGGTAGCTGCTGTTTGTGCGCGGCATAATTTTCTAATAACGTGTCGGAGATGCAGGAAAGTAAAGGCAAAAGTACCCTTTTATGATTTAATTATGTGAACAAGTCTATTTTGTGATGTTACTTTAGTTAGTAAGTAATTATTATTATGGCGCAATGAGGGACGTAGGTTCAAATCTATAATTAACAATTTTCCGAAAATAAATCTTATTGAACTAAAGATTGAGTTTTTACTATTGTGATGTTTTTAATATTATACCTACAAATGCCCTACTTTGTTAATATTGCTTGCATTTGCATTTTTCAAATCAGTTCAAATAAGAATCTAAAAGGAACGTGAAAACTGTCCTGGTAAGCTTATAAGGTTTATTCTATGAAACATTGATCTGAGTGTCTTAACACTAACTTCTTTCTGCCTACCCTGCTATATGGGTACAAAAAACACGTACAGCTGACAATGCAAATGTAGCAACTCTCTCTACAATTCTTTTTGTTAAACTAAACAATTTCCCGGTGAAAGACAACCGGTCTATATGTCTCTGTGGCATTAAGGTTATAATTCTCAACCTACCTAATATATTCCATTAAATAATTTTAAAGATATTTAATTTGAGTCACAGACAGATATACTTACTTTTACTACATTTATATATAATGTTGGAAAGAAAAGTATAAATTTACATTCATAATAAGCTCGTAGCTTCAGAACTTATACGCTGGATGTTTTACATAAAATCCGAGACGGTTTAACTATTAGCCTTGTATTAATAGATCGAATTAAAACTTTATTCGTTCTTAGCAAGTTTTTATTATATTATAACCCATGAAAAGATTCAATACAAAATTTCATAATTCTTAAAGTATGATATTTAGAAAACGCTTCAGCAATTTCATTTATTATAGTTGAAATAAGTAAAATTTGTAAAGTTATACTCGTTTTTTTATTATATTGTGATAAAATAAATGTTTAAAAATACTTAATAATATTTCATCTAGACAAATGTAAAAAGAATACTTAGTTATTAGCATAAAGACATATTTTATAAAAGTTAAATATTATAAATAATTATAGTTTATCCAATGGCTACGCCATTCGCGGACTTACCGTATTTGCTCACTACGGTTTTGTGCATGCCCATAGCCTAAATTGCTTGTCACGTTATTTGTTTGGTCTTGACACAAGCTCTCTGACTTATATCGGATTTTAGCTTTATCGTATCACCTTAATAAAACGAAAAAGTGGCACGAATTCCTAAATTATTATCTCCGTTAGTTAGTTAGTCTCCGATAGCTATCTAGCGGGTAAATTTATAGTTTAGATACAATGTCTCCTTGGACATTGAGTTTTCCCATCTATTGTCTCGATAAGCAATGTCTTTGTTTAAAAAGAGAGTTATAACCAGCTTAATAAAGTTAGATTGTCATACTCACCATTTGACGTGTTGGCTCTTCGTATAATTTCTAATAAAGCAGCCGAAGAGCAATAGAGTGTTGAGACTAGCGGTGCGACGTACATGAGCGCCATGTTCAGCAGGAAGTACGCGAACTCGTGTCTCTCCGTCGGTAGAGACCCGTAAGACACGCATTGAAAGTACCTGAATAAACAAAAATTAGTTGTGAAAAAGAATGTCAATAATAAGTTTTTTTTTTTAATTTTTACAGTTTGCGGGTTGCCTCATATTTGTGGTTTATTGTCATTTGTTCGAATTCGTTTTGGGTACAAATTTATGTCTTAGTTATTTGGTTACTAGTTGCCCGGTTGACGAGTAAAATACTTGTTGCTTTAGCAACCTATACAACGTCATTTAAAACTACATGCTACGCATAATAACAATAAATTTTTGATTTAATATATTTTTTATTAGTATGAAAAATGATGGCTTTCAGCTATTTTTCTACATATAAACTTGAACCATGTCAAATATTATATTTCTTTGTCCGCATAATCTCCGCAAAATCAGATCGAAACCTTCGAAAGATAAAAATTAATGAAATATAAAAACGTGTAAATTAATGAATAAGTAAATTTATTAACATTAATTCATTATAATTTACCAAAATAAAATAAATTATAAAACCATATAAAATGTCAATGTAGAAAGCTTACCATACCATTTTATATTTTAAGATAAGACATAATAGGTACCTATTTTTTATTATAATTTTAATAATTTATAAAGATTACTTACTAAGACTGACTCATATTATTAATACATGGAACTAACACAGTATTAGGATACAGATTGTATTTATGATGCACTTTAGATACGTACTATATAATGACAGTAATTTATGAGTTTGGCAAACCGCCCGGGCATCCACATCGAGCTTTAGATATCGACAGAAAATAGTTAAATATGAATTTCGTAATGTTTTTGTTGTTTAACTCTACCTAATTCTCACGTATAAAATCTGCACGCAGAGAGAAGCCTAAGTTTAGTGATGAGTTACTTCATTCAACGATTATCTTAAGATTTCAATTCCGTTGTTTTATATTATAGATATAAATTCTCAGCTTAACGCATATGAGGGTAGTCAGAGAGAACCTTGTATGTACCTATACTTCTTTGTCCACTTTCCGCCGGAAAATATATTTTTTAATATTTTTAATTTTTTTATATTTTAGAATTTATTTACACATTAAAGTTCACAGCCATCACGTTCAATCATTTAAGAATAAACTATACTTCTTAGCAAATCAAGGATTCATTTTGCTTTGCAGAAAGAAAAGCTCGGAGCAGTATCTGTGACTAACAACCCAAAGCTAGGCTTAAAGGTCCTTTAAAATGCATTAAAGCTTGCCTCCACTGCCCGATTTCTTCTTCCCAACCGCTTGAAACGACAATTTACAATACAAAATTATATGAATATTTCATACTTTATAACGACTAATTTACCATTAAGCTTTGTCAACAACTCAAAAGATTTTCAGAAGCAATTTAGATTCTAAACGGCATACTCCGTCACCGAATAGGAGATCGATATCCGGGCAACTTTTTAAATACGAGTACACCTACTAAGCAAATAAAATTAAAACTTCGATAAGCGTATTTGAGATTGAATAATGGCTTTCTTTTTTTATGTGTACATACTTTCGTTTGTTGGTTCGTGTAGGAAAAAAAATATATATTGTATTTATTTTCTTTTCTGTTTTTCTTTAGCTTTACGCTGTATTCCGCACACAGCAGGGTAGGCAGAGGGAATTTAGTGTTAAGACACTCCGTTTCCCACTTTCCGCTAAATTCGGAGGCATTGCGTGTTAAGTGGTGGAACTTAACGCCGCGCTTTGTCTCGATACCAGAGCGAAGAAAATGAAAATATTAAATATTTTCACTCCTCGAGTGGGAATCGAACCCACGACCAGTCACATGTGACTTGTGCCACTGCGTCACGACTGGCCCCAAACTGTTTTAAATATATTTAGAATTTTATTGTTTACTATGATATTAGGTTCTAGCTCTTGAAATTAAAAAAAATTGTGATCATTTATTAAATTAGTCAAAAATCTTTAAAGTATTTAATTTCTATACCATTTAATTTATTCTGTAAAAATTTTACATTTAGATTTTTTAAAATGTTTTATCTCAATTGCCATGAGAGATATCTAGTGCTTATATTAATTGTTTTTGCTGTCCGTACGTATAAATAAATATTACTGAAATTCTATGTAACTAATAAATCTTCTTCATTTTCAACGTTAATGTGATATTAGCTAAATTATAAGTGTTTTCCTGGCATGCAATAAAGCTAATGTTAGACAAATAGGATATCACAATGTTTTGAAGTCCTAATGGCGTAATATGAAAACGTCTATGTCAACTCAACGTTTAGGTTATGAGTTCGATTCTCACGTGGGAAAATGATTATCAGATTATCATTATATTTTAGGAAATTATTATTGTTTCTCTGCACTGGAATGTCGCATATCCAGCAGGAGAATAGAATTACTTATCACTAGGTTCTCTCTGCCCACCCTAGGCAAATAAACATAGTGAAGAAAAAGTGTGATGCTCAAAATAAAAAGAAAATAATAATGATTCAGACTTTTAACCTAATTTACTCAGACCGTTTTTTATCTTATGTACGAGTATATTTACAAAAACCACCGCCATTTTAACAAACATTCAAACACCAATCACATTTTTCCAAAGCAAATCAAACCAAACCAAAACAAATTTATTAAATAAATACTATTTACCCTAAAAATACGACTTAGGCAAAACGGAAAGCAAAGTAGTGGAAATTTCTTGTGAATTTTCTTTTTTCTTTGGTTTTGCGGTTATGAGACTTACCCTCTTACTTCGGGGTGTTCCTCCAAGTGGAAAATGAAGCTCTGCGGTAGACTGGCGAGCCCGGCGCAGACCCAGGCGATCGTGAGCGCTCGCCTCACCCGCGCCTCCCACGTTACATTTAATGGTTTTAGGATAGCGTAGTATCTGAAAAAAAGTTATTATATTAATGTTTTTATTAGTTTTACCTTTATCATATTTTATGCGAAAAGGTACGCCGAATGGAGGGTCTTGTAATTGCGAATTGTTGAATATTGTATTTTGAGCTAACTTCGGAATGAAGGGCTTATTAGTATTAGTGTTATCACTAATGAAACATCCATACTTATATTATAAATGCGAATGTCTGTGTGTTTGTCTGTCATGCTTTCACGGCTAATCTACCTGTTCGATTTGGATGAAATTTAGAATGAAAGTAGTAAAAGTGACTGGGTCTAACATAGGCTACTTTTTTTCATAAATCAACCTTTAAAGGGTTAAAATAGGGGATGAAATTTTATATGAAAAATCTAAACTGCTTGACTAATTGTAATGAATTTTGGCATAAATGTAGTTGATAATCTAAGCTTAAACATAGGCTGCTTTATTTTTTAAAAATGCGCCCCTGAGTGTTGCAATATAACGAAATAGTTCACGCGGCAAAGCCGCGAGCGGGTCGCTAGCATATAATACAAGATATGTGTATTGATATAATAAATTCGAAATTGATATTATTTTTAGGAAAAACTTGTTTTGTGTGGGTGTTCGATTTATGTTTACAATTCGATTTCGATTTATATTTATAAACAAACATAAATAACATATTTAAAATAAATATTTTTTACCGTTTTGCGTTTATTCTTGCAGAGTAGTCATAGAGAACCCTCAAAACATTTCAATCTCTACTCTCCGCCCAAAATCGAGACAGACACAGAACGGATAAATGATAATAGTAAAAATATAATATTTCCTCCAAGTAAGAATCGAATCGTCAACCAATACATTTACTGTCAAACGTTATCACCCTGCGCAACATTGCGTCACAACATAAACATATTATGATAATAAAATAATAGAATTGGCGTAAAAGGGAAAACGGAACAAGTAGTATTTTTTTGCTAAACCTTGACATACAATAGTCTTAACATATAGGTATTTCTCTAACATAGAAATTACAACCGGAAGTTGGTGCGTGTTATGGTGCAAATATTTGTTGGTACTAATAGGCCCCTTTTTTAGCTTCACGCTGATTCCCGCACACAGCAGGGTAGGTAGAGGAAACCTAATATCAAACACTCCAGAGTGGAGAAAGAAGAGTCTTGGTTCTCTTGAATATAGGAGGGTTGCTATTCGGGAAATAGAGTGAAACTGCTTTTGTTATAATTAAATATAGCTATAAAATAATTACTTTGTTTTTAAATCAGTCAGGGGTCAGCCGTGGCGCAGATTCCCACTCGAGGAGTGGAAATATTAAATATTTCCATTTCCTACGCTCTAGCGTCAAGGCAAAGCGCGGCGTTGAATTTCGCCACTTAACACTCAATGCCTCCGAATTCGGCGGAAACTGGGGAACAGAGTGTCTCAACACTAGGCTCTGCCTACCCTGCTGTGTGCGGGATACAGTGTGAAGGTATTTAAAACAAAAGTTCTTAGTAAAGAGAAATATTTCAAACATTTAAGTTATCTTTCAGACGTCGAATTTAATATTATATAAATATTGTATGACATTGGTGGTTTCGAGATTTATTATAATTTGCAAAGAATATTTTATATATATTTCTGTAATACTCACGGTTATTACATCAAATACGATAAGAAATCAAATTTTTCGAGGAAAATAACTTAATATTTCTTGGTCGAGAGACGTAAATACATAAATATAATAAACGTTATTGCGATCTACTATCAAACTATATTTTTATATACAAATACAAATTAATATAAGGAAATGTTCTTAAGCTGTGTCCAGTGACATTATTAATTTTGGTTATTCTTATATATTGAATTAATATTTAACAGTGAAAAAAATGAATAATTGGAGTTTCCGAACAAAAATATAAAAACATAATAGTAATCGATCGCAATGTTACTATTTGTGACGCAAAGCGGAGAACGGAATATTTCGACATTGGGTTTCCTCTGACTACCCTATTTTATGGCAAAAAGCGTAGAAGTAAATAATATATTTTTCTTTTTTTTTATTGTAATTTATTCTTGATAATTATCCAAAGTTTTGTATAAATTTGGCTGTTTAAATTTGATAAAAATGTAGCTTTACGGTTCCGTTATGTATCTTATCAAGATGCACATACGCATGCATGCACATACGCATGCACGTACGTATACTCACAAGCACACATACATACATACATACAGATTACTCCATTATGAATATATTAAAAATTAGCTGTGCCTACGACTTTGTCTGAGTGTAAAAGTATCCTGAGTTACTCCTTATTATATAAGCTACCTACCACTGTAAAAACCCGCCAGAAACGGCTCAGAAATTCCAGAGATCAGCCAGAAAAAACAAACAGACATACCGACAGACAAAAATGTTATTTTGATATATCTACCGTAAATACGTGATAAGTATAAAGTGATTATTTCATAATTACAAACAGACATTCCAATTTTATTACCTGTCAATGGCGATACATATAAGAACGAAGCTCGACAGGTAGAGTCCAAAGGTCCGTGTGAACATCATGAGCCGGCACATGAGGTCGCCCGCCAGCCACTGCACCGTCCCCGCCCACGCTATCTCCAACGGCATCATCAGGAATGTCACCTGGAGATGCGCACTGTTACAGTTTAATTAACAAGCAGGTTTTATGTTTAAGTAGTTACTAATTAGTAAAATTATTTAAGGTAAAATGAAATATGCACATACTAATATATTTGACATTTTAATTGACATTTATTGTTATTCACTAACTCAGGATGTGAAAAAACATTTTTTAACGTCATAAGTGTGTGAATTGTGAAAAATATTAAAATAATTAATAAATAATACTCTTTCTTGCTAAACTTTTTTTTAGCTTCACAATGTATCCTGCACACAGTCGGGAAAAACAGAAGAAGCCTAGTATTAAGACACTCCGTTCCCCACTTTCCGCCAAATTTGGAGGCATCACGTGTTATTTTTTATTTATTTATTTATTTATTTATTAAACCAAAAGAACAATACAATAATAATACACAAAACGGTACAAAACAAACCACAGTCGGTTTTCCTGTGCACCGCGGATTCAAACGACGATAACAAAATATTAAAATTATGACAAACTAACAAGTCATAAAGATCGTAATAATGGAACCAGAGCTTACCATAAGATCAGCTACCGCTAAATGCATGAGCAGTACGTCGAGTCTGCTTGCTCTACCCATTCTTCGTCTTCTCACCAACTGTGACAGTACCGTCAGGTTCCCAGCGGCAGATATCATCATTAAAACACTATACACCGTTATCGACACCATATGTCCATGGTTAAAACGCATTTCCAAAGGTAATTCTTCATTGCTAGTATTCCAGTGGGTCCAATTCTTTTGCGAGGCCCCACCGGGCCCCGAAACTTTTTCGTCTATATCCATTTTTGTCAACTATGTAGGGTTTTATAGTAAAATCTTATACGTTTGAAACACGTAACGCCACCTTTCCGCAAACATTTCTTTCAAGGAAATTTTTCCGAATTGCCTGGAACAAAAAAGACCGTTATTTTTTTAGGGTTTTATTTCCTCACAATCAAATCAAAGTCAAAATGTTTTCTTCAATGTTGGGCAATGCATTTCATTCAAGGAATTTAAAAGTTATGCTATCATGTTAATATCAGACCTACATGGCGCAGTGTGACAGAGTCTGACTGTAAATGCAATTGTTTGTGAATTCGAGTCAACTACCAGAAACTTTATATTTTTTTTAGGGAAAATATGTTTGTATTTATTTTTACTGTAAATAGTTTCTTAGCGCCGATTACATTTAGTCGGTTCAAAAAAGTAACAACAAATTAAATTTTGTTTGCCAAAATTGCTATAAAATAAATATTTTAATAACTTAGCTAAACTTCGATGTATGCATGCGAAGCCGCGAGTGGGTTCCTAGTTAAATATATAAATATTTTTTTTAGCTTCACGCTGTATCCCGCACACAGCAGGGTAGGCAGCGGGAACCTATTGTTAAAACACTCCGTACCCCACGCATAACGCCGCGCTTTCCCTCCACACCAGAGCGAAGAAAATGGAAATATTAAATATTTCTACTCCTCGAGTGGGAATCGAAACCACAACCAGTCGTTTACAGTCACACGCTTGAGCCACTGCGCCACGACTGGCCCCAAAAATAAAATGTTAAAACATATTTTTGTTATAAGCTAAAAGACATCACTGTAAACATATGTTTGTAGAATACATTATTATAAATAGAGCGCAGGCCTAACTTTTGAGTGTCGCTGTCTGGAGAGCTATCAAAGTTTCAACAAACATCTTTGCATAAAGTCCTTTATAAATTAAGGGTACTACCCTTAATTCTAATATTGAAATAAAATTTAGACTATACATAACAATATATTCTTGTTCTTGTATTCTTTGCTACAAGCACAAATATATAATATAGCATCACCAACAGATTTTTTCCGATAAGCAGAGAGAATCTAGTGTCAAGATTCTCCGGCGCCCACAAGCGCTGGCGGAACTCAATGCTACGCTACGTCTTATAAAAACGTGGCAATAGGAACAATTTGAATATAAATATTCCCTTGAGTGGTGATAGTTGGTCATAGAACATAAGTCAGAGATGTATTGAAATAAAAATAATACCAACGTTATTGTTACGAAAAACTTCAAATTGTAGTTCATTTACAAGATAGTTTTTACTTAATTTAGAAAAGAAATATAAAAAAAGTGTGTTTTAATAATAATATTTTAGTAAAGAAATTCCACATAGAGTAAATATGTACCTACATACAAACTTGTAGTGAATATAAATGAGCTACAAAGTCTCAAGTAATGTACATATGTCGTGAGATTTCTACGAATAATAAACCCATTTTAAATTTGTCATATAATAAAATATTAAATGAATCCAAAAACTAACATCTTATTTGCCAAGCATTTATACGTAAGGACCTAAAAGTTCTAATCTGCGAGTATTAATAGCATTTATTCGTAGAACCGTCCCACGGAATCGGTCCTTCATCTGTTTCGGAAATAAAATTTGTATAATAATATCTAGGGCATTGTGGCATGATGGGACATCGTCTGACGGGGCATACTTTTCATAGCAACGTTTTTGACAAAGCCATTTTATTTTTAAGCGGCAGAAGCTAACTCGTAAAATTCTAAATTACAGTTTATAATAATATAGTAAGTCATTCTTCAAAATACCGATGTTTTTTTTATTAGAAGCTTTACTCTTTGTCCACAGATCAGAATTATCGGAGAACCTTGTGTTAAGACTATGCGTTGTCCATTTTGAGTCCGAATTCGAGACATTGCGCGTTAAGTGACTGGACTCAATGCCTCGTTTTGCCTTATGCACCAGAGCGGAGATATAATCGTTCCCCCGAGAGGGAATCGAACCCATAACTATCGTATTTATAAGTAGACTCTGTCCCAATGCGCTAGGACGGCCTCTGATGATAGTTTTATTATTGAAATTCAATAGCGAATTTATATTTTTTATATTATTATATTATACAACGTCGTTGTCACGATGGCGACAACGTCGGCATAATGTATGATACACGTAGGGCTATGCTGTATCTATGAGAAATAAAGAAATATGTATATATGTAGTCATTTATTTAAGCGGGTTTTATTATATAGTTAGAATATTAATATATTTTCAGGTTAGAATTTAAAATATTAAAAAATTTATGGGTAAAAAAATCATATATAACATTAATATAAATACATTGAGAGCAGTCGTGGTGCAGTGGCACGAACTTGTGACTGTAAACGACTGGTTGTGGATTCGATTACCACTCGAGGAGCGGAAGTATTTAATATTTCCATTTCCTTCGCTCTCGTATCAGAGGAAAAGCGGGGCGTTAAGTTCCGCCATTTAACACGCAATGCCTCCGAATTCGGCGGAAAGTGGGGAACGGAGGGTCTTAACACTAGGTTTCCTCTGCCTACCTTGCTGTGTGCGGCGTGAAGCTTAAAAAATAAAATGTAAGTTCTATATACACATAAAGTTATATCTAACTCTACGACACTAAAAACTGGTAACTTGTTGTCTGTTCCATCTTCACAGTAGAAGTACTTAAAGGCTTCTCAGAAAACTTTGCTCTTCATAAGTTTGGAGTCTCCAAAGAACGGTAGAATATCGAAGACGAGGACAGACAAAGACGTCAAAATAAAATCTTTTACTTTGAAATTATAATGGAGTTAGAATATAATGTATTGTGTTACACATTAGTGTTGTATATCATTATAAGAATGGATAAGACAGGTTAGGTAGGTAACTTTGATTTGGTTCTTAGGTTATAGCATTTCGAGACTGGTGAAAGGCGAATTAATAACTTAAGGGGGGTAGTTAAAAGAAAACTAGTGTCAAGTGTCAAGGCACTCCGTTTTCCCCTTTCCAGCCAAAGTTGAGACGGTGTATATTGAATGTAAGAATTAAACATGCCTCGTCTTCTTACAGACCAGAACAATTGCAATAATCATAATATAATCATTCCCACCACTGGGATTCGATATTCAATAAGGTATACTTAGAAACTGTTCCACTGCGTCACAAAGGCCTAAATATAGAATTAAGAATTATCAACTTTAAACGTAAAAGTCTTTTAACGTTTTTTTTAACATAATCAACATTAACCGTTTCTTTCTCTAACTAAAAATATTACAGAGTATACAAGTTCAAAATAAATAAGTCTTAATATTTACGTAAAATTTTAGTATTTACCATATTTCAAACCTTCATTGTAACTATAATCTCGATATTTTTTTAGTACTTAATTAAAATAATATTTTTTTAAATATCTTTTGGCTCTAATTTATTACAATCTCATTATTTTCTACTTGTTATATAACCTTCAATTTTCACAAACGTCTAAAACTCGAATGATTAACAGAATAGCCTAAGGCTAGAGTTGTTTAATTAAAATTATACCTATTTTGGGTGAACATCGTCTACTTGGTAGTACTTATTAATATTAGGAAGATCAGCTATTAGATACTTTAATTTATTTCTACGTAGTAACTTAGTTGTAATTTATTTTCGACTAGTTTACTAGTCATTCCATTTTTTTTTAGTCATTTCTTTTTTTATACAAAGGCCCAAGTAAATCTGTAAATAAACTAAATTTTTTTTTATAGCTTCACGCTGTATCCCGCACACAGCAGGGTAGGCAGAGGGAACCTAGTGTTAAGACACGCCGTTCTCCACTTTCCGCCAAATTCGGAGGCTTGCTTGCGTGTTAAGTGGCAGAACTTAACGCCGCACTCTACCTCGACACCAGAGCGAAGAAAACGGAAATATAATTTCCACTCCTCGAGTGGGAATCGAACCCACAACCAGTCGTTTACAGTCACACTCTTATGCCACTGGGCCACGACTGGCCACAACTTAACTTTAAACTTAATAATTATTATAAGTTATAGTATACATTTTTTTTGAAAACTTGTAAATATTAGGACGCAGCGGGATTCGAACCCACGCCTCTTGATACCGTCCAAGCGCTTTGACAGCTAAGCTTAATGGGTTCTGCATCCGGTTATATCGATACTCTTTTACGCTTATTTTTGTTATTAGCGTATTTGTAGAGAGATTTTTACAGATTTCTACTACACAAAGACTATTCTACAAATAATAATGTAGCAAGGAGAATACTATTTATTAAATATTTTTACATCTTAAAGTGTTGTTTACACACTAAGGAAACACAAAAGATTATTTTTAAACATAATGTTAATTGAAAAACATTTTTAGAATAGAATAAATAAATTATGGTATACCTATCAAATAAATAGGAAACTTCTAGTTAACATACAATGAATAAATCCATAACATCACAATACATCTACCAACCGAATTTTTTTTTTTTTAGCTTCACGCTGTATCCCGCACACAGCAGGGTAGGCAGAGGGAACCTAATGTTAAGACACTCCGTTCCCCACTTTCCGCCGAATTCGGAGGCTTGCGTGTTAAGTGGCGGAACTTAACGCCGCGCTTTACCTCGACACCAGAGCTAAGAAAATGGAAATATAATTTCCACCCCTCGAGTGGGAATCGAACCCACAACCAGTCGTTTACAGTCACACGCTTGTGCCACTGGGCCACGACTGGCCACAAAAACCGAAAATAATCTACCAGGATATTTAAATTTCAAAGTAGAGAAATATCTGAGTACAAGCAGTTCTTTGCCGCAATAGAGCTGTGTCTAAAAACTTTTAAGTTACAAATTTACAACGCCAGATATTAAAACGCAGTTCAATATATCAATTGTTTGAACTAACGGATAAATTCTACCTGGAGTAACACCAGACTAGTATAATTAGTTTGGGACATTGGCCTCGTTTATTAAAAAAAAGTTACTCGAATATTTTCCCTGAACCATAAACATTTATTTTATTATTAGTATTATTTTTCTCTTTAAACTGTGGTATACACTGACAACACTGGCGTGATCGGCTGAGGGTGTAGATTGAGTACTTCCACCCTTCTGAGCATATAGCTCTTGTCAATTCCCCTTCTGGATGTCACAGGTCCGTGGGGTCACCACTGCCTAACAGCTCCCCACAAGCTGTCCTACGGGTTTATTATTTATATAATAATTATTATACTTACAGTATACGACTACAACCCTTTGCTTTTAACTCTTGTCTTCGAAAGCATTAACTACCTCATTTCTCTTATACTTCAACTGAGTATATTATGATATAGATTCATGTATTTCTAACAAATAAGATAAGTATATTAAAAATAAATTTCTGTATCATGACACTTTAAAATAGAATTATTAGAAATATATTTTGGTATAAAAACACTGATTTTGAATTGCCGTTTTTATGCAAACACTTTTCATTGGTTTCTTTCTGACCTAATATTCGTAATAATTGACATTACATTGTTAAAATTAATTACTTCATGTTTCACTGTGTTTCAAATTTATCGATATTTTCACCAAAATTAGAAATACTTCTCAACTGGAGTGTACGCTGCGGACAATAAAACCTATTGAACGTTCACTTATTAGGAAATAACAAAAGATATTCAATACAAATGCGATGATGGAATTTTTCAGGTGAATTTTAGCTTAAATCTAATGTTCCATAATATCTACGGCTTCTGTTTTCCGAATGAATAAACAGGGTTTCAAAAGGCTTTCAATATTTGCCGAATTATGAGTGGAGTGGCTCATTTTACTATGATTCCACTCAATTTGCCTAAAAGCTTATTGATTTATTTCCGAGTTAATATTCCTTGTGTATTAAAAGTGCGCTGCTCCTGTAAACCAACACTGTTATTCTATATATAGAAATACAAATCATTGTTTGTTTTCTATTTACGTATGTACCTATAGAATTCGGAACACCTAGTTCAACGGCTCAAGTTCGGAACACCATCTTCAAATATTTCGCCACAATATCTATACATTCGTACCCTTACGTTCGTATCTCAATAGCGTCATGCCCTTGATATTGTCAGAGAGTCTGTTTGACAATTTGCATATTGTAATTGAATTTACTCTTTGTATTCTCTTTGCCCTTATAAGGGTATTAATGTTTTCTTAAACCTTTCTACTTATTTTATTAGATTGTAGTAATTCATTGACCTTTTGGTTTGGCGATTAGCGAATTTCGTTGTGAAGCAGAAGATTATGGGTTTAATCCTGATTTCGATCGGATATCAATATGAACTTAAGAGTGCCTTACTTACAATAGGTTCTAGCGTAGATAAGGTACCCGGCGTGTCTAGTTTCAAGAACTTTTATTTTGAACCTAGGAGATAACAAATACATGGCATGTTGAATGCCAGAACACAATGCGGTTTGCCTTGCCAAGAGCTTGAAAATGAAAAAAAAGGCTTTCCCACTATAGGAATCGAACCCACAACTATCGCGTTTACAATCAAAAGATGTTCTACTGCGCCATGAAAGCGTCTATGAGTTTTTAATAAAATATTCAAAATACACAAACTGTTTCTTTAGTAAAATGTCCAAAGATTTGCCACTATTATTTTATTTAACTACAACTACTGTAGTTTTACAATATAGTGAAGAAAACTATATTACTATATTTTCATTTTTGCGGTATAAAAAGTGTACAAAGTATTATAATGTAATTATAACGCAATTTACTTTTAATGGCTGTTAATGGCTGGCATTTACCGGCTATATCTTCAAAGTGAATTTCTCATAAAATTAATAATTTTGAAAGTGTAAATGCCAAGCTTCTAATGCCAAGCAACAAATCTACTTCGGTTTTTTTCAAATACAAGAAAATATTAATCTTTTTACTCGACTTATAAAGTTAACGCTTTTTCGCGTATAATTAGGTAGTCAGAGAAGACCTAGTGTTACGACACATTGCATGCAAGCTTTTTTCACTAAAAATCGAGACTTCGTCCGCTGTGTGTTATGTATCAGGGTGAAGAAATGAAAACAATATAGAATCGTTCTCCCGAGTAGGAATCAAACCTACAACCATCATGTTTACAGCTAGATGCTGTCCCACTACGCCATGACTGCTTCCTTTACTTCACATATTTATCCATATTCTAGTCAATATTTATGGTGACGATATATAGAATTCATATTTTGCATTATATAATGAATTCGGACTTCAAAGGAGCTTCGTCCATTGCCCAAAGCTATGAATAAAGCAAATATAAAATCTTATGAGATTTTATATATATAAAAATGAATGCACGTTTTCTTCTTAATCCCTTGATAAATTAAGTGATGGGCTCCGGTTCTTAATGGTCTTAATTTTCCGGTATAAATATTATATTTTTTATAATTTCTTATTGAACAGGCGAATAAATGAATAATATATTTTGCTTCCCTACAGGGACCCAAAAATGTAAAATTATAATATATAAGTATTCTTGGAGTACTAAAATCTGAAGGTTTTTTGTACTATTGTACGTTGGTTTTGGTTTTTGAAAATCATGAACTTGCGTGTTTGTACAAGGTAAGAAATGTCACAGCTACAATAGGCGAAATTTAAGTGTACCTACATGAATATATTTCGGTATGTCAGCAGATATCAAATCAGTATTTCGGGGCATTAAATTAAAAAAGTGCGTAGGAAATTCAATTCATTTATTCAAGCTGGAGAATAAATAGCCTGAATTACAAAGACTTAAGGATGTTAGGGTGAGTAAGCCAACTTTTGAATTTGTCGTGGGAAACATTACATAAATTCTTTAAACTTATAATGTCGTCCTTCTTTCTTTTGTTCAATTCCTGATTATAGAAAATTGTTATTTTTTCTTTCCAAAAATTCTAAGTCAATGAATGAGTGAAAGCATTAATGTCATGTGAGATTATAAATTAATCTATATTTTATTTACCCAGAACAAAAAACGTTAATATTAAAAATATATATATACCTACAATCGTAATTCATGATCATTATGTCCAATTAAAGAATTAAATTAAAATATATTTTTTTTTAACTTCACGTTGTATCCCTTGCGGGATAGTCAGAGAGAACGGAGTGCCAAACGCTACGGTCCCTGCATACTTCTTTCGCCTCGTCCACTGTCATCAGCCTCTTCATACACGCCTTCTGAGGGGTCCTCATGTTTTTTACGTGACCTTCCTCCAGTATCGTCGATACTGTGTTTATGAAGGTCAACCGAGGTCTCCCCCTACCTCTCTTACCACTCACCTTTGCTTCTATTAAATTAATATTTAAATAATTAAATATTTACTGAATTTGTTTCACATTCACAAAAACTCTAAACGTTACATGAAACCCGTTGTAAAGTGAACCCAATTATAAAGTATACGCTTTCTTTAACTTCAAAGAAATTACAACAAATAAATTTGCAAACTCAACAACATTTTTATCCTGATTAAGTAGGTACTACTTAAATGTTGAATTATTCAAAGATTCTTAACAATTATATTATAAAAGTCTTTAATCGTGAAAGAGCCGTTTAATGAGCATATTAACTATAATTCAGTGCATTTTATATTGCCTTGACCTCGACTGTTTCTTGTAATAACGAGATATGAAACTGTGATTATAAAATTAGTGACGAAATATTGAATAAAATAAGTGATGATAATATTTTGTTAGACCACCCAGTATATAGATATATGTAAAGTGCTCTTTATTCTCATCATTTTTTAATTTGTACCTCTGTTATATATTACTTTCTTAAATATAGTTTCTCGATGGGTAATGTACAGTTTCTCGCCGGTTTTTCTCAGTAAATATCAAGCTGTATATCTGATAATACTAACGTTTTCTTATGTTAATTGTCGATTTAGAAATGTTTGTATTAAAAAACGCTTTGATTTTTTTTTCACAAATTCATATATGTAATGTTTATAAATCTGTCTATTTAAAGATAGTTAAAATTCAGCTAATCATATTAAGCTTTTTTTTGCTAGTTCTGTGATATCTCCCAACATCGGTAAAAATCCGTTATCAAGTATGTAGCAGAATTTGTCAATGCTTTTAGAAGATTATTTAATATGTTTTATTTAGATGCATTATATGATATTTCCTAAAAATAAATCATAATATTTGTATATATAATAAATTTATATAACGCCTCATTTTCCCAATATTTTGAACTATATATTTGTTATTTATATCCTATTGCGTAGGTATCTTATATTGTTAGGTATTTAGAACGGAGATAAATACGTATCGTGAAGCAAAGTATTGACGCGGAAAAACGAATAACATGGGCTTAGCTGAGCCTGGAAAGTAGTATTAAATACTTGAGGAAAGAAATATAAAAGTGTAACGAAAGAATCTATCAAGCTCTTTTTAATATTAATTCTAGAAATTAGGTAGCACAGATAAATAAGCATTTTTTTCGATTTAAGATGTTTCTTTAAATTATATCTATATTTTACAATTTTAAGTTTGCATGTATAATTTCTAAGTAAATAGTGTTTTTATTTTGTGAATTTAAGGTAATTCAGTTAGTTACGATATCGCCTTGGAGGTATGATTATTATATTTCAATTATTTTATTTTTACGCTTTGGCTGAACAAATCACGACGTTGAGTTCCAGCATTCAAAACGCAAAATTGAATTGACAAATGGAATATCTAACACTATGCTCTCACTTTATACACTTTCATGTCGAAAAATGTTAACTATTTTTTTTTTAAAACATAGGTCGTCTCGTGGTAATGAGTTTTTATTATCTCCCCTGCAAGGCATGGCAATCAGAGAGAACCTAAGAACCTAAACCAGTCAAGAGAGTACTATGAAACTAGGTTTTCCACTTTCCTTTAAAAGTTACTTAAAAACCAAAATCAATTGGATGTGCTCTAAAATCTTTATATGAAAATTATTTTTTACATTTTGATATACATATGTATGTAATTTTGCAGCTAGACTTAGTATTTGCTTTATTTTATAAAAGCTCTAATATCTGTTGGTACATGAACTACTCATATATATATATAATATGTTTGATATTGCCAAGAAAAGAGAAGAACATTTCTTCTATATTTACTAGGCCAATATGATTTTCGTAAAGGGACACGAAATATGCCCTAAGGTTTTTTTGCTCATATTGTTCTCGTTTAACTTTAATTATGTTTACATATAGTATGGAATGAAAGCTAATCGTCGTCGTATTTTTATTTGATATTGTTCATTACCCGCAGTGAGTTTGGGTTTGATTCCTATTTGGGAAAATACTTATATTGTATATGTACATCTTCAATTTGATAAAAAATTGCAGAATTGTAAAAGAATTATGATTCGGCAAACGCAGTGGTTGACGGTACAATTCCCACTCAATGACACTCATGATTATATTTTGTGTCCGCTCAGGTACCATAGCGTCACTCTGTATCCCGCACACGGCAGTGTAGGGAACCTAGTGTTAAGACACTCCGTTCCTCACTTTCTGCCGAATTCGGAGGCTTGCGTGTTAAGTGGCGGACCTTAACGCCGTGCTTTGCCTCGAGGCAGGTACCATAGACAAATGATATATGTATGGTTATGATTGTTTTCTCTATAACTAGAGTATGACAGAAAAACAGCATAACATTTATATCAATACAGTTTAAACATGATTAACTTTAAACTGAACGTTTCTTAATTATTAAAAATATTATTATAGTATTTTTTTTTACAAAAATTCTAAAATCTCGGGGTAAAGAGACTTAGACTTATTCTTATATTAGTCGTAAAGTTATTCTCCGATCTTTACACGGTTAATTGGACCTAGAAATTTCGTATAACTTAATCTTTCATAATAAGTAATCTTTCAGTATTTGCTGAGAAATGTTTGTGAATCAAGTGATAATAAAAACTTTGTTCGTAGTTTGGGCACTAATATATCTTTACATACTTAGATATCGAAGTTTGTAAAGATAAGTTTTACTCGAAATTTCGAATTTAGTTAAATGGTATTACTAAAACCTTTGGAAGATAATCGTTTATATTAAAATATACGTTTTTTTAGCTTCGCATTCGCTTCGCATAGCTTCGCTTCTGTATCCCGCACACAGCAGTATAGGCAGAGGGAACCTAGTGTTAAAACACTCCGTTCCCCACTTTCCGCCGAAATCGGAGGCATTGCGCGTCAAGTGGCGGAACTTAACGCGGCGCTTTGCCTCCACACCAGAGCGAAGAAAATGAAAATATCAAATATTTCCACTCCTCCAGTGGGAACCGAACCCACAACCAGTCGCTTTACAGTCACATCCATGTGCCTCTGTGCCACGACTGGCCCCAAAATCTATGAATTTATTTTAATACCATATATTATTTAATTTAATTATTAATCCAGTTTTATTCTTCCAGAGTGTACGGCGAAAAACAAATCACGCTCGCTCTAAGGTTACAATTTCAGTGGAACGACCCTTTCTTGCAAATTCAAAAGGATTTTCCTTATCTTTTTATCATTTCAGCGTTCGCAAGAACGATCGTAGTTAACTGCAGGACTCATGTTTGCAATGTTGGCATCACATTTCATTATTTTTACGTGCATAAAATGTAGGTATATAGAAGATTTGTTTTTAGTACTGAAATATGTCAATTTACATATATCATTTATTTCAACATTTGATAGAGTATCTTTTTTTCATTTATATATATTTTTCCCTGCTACGAAACTTAAAAATTATGCAGAGAGATAGTAGCGTCAGGACACTCCGATCTCTACCTATCACAGAGACATTCATAGCGTCTATAATATGCTATTGCGTTTTTTTACGTTTGGAGATGTTGTGTGCTGAGTAGAAACACCCAAGGCCGCATATTTTACCATCTAGGTCGGAATTAATATAAAACTTTCCTGTTATTTACCAATTTTACATTAAGTGTATAGCAGAAAATACTACGTGTAGTAAACTGAAATCTGACAAATAGATTTCGAGAGTATAGGTAAGAACTAAGAAAGGATACGTGGAAAATTTACGGATACGGATTTTACTTTTTAAAGTAAGTACGAAAATAAGGAAAATGATCTGAAAATAGTACGACAAGTGTCGAAGTTCACACAAAGTAAGTTGTGGGCGGGACCAGTATAATAGAGATAATTGCATTTGTTTTGTAAACAAAACAATAGATATTGTCATTAGGTCGCTGCTAATTATTTTATTTATCATCGCCAATTCAAGAAACCCAGATTGTAAGATTCTAATATGTAACTGGATATAGGTACTTTTCTCGTTTATATTAAGTGTACAATTTTTTTTAGTGTTTAATTATTATTTTGTATATCGTTAACAAGCTTAAAATATAACAGTTAATATTATATTCGCTTTGGTTTATTATGTAAATGTATGCCAAGGTCTGTATCTGAATGTTAATAACAAACAAGGGTGATGACAGATTTCGTAATTGTTTCTGGACGCGATAGTGACTAATGAGAAAATTGAGTAATTGATGGGTTAGGAAGTTATTATGGACAATATGGCGCGGTTTGATAGTGATTGACGATGGTTACGGTTTCAGTGTCCACTCCGGAACATTTATATATACATTACTTTTCTCTGAGGACGTAACTCTGAAGACAGAAAATGAAGAATAGCGTAACTTTTTAGTAAACTTTTGACGCATTCAATAATTGATGTGGAACATGATCAGGCAGAGAAAGAGAGAGAGAAAGCTCGAATAGTGGAGGCAAATATTAATAAATTTTAAAAGGGCTCCTTGAGGCTACAAAAATTTGGGTCTCAAATCCCAGACACTTCGAGACTCATTTTTCTTTAACGTGATAGACACGGTAAATCTATGGAATGCAAAAGGGTTTCTTGTCATATGGAAATCTTGAAGGTGGTCTTTGTCCAGCAGTGGAATGAAATAAATCATAATTTTTCCTAAAACAAAAATTAAAATAATACAATTTTACGATACATGCATACAATATATTAATTCAGTTTATTATACTAAAATTGTTATTGTAGATAAATAAAACCTCTATAGATAAATGAATTAAAGCTCTTTATATGTGTACAAATATTTCTCGATAAACATCAAAAGAGATAAATCGAGGGATTTTGCAAGAATTTTCGGATCTAAAGGTCCAAGGTTGCACTTCCTCAGCTTCTATACAAGATTCCTCCTTTTGTGATTTAGAGGTGTAAATGGTAGTATCATGTTTTCATTTATAAATCTTTGAAGTAATGTAAAGTATATGTGATATTTGCAAAAATCAATATTTAACCTTTATTTTATTAAAAAATCATTTATTAAAAAAAAATGTTAAGCCATTCGTCTATTGACTCACCGATCAGAGGGTTTGAATGATTGCCAGGAGTGCAAATCGCCTGGGTTCAAATCCTGCTGCATTCAAATTTATATACATGTTCTAACAACTTTTTCATATCATAAATGTGAATTAATTATTAAAAAGTGAAATGTTTCTTATTAGCTTTGCCACCATGTCCTAGTATCTGTCAATGTTAAATAATTTTGAAACGTTAGTTTAACCCATTTGATTTGCACGTATGTCTGTATCCATACTATATATACCATATACTCGTATAACATGATACCTTTCATAGGACAATCAGGATACAAAACGATTTAAAGCTTGTTTCTTTTAGTTTTTAATTTAAACGTATTTATTATACTGAATAAACGGCTTTAAATTCATTCGGCTGGATAGGCAAAGTACAGCGATTAAGATTTGAGTTTCTGAGAGTTTCATGAAAATTTCTTAAAAGGCAATTTTTACATAAATATTAATAATTAAAATCAGTGTTTTGGGTTCGATTGCAATGACAAATGACACAAATAGTAGTTTTTCTCTTATATATGTATAGATATTTCATTATATAAGTGAGTATAATGTTTCATACTTTAAAAAATTGACAAAAAATAAAAATTAGGGAATATACTACAAGAAATCTCGTGAAGAAGAGGTTTAAATGCTTATTAATATTTTATAATAGCGGGTCGCTCGCAGGTTCGCCGCTTGAACTATACTAGCTGTTTCGTTATATTGCAACCGTTAGGGTGCATTTTTGAAATATAAAGCAGCCTATGTTTAACTTATTTAGTTTAGTATTTCTTATCAACTATTTTATACCAAAATTCACTCTAATATTTACTATATTTAAGCGATTAAGGATTTTTCATACAAACTTTCATCCACTATTTCAGTCCTTTAGGAGTTGATTTAAAAAAAAAGTAGTTTATGCTTCACCCTGAACCTTCAAATACTTTCATTTCGAGTTTTATTCAAATCGGATTGGTGGATTAGCCGTGAAAACCTAACAGACAGATAGAGAGACAGACTTCCGCATTTATAATAATATAAGTATGGATTCAAGGATAATGTTATGTCAGTCACAAGATGGTATTATACTAACAATTAAACATCAAAGCAACGTAGCGTTGCTTTGATATATAATAATATAATTTGATATATAATACATATTGAGTAATAAGCTTAATTGCTACCATTATAAGCAAATAGGATGATCAACTATTTTGATTAGCTATTTTGGCAAGTTTGACCTAGTTGTATTGTATAATTAATATATTTTTATAGTTTTACGCTTTTTCTCACATAGCAGACTATTCAGAAAGAGTTTAGTATCACTGCGTTCTCCATTTTCCTCCTAAAATCAAGAAATGGTGTGTTGAGTGGTGGAACTTAATGCCACGCTTTGTCGTACTCTATAGGCATAAAGTTTAAGTATTCACTTGTATACTTAGATTTAGGGCTAAAATATAAAACGCACCATATAAGATTAAATACCTATAGCCATATAGAAAAAATACATGTTAGTAGGGGCTTACCTTCCTCTAGATTAAGAACCTAGATTTAATTAATTAATAACTTCACGCTGCAAATATCCCGCACACAGCAGGGTAAGTAGAGGGAACCTAGTGTTAAAACACGTTAATAGGCGGAACTTAACGCCGCGCTTTGCCTCGACGCCAGAGCGAAGAAAATGGAAATATTAAATATTTCTACTCCTCGAGTGGGAATCGAACCCACAACCAGTCGTTTACAGTCACACGCTTGAGCCACTGCGCCACGACTGGCCCCCTTTAAGAATAAAATAAAAATATAAAAAAGAGCACGTACATTTTAAGCTACGGATTGTATTACTCATTACAAAAAAAATATACGAGAAATAAAAGAAATGGTAACTTTTTTTTTTCTTCACGTCAATAATCTTTCTTTTCTTCACGCTGAATCCCGCACACAGCAGGTTAGGCACAGGGAACCTGACGTTAAGACACTCCGTTCCCACCTCTCCGATGAATTTGGAGGCATTTTGTGTTAAGTGACGGAACTTGACGCCGCGCTTTGCCTCGACGCCAGAGCGAAGAAAATGGAAATATTAAATATTTCTACTCTTCGAGTGGGAATCGAACCCACAACCAGTCGTTTACAGTCACATGTTTGTGCCAATCACTGGATCAATAATCAATTCTCAAATATTTTAAATAACAGTTATGAATTGATTACTTAAAAACATACGCACCTTTAAGGAGACATATAACATGATAATTTCAAAAGCACCGAAGCAATACGAAAAGTACTCATCGCTATATCATAATACAAAATGAGCTTTGAAATGAGACATCTGTATGTTTTTTTGAATACCGTGTTTCTTTGAAGATCGTAATACTGGGAAACTTTAGTAACCGCAAGAAAATTCAAATGACGGAGCGTTTCACGTTTATATGTATGGGTTATAACGTGAAAGAAAATAAGTAGATAAATATGTGCCTTAATAATTTACTTTGTGTATGGAAAAATATGATAACCCTTAGCCATTAACACGTGTTTTATACGTTTAATTTTATTTATTTCGTAAATTTTACCTTAAAAAACCCTAATAGGTAAAATCTTTAATAGTAACGTAACGCAGAAACGATAGAAGAATGACTTTTTATTTTTTTTAATTATATTAATTGAATTAAAAGAGTTTTATTATATATTTACAATATTTAAAATATTTTTATCAAAAATAAATACGGCAATATTAAAATTTTATTAATTACTATTAGTAAATTGAGATGATTGTAACTTGTACACAGATTAAATATTAATTGACATGCATGCCATGCCTCCAGACATGGCATGCCTCCAGAATTCGGTAGAAAATGGGTAACGGAGTGGCTTAACACTAGGTTCCATCTACCTGCCCTAGCCTGCCTAGATTTAATTAATTGATAGCTTGGCTTTTCTGAAAAAGCCTGAAAGTAGAAAGTTAACCTTTTAATATTGTATGTAAAAATATAAATGACATTTCTTGTACGGAGTCCTCTAAAACTTAAACTGAGCGTTATCTGTTAAAGCAACAACGCACTCCGGTTTCAACTTTAAGTTGTAAGTAAGTTCAATACAAAGATTATCTGTTATTGTTTTCCGTAAGTTTGAACGGAAACAACAAAGATATCATAAGTTTATTCATTTATTAAGGTAGTGTGCTGATGTGGAAAATTAAATTAACGGATTTGCATTATATAAATATTGGAATAGTAATTATATAATTTATACGATTATTGGAAAAGGAATTTTGTTTTAATTTCACATTGTATCCCGTACACAGCATCCCACACACAGTAGGGTAAGCAGAGTACCTGTGGCCCCGGATAGTGGCGGTCGAGGAGGAACACCGTGAGGCTTACTAAAACCCACTAAGGTAAACGGACGGTTCAGTCTTAAGTCCCACATAACCACGTCCGGGTCCCCAATCGGGCTGGCATCCATAAGGCAGAGGGAACCAAATGTCAAAGACATTCCGTTACCCACTTTCCGCCGAATTCGAAGGCATTGCGTGTTAAGTGGCAGAACTTAATGCCGTGCTTTGCTCAGCACCAGAGCGAAGAAAATGGTAATATGTATTAAATATTTCCACCCCTCGAGTGGGAATCGAACCCACAGCTAGTCGCTTTACAGTCACTCTTTGTGCCACTGCGCCACGATAGGCCCCATGGTGGATGACTGGAATAGGAAATATATCACCTTAGATTTTTTATCTCAATGGCAGGAAGAAGTTCAAGTCAAGACATATTTTACTGCCATACTATAAATAATGCCCAGAGGGTGCTCTGTACCGGATAATATGCAAAGTAGGTACTACCCACAATTGCTTTATAGAAAATGTATTATTATTATTTATTTATACAAATAATCTTTACCATATAAATATTTATACGGTCAAATTGTTGATAAAACTGACTTCCTGAATTATCCGTAAGTCCAGTCAGGGATATGTAAAGTAAGTCATTTTGGGGCAGTGGTACAGTATCTGAATCTTACTAAAACATAGAATACACCAAACCGAATGAGGTATTTTGATATCCAATTAACATTATGCCTTTGCACTGTCTCTCAAAAGAATGAAAATCAAAATCTTAAAAGAATAAAGTCGTGGCGCAGTGGCACAAACGTGTGACTGTAAACGACTGGTTGTGGATTCGATTTCCACTCGAAGAGGAGAAATATTTAATATTCCCATTTTCCTTCGCTCTGGTATCAAAGGTAAAAGCGCGGCGTTAAGTTTCACCACTTAACCCGCAATGCCTCCGAATTCAGTGGAAAATGGGGAACAGAGTGTCTTAACACTAGGTTTCCTCTGCCTACCCTGATGTGTGCGAGATACAGCGTGAACCTAAAAAAAAGATTTAAGGACATTGTTGTTAGAAGTTGTTGTTTCATTACTAGTTTTATTAAATCACATCCACAAAATGCGTAAAAGAAATAAAAGAAAAACAAACAAAAAATATTTATTTCTTATAGAAGTAGCCAACTTCCCCACCTTCACTTGTCATTATATGTCCAAAGCTTATCAATCAAAACCTATCGGACTCAGTTGCCCAGCCGAAGCAAATTGGAGAGAGGTCATTGTGTCCTACAAGGCCGGGCAACAGGTGAAAATAATGTCATTCCAATAGCAAAAGCTTCGAGAAAATTCTAAGAAAAATCACATAAGATTTAAATTTCCTTATTTATTTTCTTACAAATCAATTGTAATAAAATAAGTAAGGAAAATTTAATTTTCTTTTATTATAGTACATAATATACACATACGTGTTAAGTAGCGGAACTTAACGCCGCGCTTTGCCTTGACACCGGAGCGAAGAAAATGGAAATATTAAATATTTCCACCCCTCGTGTGGGAATCGAACCCACAATCAGTCGATTTACAGTCTCACTTTGTGCCCCTGCGCCACGATTGGTCCCACCAATATGATGTGTAGGTATTATTATAATAATTAATATTGAATGGCTCAAGTAAGATAGGTAATTAACCAGGGTAAAAGCTTTTGATCTCATACGCTCTGTAATTAATTAACTATGATTTAATAGTCGATTTTTTGTTATTTTTACTTAGATTTTGAAGAAAAAGTCTTCAACAATCAGGGAACATGTATTCTTTTTTATATGCCTAGCAAATAAATTAACATATGTTATATTATGTAGAGAGATCTATAATATGTAAATATCGGATGGTGAAAAACATTGTTGAGATTTATTTCATTTCAATAATACTAGTATCTCCATTGAAGCGTACACGAAAATACTCGCAGCAACGTATATATATGATTTTGTACAAAATTTTATGTCAACATTTGGCATTATTACTAAATAAACAATACAACTTTCTGTATAAGAAATAAACTTTAACTACACAAAATGTCATACTTCTTCAGTATTTTTTTTATAAAAAGGATCCAAGGTCCTTCAAGTATTAACATAATAATAAATACATTATCTCTAGTGAAAATGGGACACAATTATCGCTTACAGACACATCTTCAAGGCGCTACGACAGCTGTGCTACATAAAAGAATAAATGGAGTGTGTAAAACATATTTGTTTTTATCTCTACATGTTGTTTGATGATATTTAACGAAGTTCCTCGTTTTCTGAGAATGGAACTGTCACTCGCCCTTGATATTTCCTGATGCGTATCAACGGGTAGGTTTACAATTCTATAGGGAAATGTTCCAATGTTTGTGAATTTCGACATCAATGTGGTAAATCAAGGTTATTTGTATAGATATGTGTAATTAACATTATAATTATGATGTAAAATAATATATGAGGCCAACACAATGGGACATCGTCTGGCTGTAACACAAAGGTTTTGAGTTAGAACCCCTTGCGGGATAATGATTGTCTTTAATTTAATTTCATTTAGATGCTTTGGCATGGTAAGACAAAGCACGGCGTTAAGATTCGAATTTGGGCGGAAAGAAGTATATGTCATATACATAGTATTTTGTGTAATATTTATTTTAAATTATTTTAAATGGATGATAATGAAAGATATTGGCTTTTATCATTTCTTGTGTGTATAAACTTGAAGTTTGCCAAATGTCATACTCCTCCGTCTGTATATTTTTTATTAAAAGGTGTTTCCTTTACGTGTTTATATCATTTAATATATCAAATAATTTAGTATTAAAACGCTAAATAACATTTATATTTTTCTAGACATAAACGCTATTTAGCATCTATTTCTGAACCTAACCAAGGGCTAGATGAAAATACGCATCACACATTTAATTTCGCCCAATCCAATTCCAAAAATAGAGCCAAACGTTATCTTGAAATTCAATCCCTAGAGTGTTTATTGTAATTGTATCAAATCACAGAACCTCTAGCTGACCGTCCACTGCAGGGTGATTGTGTTCGGCCGAAGGTTACTTGTCCTGTTATATGTCAACAGTCAACGCGCATCGTTAGTGTTGAACGCTATCGGGAAATCAGTATCGAAGCATTGTATGTACGTAACATGTTGACGCGATGTTTTGCCATCGCTGACTTTTTTCTTTATTTCTTTATATTTCGACGATGTTTTCTGCAAATGACAATAATTTGTTTTCCCCAGATAAGGGGATTTTACGATCAATAAACTCGTGGGGTCATTATTTTGTTGTACTTTTGTATTCGTATTACAAATTGCGTTTGAAGATAAATTTAATAATATATTTACTATGTTTTTATGATATTTTAAACTAATTATGTTAACATACACTAATTATGTTTAGTATGAGCAATTAATTGGTGTTATCTTTTTATGAGTTTCGATTTTCTTTAAGCTCGCGGTTTTTCAACTTAGCGGGAAATCAGAAATTGCCTAGCGTCAAGCCACTTTGTCTTCCATTTTTTGAGACATTGCGTGTTAAATGGTGGAACTCAATGCTGCGCTTTGCTTTAGTATTAGTACTTAAGGTTTAGGTAATATTAGCACTCACATATATATACTTTACGTAATATTATATTAATTCAATTATTTTCCGCTTGTAGACTAAGCTCTATATGGGTACATATGTAGTGCTTTTTAAAGGCTACGTCAGTCAAAGTTCGATTTTATCGTTCTAGAAAAAACTATATTTTATCCTATTCTATTGGGCTCTATTTGATTACGATTAACTAATACTTAAGGAAAAATATATTTATCTTCTTTTGTGTTGTTTGGAGTTCGCCACTCAACAGGCAATGTTTTGATTTCGGGCAAAGACTGGTGAACGGAATGTTGACACTAGGGTCCATCTAACTACCCTGGTATGTGAGAAAAAGTGTGAAGCAACTTTTACCAAATAGCTTCACGCTGTATCCCGCACACAGCAGGGCAGGCAGAGGAAACCTAGTGTTAAAACACTCCATTCCCCACTTTTCGCCAAATTCGAAGGCATTGCGTGTTAAGTGGCGAAACTTAACGCCGCGTTTACCTCTGATAGCAGAGCGAAGGAAAAACAAATATTAAATATTTCCAGTCCTCGAGTGGGTATCCAACCCACAACCAGTTGCTTTACAGTCACAATTTGTGCCACTGCGCCAGAACTGGCCCCATGATATGATAATAATATGTAAAACACCATTTAAGATGATATAATGTTACTTCCACTACTAGTAAAGTACTAAGCTCTAATCTCTAGAATTAGAAGCTCTCAGGCTTGTTAATGTATAATCTACATACATACATACATTACATATTAATACACTGCCTGTTGTCTTACACGCAACGCGCTTAATACATAATTCGTGTCTCGTTTCATGAATTCACTTAATCCACTGAAAAAGATCTAGACTATGTTTATAGGATTAGAATAAATTTATAATTTCCCATAAATAATTTAAGGAAGAAAGGTTTATTTAGATTCTTTTTATAAAATACTGTTTCATATAAAGATTTTATATGAAAAAGTTCATACATAATTTAGTTTTAATATAGCTTTATAAGTGTTATACAAAGAACATTTCGATGGCTTGTAACTAGTATTTCATCAATCTCACAAATCAAGAAGTATAAAGATTTAAAATTAAATTAAACGTTTAAAAAATCAAACATACAACAATTTGCACATTCGTTATTTGTTCTTTTTTTTAGTAAATAATTTAATTTTAATATCTGCATACAAATTACGATTTGTTTTGGTACAAAAGAATTATCACTTTTAATGACATAATTAACACAAAAAGTTTTTATTATAACTTCACTCTTTCTTCAAATTTGTTTCTCCGCTTTTCGCCCGAATTGGGCACATTGCGTGTTGACCGACGAAACGAGTTTTGTCATTTCAGAAAGGGGAAGTGAAAATAATTTAAATTTAATCATTTATATAGTCAGTCGCTGTACTACTGAGCCACGACACGATAACCTCATTGATATAATGTTTTTTATTATTATTGTTAAGAAGAAAATGGATGTTTTCTTTTTGCAATAGTAGCTTATTTTTAAATTTAACACTTCAAGAGAATATAGCTAAAGAAACGGCAGGTGTAAAAGCAACTTACAAATAATGAATATTATGCAAATATTCAGACATCGTCCCATAAAATGCAAAATAAGTGAATAAAATTAATCAAATCTCAGACTTTTAAATGATTTCTTTAAAAAAATGTTTAAGACTAATCCAACGCCAGAATAATATGTTATAAAACTTACTTTTCGTTTTTTTTAACTTGTAATCTTTACACCCTCTTTTTTCTTAAGTAATAATAATTAGTAGCCACGCTTAGTAGCCAATTTATGTTTTAAATTAGGTTATGGAACAAATTTAGTGTTTAATATTAAATTTTAAAAGAATTACTATTCACAAAATTAAAGAAAAATATTATAAGCAAAGTAATTTTTTTGTTAAAGGAGTAATTTTGCTTATGCTTACGCACGTACGTACCTACATGTACTCTAATACATACATAGTTACTTGAACTATTACAAAGGTGTCAGATGTAGGTGAAATAAGGATTCTGTTTTTGTAACTTAATCTCTTTGATAATATATGAATAAAAGTAAAACTTTTTATAAAGCATCAAACGTAATTTTTATATTTTTAAACTTCAAAAACTATATTTCAAATGGAGAACGGAGTGTCTTTACACCAGGTTCTCTCTGACTATCCTGCTATACGGGAAAAACTTGAAGCTGAGAAAACTAAATTTGATTACTATAACATACATTTTTTAATATTTACACCATGTGTTAATTGCCTAATCTTGCCAATTTCACCTTTTTAAATTTAATCAGACTACGATGAATCTCTAATAAGATTTGTTATAGCGACCTCTGGATACTTTAATTTTTATATTTCATATATTTCTCACACCAGGGAGTTGAAAGCAGTTTCGCGCCTTTTTTAGTACAGCAGAATAACCAAAGAGAATCTAGTGTCAAGACACTTCGCTCTTCACTTTCCGCTGGAAATAATGAGGTTCGGTATTAAGTGGTGGCACTTCCACTCTTTGTCTTAGATACTACAAAATAAAAATAATATATAATCATTCCCCGAATGGAAATCGAACCCACAACCGACGCGTTTACAGTCAGACTATATCCAACTATTCCTCGACAGCTTCTTATTATTGTACGAAATTGAAAATAAAAATAATATTCCTTATGCATAAAGTAGATTTAACAAAATGCCCATATCAGAGTACAGGTCAGATTTTGACCCACCAAAAAGATAATAAACACATATTTTGTGTACTTCTGTTGTTTTTCACTCGTTCAGATAATATTTAATGCGTTGTTAATTGGGACAGTGACCGTACTGACTTCGAGAATGCACGACAATCTAGCTTTAAATACTCTTATTATATGGATACATTAAGTGTCATACCTAGTGTTCGCCCGTGGGGGGACGGGTTAAGAATACCTGGTTTTACCTGGTCTGCGCGCCGGTTGAAAAACATACGTCAATAAATCGGTGTGCAACAGACTAACGCTGGGTAATATCGTAATACTGAAATCGGGCGTTAACTTAGGTCTGGACCTGTAGTGAGCAAACTTTTTTAATGGCATAACTAGAAATTCCGAAGGAAGATCAGGATTATAGCCTGTTCTCGCTTTTTTTTATAACAACCAGTCAAATATTTTGATTCTCGTTCAAATAAATATTCCACTTAAATACGCTAATACCTATCCAGTAGGGATACACCATAATGATTGATATGATACCTATACCTACCTACATATATATTATGCTGATACTACCAAACGGTTGGTGAAAAACCAAAAGTGTGTGGCATGTCATTACATTGCAATGCAAGGCTCTTGTTAAAAAGTATTAAATGTGGACTTAGGTCCACTCCATATTTATTTATTTTTTAACTTCACTCTCTATTCCGCACGTAGCTAAAGTTTAAATTTAGGTCTTAAGGATACAAAATGGTATTCGTATGAGAATTTTTCATGTTATTATAGCTGAGGTAAATTTAGCAAGGCTAGTGTCTTATAAAATTAAATTGAGATAATATAAAACTTTAAGTGTTTAAGTGAACAGTAAATATCCTATAGGATTAAACGAAAAAAGATTTAAAAATCAGCTTTACGTTTTTTTCTTGCATAGTGGGATAGGCAGAGAGAAGCTAGTGTCAAAGCACTCCGTTATTGCGTGTTGAGTGGTGCAATTCAACGCCGCCGCCAATTTAAGAACGTTTAACATTTTTTTTTTAGCTTCACGCTGTATCATATCGCCGCACACAGCAGGGTAGGCAGAGGGAACCTAGTGTTAAGACACTCCGTTCCCCACTTTCCGCCGAATTCGGAGGCTTGCGTGTTAAGTGGCGGAACCTAACGCCGCGCTTTACGTCGACACCAGAGCGAAGAAAATGGAAATATAATTTTTTCTCCTCGAGTGGGAATCGAACCCACAACCAGTCGTTAACAGTCACACGCTTGTGCCACTGGGCCACGACTGGCCACATTAACATTTAAATCGTTAGTATTTTTTGTCTTTGGCGTATTTTTTTGTTTTTTGCAATTATTACAATACAATTAATCTATTTACCAACGCTATGCATATATTTAAACATTTGAAACGAGTTCAATGAATGCTAAACTTCAGAGGACATGTTTCAGTTTACTGACGAAAACATCTCAGGGGTATAGATTATAAGAAATTCTTAGAAATTAATTAATTGTTATTTTAATTCAATCGCCACGGTGTTGTTAACCTCGAAACACAATAGGGCACTCGCTCGTTACATTAATTTGGGATGAGGATTCATTTACGTGCACGAAATAAACAAATTAAGTAAATAAGTGTCATTAAGCTCACGTCCCTAATGTCTCCCGCTAACCTTTCTTGACCGTAAGATAAAGATATTGAAGACCATACAAATTGACACTAACAATGTTTCGAAGAAAAAATATAGCCATATGTAAGCAGAAATAAGAATTATTGACGTTTTTTACCGATAAAGAAACTACGATGATAAACGTTTTTTTTTTTTAGTTAAAGGAAAACACGTGATTTTTTATTTTTTGCGAAAGGAAATAATAAACAAGGTATTGTCTATTTTGAATAAGTGTCTTTTCGCAAATGACAGATATGGCACAGAGGTCATTGGTCGTCCATGAGTTTTTGATCTATGGTAATTTTAGGTTTTAAAATCTTTACTATATTATTTCATTATTTTATATTTGATTAAGATATGATTGTTTCAGTTATACGTAAAATTTGCACCTCTTTTTAGGAATAAAAAGCTGGAGAGAAAAAAATAGGGATAGTTAAAGAACTGAAATCAGAGGGCCTAGTAGACAGCCAAGAATAGTTTTATCTTTAAAAATTAAGGTTAAGAAATAAATAGTTTTATCTTTAAAATAGTTTTTATTAAGGAAGAGGAGCACAGCCAAGATCATCATAACCAGAGTCGTCGGAGCTTGTGTCACCATCTCGAACTTTAATTATTATTTCGTTTTAAATGAAATTGTCGAAGTGGACGTCACGCATCATTAACCATCATCCGATGTAACATTGTACAAACATCTATTACTTTCAGTGTTCCTATTTAAATTTTGCTTTGAAGCTCTTGCTTTTTAGAAGTTTTATTAAATTTCTTATAATTTTCGGATATAGCTTGAATCTTGGGTATTTTTGTGTTATATGTATTCTTTTTAAATTATTTTTACTATGTTTTAAATCGTTAAATTAAGAAAATAATATGTTCGTCATTGCAAAGTTATATCGATCAGAAAAAAATACATCTGTCAAAAAGATCAAGCTATCTTGTACAAGGTATAGTTACATAACAATATTTATGTGTCAAAGATAACGAGATGTCTAAATGTCATGTCGTAACGTGAGTTAATAGAATTTGTTCACAAATAAGAAATGAAGAAAATGTCCTTTGTGAGTGTACAAAACAAATAATACAAGATTTGTTAATTAATTTCTGAAATAAATTGGCGAATTTGCTAATTTATATATATAATAATCTTTAAACAGATTAATTTATGTGTCATCTCTAATTATTTTATATTTATGAGGCCAGTCGTGGCGCAGTGGTACGAACGTGTTTTTGTAAACGACTGGTTGTGGGTTCGATCCCACTCGAGGAGTGGAAATATTTAGTTTTAAACATTTTTAAAGTGTTATTCCACACTTAGGAAAATTGAAAATAGACATTTAAAGAAAACGTATAAAAATTGAACGCAGCGGAATTTGGACCCGCGCCTCCTGAATACCGTTCAGGCGCTCTCACCACTGAGCCATGCGTTCTACTAGCCGCTGCGTCGAAATTCTTATACGCTTTATTACAACTTATTTATGTTGTTAGCAATAATAATAAAGTAATATTTAGTATTTCAGTTTCCTTCGCTCTGGTGTCGAGGTAAAGGCGCGGCGTTAAGTTCAGCCACTTAACGCTCAATTCCTTCGAATTCGGCGGAAAATGGAGAACGGAGTGTCTTAACACTAGATTCCCTCTGCCTGCCCTGTTGTGTGCGGGATACAACGTGAAGCTAAAAAAATGGATATATTTATGGTTTGAAGATATCTCTTTATTTAATTGATAAAGATATTTAAAATTAATTTAAGAATTCTCAAATAACACCTTGTAGCAAACTGCTGCTAGCTAAAAAGAAAATATCTGTCTACCTTCTTGTCGTAAATTCAAAACGAATTAAACTCATGTAAAGTATAGTAGTATCTTAAATTAATAAAAATTGATGTCGAATCAATAATGTTATCAATAAGAAGTATAAAGGTTGAACTGTAAGCTTCTGTTTTTTTTTATTTAGTCACATATCTGATATTTTTAGGACGCTTTGAACACTTTACCGTAGTTACCAATAGAGTAAATAAAGAGATTAATAACCGTTTTAAATAATATCTTTTCTAAAATGTGTAATAACCGAAATATCAAAATGAAAGGATCTCATCATTTAATATTTTTGTGTAATTTATTTATAGACGTTCTCTTAAAAAGAGTGAGTTGGTTATAGTCATATAAGCAGTACTGGACTTATGATGTATATGTTTTTATCTTCATGAAGAATACGTCCTTTATTTTCCGACCAAGTAAAGCATATTGTGTGTCGAGTGGTTGAACTCTGCTTTGTCTGAGACCAACAGACATTTATCAACAGTATAATTACTATTTTTCTGAATTGCAGAGAAATATACTAAGCATAAAGTATCTTACTAAGCTCCAGATGAAAATTCAGTTTTTCACGTTCAAAACAAACAATAAAGGACTTAATAATAAATGCTTTTTTTTTTTTTTTTATTATTTTAGCTTCAAGCTGTATCCCGCACGCAGCGAGGTAGGCAGAGGGAACCTAGTGTTAAGACACTCCGTTCCCCACATTCCGCCGAACTCGAAGGCATTGCGTGTTAAGTGGCGGAACTTCAGAGGTAATAATAAATGTACATATTAAAATTTAACTTTGACTTAATGAATAATGCATTTATATGCGTAGACACGTAAACAAACTTATACCGACATACGCACGTATGGAAATTTCTTAATTTTAAAGTATAATATATGTAATTGGCCTTGTAATTAAAAAACTTTGTCAATTCGAAGGGTAAAGGAAGCGGGCAGTACAGATCCTCGCGACAACTAACTTTGATTGAAAAGTAATTTTGTACGCAATTGAGGTGATTTTTGATTAGAATCATATTGATATATTTAACGATTGAAATCGTTGTTATAATAATCATGTAAGCGTGATTATTTCTGTGTTCGATTTCCGTTTGTAGAAATAATTATATATTATTTACTTTCATTTTTAAATTCTGGTACCTTAGACAAATCTCATGAGTTCCGTCATAATTCAACACAGAATGCGACTAGGTTTTCAGTCTGTCTGTCTGTCTTCCATATTATGCAGGAAATAACTTTATAAACGGGAAAATGTTACCATAATTTCAAAAGCTTTCTTGAATGTTGACAGTTAAGTAAAACCTTAATATGTCCGTTAAAGTAATCTACATTACAAAAGATATCTGGATGGATACAATTATTTGGATTCAACAAAGGAATACTTGCTCGCTTTATACTAATGTCTATGTAAACTCGTTGAAAATGCCTTAGATTATGTGTTCACTATCACTAAAGGATTCCTTTACGTCACTCTGACGACAAAATTGTAGACGACTTACGTACTCTTATTTTATCTGTTTAATGTTGTAGTAAACATTTTATTAATGAGAAATGACCATTATGGATGATCATATAAAATCATCGTTCAAAGTCAAAGTCAAATAATTTTATTCAAAATAACAAGCTTCATTTTTTGAACGTCAAATAGTTTACCACCGGTTCACTAAATGTAATGTCTCAGACCTGAGAAGAACCGGCGCAAGAAACTCAGCGGGACTTCTTCTTTTTAAAAAAAATTAATTGCTTACAATACAATACTTTTGAAATAGCCTGGAGTGAGCATTTCATCCCCAAGGCGTGTTATCATTTATAAAATCTAGTATTAGGTAATAACCTTTAACACACAAACGCTTTTCACAACTTTTTTAAATTGTGATATAGAAAAATCTTGAACGTTTTCTGTGATCCTATTGCAAAAGCGAATGCGTATTAAATAATTCAGTGTAATTTACATATCCGTTACCCTTCAGCGCCTTCCTATATGAAATTTAAGGGAAAAATAAGAAATATGAAATAGATTTCTTTTTCTTCTTTTTCAGCTCTACGTTTTATGACGCCTAGCAATGGCTGCCTAGGCCTACCCTGTTAGCCCAGGATAAGTAAACCTAATTAACCTAATACACAAGTGGTGGAACTCAACGCCAGGACTTGCCTTACCAGATCAGGAAAATGAAATGAAACAAACACTTTACAAAATATATAACTAATATTTATTAGAAGAAAATATTCTATTCTAGGCATAACATATCGGCTATTCAAACATAACATAATCTTTGGGTTTTCTTATTGAAAACACACACGGTTACAATTATCAAGTGTCATATAAACCGTAAACTTTACTCTTAACCTTACACTAATCGTGTCATCATCCTATTTATCGAGATCCCCCAAATTTCCCTATGCTATCCGCCCACAACTTGTGAAATTGTGTAGATTAGATTGCCTTCATTTCCCTTTGAAAAGCCATGGTTAATCCTTATTTAAAATACGCATTTCCGCAATCGATCTTTGCAAAATTATATTTAAGTAGAGACCATGAAATGAAGTTAAGAATATTATCTCTAAATGTGTGATATATTTTACAAAATATATGAAAAGAAAATAATCATTTCGTACATGTTTACGTTTCATACAGTATACAATAAATGTATGCTGCATTACAACATTAACATTAAGTGCTATTTTCTTCTTTATTACTATTATTTATTCATTGTTGCGCTTATATATCAATTTATATCTTAAAAAAACATTTAAATTATTGAAATAATAATAGTCCCAATTATTATTAATATTGCCAAACTAAAACTAGGTCAAGTAAAGCCTACCTTAAGGCAAAAAAACTCTACTTAGTAAAAGTCAGCGGTTAGTAACATTTACTAGAAAAAATTGGGTTTCCGATATGAAAACCAGTGCCATGTACTAGACGTTAAAGAACATTACCGGCTTAAAAGATTAATAAAGTTTTGAAAGCTCCACCAAAGTAAAATTGGATATTTTGTTTCACGATCCATTATATACGGCGTGTTTAAATCAATCGATATAAACGTAACTTTTATTATAAGATTAAAAGCATGTAGACTCGTGGAATTTGATTAAATTCTTCGTCAACAATGGAAAGGATGGTCCTTGTACGGTAGAGTATAGAGTGTACATACATATGTGAGATATACGAGTATACCTATGCATGAAGCATTGTAAGAATTTTAGAGGTCAAATATTACGATCCCTTTTTACGGAGGAACAATTGTGTTGAAACAGGACACTGACATCACAACGTCTCTTCATTTGTGGTATGGTGAGTACTTTTTCATTACAATTAATAAATTAAATTTTAAAAATTATAAGTATATACATTACCTGCTACAAATATCAAAGATAATTCTTATTTACTGGCGCTTAGGATAGCTACTACTTGTCTACTTTAATATATTTCGCTGTGTTTGAACATTTAGTAAAACAAAATTACTTGGTGCCATCCCGAAGGGGATGGAATCCCGCTTAGTTAGAATTTTTTTACAGGTACATGAATGTAACTTCAAAATGATATTGAATTACTGTATAAACACAAAAGTTCATTAAAACCTTATGGAGTAAAATGTTATGAAATGGAGTAAAATGTTACAAAAACGATCGCGCTACTTTCTTTATAGAGTTACTTACACGCATCAACGCTGTCTTTTTTAAAATATTATACATTATTCATAACGTAATGGATCACAGTGATCTACTGGTAGTAAATCACGATGTCGAAAATCGTATGCTAAGCAATTTTATTGAGTTACAACAATATAATAATATTTATAAAGAATTGCAAATATTTAAGTCACTCATTCAAGTTCGTACATTTTTATTTTAACTCATTCAAGTTCCTACATTTTTATTCGTTATCGTAATTGTATTGTTTTCTTTTTTTTTTAACGTTCACGCTGTATCTCGCATATAGCAGGGTAGGCAGAGAAAACCTAGTGTTAAGACACTCCGTCCCCCACTTTCCGCCGAATTCGGAGGGATTGCGTGTTAGGTAGCGGAATTTAACGCCACGCTTTGCCACGAAAACAAAGCGAAGAAAATGGAAATTTTAAATATTTTATATTAATATTATCTCAAATACACCAATGGAGGAAGGCGGGAGTGTATCAACAAACGAACATTTTACTTCCTCCGTGACAGGTATACGAACTGTCACGGAGGAAGTAAAATGTTCTGTTGTTCTTTGAGATACATCATACTAAGAGTAAGGGGGCATACATTACAGTAACGCCAATTTAAACTGTCAGATCTGTATATTATTCAGACTGACAGACAGACTGTATAAATTACAGATTATAACATACTATTTTTTTTCTTTTTTTTTATTTTTAGCTTCACGCTGTATCCCGCACACAGCAGGGTAGACAGAGGGAACGTAGTGTTAAGACACTCCGTTGCCCATTTTCCGCCGAATTCATAGGCATTGCGTGTTAAGTGGAACTTAACGCCGCGCTTTGCCTCTACACCAGAGCGAAGAGAATGGACATATTAAATATTTCCATTTCTCGAGTGGAAATCGAACCCACAACCAGTCGCTTTACAGTTACACTTTGTGCCACTGCGCCACGACTGGCCCCTACATGTCATACTATATTCAGATTACTATACTAATTTTAAAACTACTTTGGTGAAAAATGAACAAATGTTTATCTGAATTGTTCAGTATTTCCAAGTTTCTTCAAAAAGTCGATTTCTGTAAATAATTTCATTTTAAATAAAACTGACCTTTTAAATAGAACCTGATTTTAATTAAAACGGACACAAGGAGAATAAATAAATAGATATTGTGGTCCCCGTGGTTTACTGTTTTTCCATCCATCGCGTTACTTTCTGTATAGAGTTACACGCATCAACGCTGTTTATACAGACCTGCTTCGGTACAGATAATGACAGAAAAAAATCACATTTTAAGTACATTATCTACGTACTTTTCCTCTGCTCCCTGACCCATATGTTTTGTTTGTTTATATTTTATTATTTTAACTCAGATTTTGTTGTTGTGTAGATGTGATACATAGCTAGTGGTTTTGAATTCAAAGTCAAACTAAATTTCCTCTTTCAAGTATTTGGCCTTTCTTATTCTTTATAGTAAAACTTTCTTCTGGCTTTCTCAATGTTTCTAAAAATGTGACAAGTGGCAGACGTAAGGAGAATTGACAAATTAAGCTGTCTTTAAAATATATTAGCTTTAATATTGTATGGAAAAAAAACGGTCAAAGCTTTTCTTTACGCGTATTAACTTTATAATAAATAATTCATATTATTTATTATAAAGTTAAAAGTACTTTCAGATGAATATTACACATATATGTACATACAAATGTTCTCATTACCCGATAAGATTGTGCTCATTTTATTTACGCTCTTCTCGACTTTGCACCTGGTACTGTATTGTGCTACGTATTGAAAACGTTTCTATGAAATATGAAATATATATATTGAAGTAGAAAAATGTGAGTCAACAATTATGAATGTAATATAATTTATTTTATTTATTTAGGACAGTATATTTCTTAAATCTTATATATTTAAACGAGCAATTCTTGTATGTATATACATATATTAATAAATAATTGGAATCTCGGAAACGGCTCCAACGGTTTTCTTGAATTTTAGTATGTAAGGTGTTTCGAGGGAGAAAATTCGATCTAGCTAGGCTTTATTTTTATAAAATGTTTCTTTCTCTAGATTTTCGTTCATTAAATAAACTGCTACAATATCTTTAGTATACCAATGTCAATTTCGCATTAGTCGATAAGGTTGTGATAGCTCAGTTGGGAAAGCGGTTACTTTTTCTTATGGTTACTTTTTACGGTTTGTCCACGGCTCCTGATATCCAGGCTACTTTTTTGTTTAATTTTTTTTGTTCTTATTTTATTGTTTTGAATTACAACATTTTTTACTATATTTTTTATTTATTTTATCTTTTTTCTATTATAATCATTATTTCAAAATAACGATTTCTCGAAAGGAATACCGAGCAGAGCTGTGCTCGGTACCACCAGATATTAATTAATTTTTTGACGTAGACTTCAGTAGCCATCTACTACAACCCGTGTTTTTTACTATTCTTATACAATTATTATTGTCTTTGATCTTTTTATTGAAGCAATGGTGACTTGGAGAAACACCATTAGATTATAAAATAGAAAACGAAGTGATTTGACACTAGATTCTCTCTGCCTACCGTGCTATAAATCAATCAATCAATCAAACAATCAATTAATCAAAAGCATAAAGCTGCCATATTACATATATCATTTAGGTAAATTAATGTTTTATGTTCTTATTTATTATAAATTAATTACAATCAAAATAAACATATGTAGCTCCTGTTTCGTAATAGGTTATCAACGAGATGTGTTATTTTCTGATGTATCCAATATTATTATTCAACTCTTTATCATAGTAATAGACACTTTAACATTTGTTTCAAAAATATTTACTGTTCAGTTCAAACGGCATTTTTTATAAAGTACTTATGTCACGGCTACGTTAGTAGGCCTCAAACTAAATTTCAATTATTCTTATAGTATACGTTATATTTAATCTTCTAGGGAATAACTTACACGTGTACGCAGGTGTACAAAGTGTGACTGAAGACATGACTGGTTGTGGGTTCGATTCCCACTCGACGAACTGAAATATTTCATATTAACTATTTTCTTTCTGTTGTCTAGGCAAAGTACGGCGTTGGGTTCGGTCACTAATGCCTTCGAACACGTAATGCCTTCTGAATTCGGCTGAAAGTAGGGAACGATGTGTATTAACATTAGGTTCCCTCTGCCTGCTGTGTGTAAGTAACAGCGTGAAAAAAAATATCCTTGATTGAGACCTAGAAGATATTTTTTTTATAAGTGTTCAACTAATCCTTCGTTCTATATAAATTCTATTGAATATATTGTAGAGCGTAGAGCCCGCATAGTGTACACTTAGCATTCAGAGTAAATTCTACAAGTAAACACTTTTATCAACATTCATATAACACTGAAAGTTTGAAAATTGAGAGACACAAGCTTAAAACAATCATTTTCATTTAATTTTCCTTATAAAGTAGTGTTTATCCTTTTGGTATTAAATCAAAATGTTTGCAGAAATAGCTTTATTTAACTTCTGCACAATGTTTGCTAAAACTGATATGACCCTATTTTAGAATTAACTTAACGTTTTAGTTCCGTTCGAAAATATATAAACCGATTAAAACTTATATACATTACACATAGTTTAGAGTTCAACAGGATGTTTGAGTTTATTAGTTAGGAGAATTCTGATTACTTTGAGAGTTGAGGTGTTCAAACACGATGATATCAAGTTAGACTCTGTAAATATAGAAGTATTAATTTACCGTAACTATTTACCGTAACTTGTTTAGAGAAAATAGTCCAAGATGCGTATACTATTTCGTCATTTTATTATTATTAATTTTTGCGTAGGCAAAGAAAGAATAAGGTGCGGATAAAATGGGAAAAATATTTTTGGGCTGAACAAAAAAAAAAACGAAAATATTACATTCTGACAAGAAAATTAGGTTCATACTATGAAATTATTTTAGTCTCATCGGATACTGACATGTAGTAAACTTTGAAATAAGTCTGACAACAAGCTGTAGTCAAAAAAGCGTTACGGGACTGTCATAGGTACATTGAGAGACTGATACAGGTGAAACTAAAAAATATTATTAGCTCTTATTTTTCATATATCATAAGTATTATTCCTAAAAAACATACTGTCCAGTAAAGATATTTCAGTAAATTAAAGCGTCACGCTGTAGGTATCCCGCACACTGCAGGGTAGGCAGAGGGAACTTAGTGTTAAAAAACTCCGTTCCTCACTTTCCGCCGAATTTGGAGGCATTGCGTGTTAAGTAGCAGAACTTAACGTCGCGCCTTGCCTCGATACCAGAGCGAAAAAAATTGGAAATACTAAATATTTCCACTCCTCGAATCGAACCCACAAGCAGTCGTTTACAATCACACGCTTGTGCCATTGCGGTACCACTGGGCCAGGACCAAATCATAGGGAATTTTTTAAATCTTTATAACACTCTTATATTTAATCCTAGCCGTACCCGATAATGCGCATTTAATTTTTTGCCACCATCACGTTTCTCTAATATAATATAAACAAAAACAGATTTACAAAGACCAAAGTTTTACATAATCTGTGTGATATCATATTTTGTCAGAGCCGTTTTTACATAAATTTAGTGAGATTCAAAGCCAAGTGAATTCGGGATTAAGACATTTAGAAAACGTATAAAAATTTGAACGCAGCGGGATTCAAACCCGCGCCTATTAAATACCCGTCTCATCGCTGAGCATGCGTTCAAGTGCTATTCCGAAGTGTGGAATAACACTTTAAAAATGTTTTAATGAACTTGGGATTACTAAAGAAGCAAATGTAGGATAGCTTCTTTAGAAATTCCTCCAAAACACATACATACATTTGAACATGATAAGTTCTCTTAGACATATGTTTGACGTAATTTGAATATGACTCGAGACTAGGTTATCCTAAACATACAGGCAATATACATACATATTGAAATTTAACTAATCCGAGAAACTTTATGTACATAATTCCCATAACAAGCCTGTAATATAACACATGTTATGTGGAAAATTTTAAAAGCCCTTAATTATATTATTTCGCCTTCGTAAAGAACATGACTATTTTGTTCAATATAAGTACCTGGTACAATTGTTTCATAATAATTTTATTATTTATGAATTTATTAAAGTAAAATAAACACTAAATAATAAAAATACTGTGTTCTAAACGGCTGACCCGAAGGAGCAGTTACATTTTTTTTTTAGCTTCACGCTGTAATCCCGCACACAGAAGGGTAGGCAGAGGGAGCCTAGTATCGAGACACTCCGCTCCCCACTTTCCGCCGAATTCGGAGGCCTTTCGTGTTAAGTGGCAGAACTAAACGCCGCGCTTTGCCTCAACACCAGAACAAAGGAAATTGAAATAATAAATATTTCCATTCCTCGAATGGGAATCAAACCCACAACCAGTCGCTTTACGACTGTAAAGCTATATACTTTGTGTCACTGCGCATTACATGATATATTATATGTATAGATCATATTCTGTATTATTAATGAATTACAGAAGCACTTTTCCATAACTTATAAAGATGTTATAACTTAAATAATATAATTAATGACTTAAAGATTTATTTCGACATTTCATAATAAAATGATTTAAACCTTACGAAGCAATCAGCATAAAGTAACGAATAAATGACACAAGACAGTTCAAATAACCAACTTCTCCGTTTGAACAGCCAAATTGTTAATGTCAACTTTTCAAGAAAATAAAGCTTAAAAGCTTACTTGTTCGACTTTTTATACTTGTGTAATATTTTTTATCAATTTATGACTGAAAAATTGTTTGACATTGTTCATAAAAATTTTGTATGACACGTAGCTTATTTTACACTTTTCTATTAGATTATTACAACTTTATAGTTTTTTTCCGTTAGCATAAGAGATAAGACACTCCGTTCTTTACTTTCCGCTCGAATCTGAGAGATTGTTGAGTAGAGTTAAGCGGCGGAGCTCAACGCTGCGTTTTGTTTTGTTTTGTCACCAGAGCGGAGAAATGAAAACAGTTTAAATATCCCCCGAATGGTAATCGAAGCTTACAGCCATTATGAATATAGTCAGCAGCTGTAACACTACGCCATGCTTATAATATTTAATTGAAGTAAGAACAATAATAAAAAAAAATGTTTATCAAATCAAACATCTAATTACAGTTCAAAGACTAAATATGAAATATAAAAATGATTATATCCATAACTACATACTTGTTTTCTTAAAGTGCAATCCTTTAGAAACCGAGGAACATTTTACTAAAAGTATAAATTAAAGCCAGCGGAATTTAAACCCGTGCCTACTAAACAGGCAGAGCGCTTGGACGGTTTCCAAGAACGTTTCTAAAAATGTTTTACATGCCTTTTTCTTATAAAGAAAATTATATTTTATTCCTTTAACCAAAGAAATACTTACGAATATGAAATATATTATTTCAATATGTACTCCACGAATTTCCTTAATATTTTCCTTGAATACTTTTTTGGTTTCTATGAACGGTAACGAATGTAACGACACAACTTTATGACAGATATTATATATCTGTATAATAAAAATTTATACTTACACTAATCCCTATAAGTGTATAACAGTTATTAAAATAATCTAGAACCTATTTAACTTGATTTATGAAGTATAAAAATATTTATTTTTTTGTGGCCAGTCGTGGCCAGTGGCACAAGCGTGTGACTGTAAACGACTGGTTGTGGGTTCGATTCCCACTCAAGGAGTGGAAATATTTAATATTTCAATTTTCTTCGCTCTGGTGCCGACGCAAAGCGCGGCGTTAAGTTCCGCCACTTAACACGCAAAGCCTCCGAATTCTGCGGAAAGTGAGGAACGGAGTTTTTTAACACTAGGTTCCCTCTGGCTACCCTGCAGTGTGCGGGATACAGCGTGAATCTAAAAAAAAATAAAAAAAATATTTATGAAAGTAGGTAATTTAATTGGTTGATTTTTTTTATATTAGTAATATACAATCAAGAAGAGAACCTATTGAGGCATTAATTTATCCGCCACTTTTTGGCCCAAGATTGCGTGTTGAATGTCGGATTATAATAATTCAATTTTTATATTATTTCAATTTTTTCTCTTTCATTTTCCTCATAGATTGGCAACATTTAATATTTCCATTTCTTCGCTCTGGTGTCGAGGCAAAGCGCGGTGTTAAGTTCCGCCACTTAACACGCAAAGGCCTCCGAATTTGGCGGAAAGCGGAGAACGGAGTGTGTTAACACTAGGTTCCCTCTGCCTACCCTGCTGTGTGCGGGATACAGCGAGAAGTTAAAAAAAAAAAAAAGAAAACGTCCTCACTGAGTATTATACGTTTAGTGAACGTCACAATTCGTAAAAATCACACACAATTTGACACGTTTTAATTGTAAAAAGTCAATGTCATATCATGTCATGTTATCGAAGAATAAACATATGTAATATCAAGACAATCCGTTCTCTACCTTCCGCAGGAATTCAAGACTTCAACAGCTCATTACTATGCTCTGTCTTACCAGAACGAAGAACGAATATTTTATTTTAAGTATAATCATTCCTCCTAAAGAGAATCGACCCATAACCAACGGCGTTAGGCGCACCACAATGGGCTCCAAATTATTTCTCGTAAACAAATAAAGACCATCTTTTTTTAGCTTCACGCTGTATACCGCACATAACAGGGTAGGTACAGAGGAAACTAGTGTTAAGACACCCATTGCCCATTTTCTGCCCAATGTTGGAGATATTGCGTATTAAGTGTTAGATCATAAAAGCGCGCTTTGCCTCGACATCAAAGCGCAGAAAATATAAAATAATTCCACTCCTCGAGTTCAAATCGAACCTACAACCAGTCGCTTTACAGTCACACTTTGCCCCCTACCTATCTATAAGTTATAATTGTTAGAGGCACCTAAATCTCATGTATCTGCCACTCATTAATCACGTATATAATATAAATATTGAAGATATTACAGAGTTATATAGCAAAGTCCGTGTAGGTGACCTGTAGGCTACGTTATCGCGTTTGTTTTGAGAAATTAATTAGTCTCCTCATTAATGATTTGCCGGTGTTCTTTTGTATTTATTCATTAGCTTAGATCGAAAATATTCCTTGTAGAGTCAATCGTAGAGTAGCAGGACGATATCTAACGGTAAATGCAATGGTTGTGGGTTCGATGCCCCTTCAGAAGAACCATAAGTATATTTAAATATTTTTTATTTAATAGAAATATTAAGAAATATGTAATAGAAGTAAGTCATGTTAACACTATGTAATGGATATAAGTAACATTTAATATATAAAATATTTGATTAATATTGAAAAACTAAAGGAAACTGGAATCTTCTAGGGTAAATTTTTTGAACTTAGTACTAGTACTACTTAGTTTTGAGCCCTGATGAGAAAGAAAAAAGAAATTTGTATAAAAAAAAATATCTTAAAAAAAGGTACAGCCCATGAGGGCTGTACCTTTTTACGGACATATACTACTATGCGGACATGAGTCCGTAGTGACATAAATTAAATTATAAAAAATATATATAATTTTTAATTTTCCCTATCTTTTTGGAAGCAAATTTGAAGTAAATAACCTCCATAGCCTACACTTTATAAAAATATTTTTTTATCTTTTTTTTGTGCTTTATTAACGCTGTCTAATGTTATTTGTAATTTATTGTTAGTTTCTAAACCGCTAATCAATCTTATAAGAGTTATTTTCTCGAAATTCAACTACTAAGGCATGTTGCCTTCTCCATTCTACATATTCTAAATTTTGCCAAACTGACACGTCTAAAAGCAAAAAAACAAACAAAGAACAACAACAATCTGTATCTATTTAAGATAGTACTAAACCTAAAAACATATATTTATATATAAAAATAGTTCGAGTACGTCTATTATATAATTTGTCTCAAGAACACAATCATCTAAGAAATTGCTCAATACTTGGTCTGATTTCGAATCAAGGGTAATCGTTCCCCTAGCGACCAACCGCACTTTGATTATTTGGAAGACTAAATGTCCTATTATATTGTATTGGCCTATTGTTGTTGTTTGTTAAATATATAGGCTTATATCTTCCAACACAAAGGATCTCTTACTAAGTATTCAGAATTCAACTGATACAATGAGTTACATCGTGATGAGGTATATTATTAGGCTGTGTTATAGAATATGTACATATGTATGTACAAAAGAGAAATAAATAGAGGTTATGAAATTATATTAAAAATAAAATTAAATAGCTTCACGCTATATCCCGCACACAGCAGGGTAGGCAGAGGGAACCTAGTGTTAAGACACTCCATTCCCCACTTTCCGCCGAATTCGGAGGCTTGCGTGTTAAGTGGCGGAACTTAACGCCGCGCTTTACCTCGACACCAGAGCGAAGAAAATAGAAATATAATTTCCACTCCTCGAGTGGGAATCGAACCCACAACCAGTCGTTTACAGTCACACTCTTGTGCCACTGGGCCACGACTGGCCACAAATTATATTTGATTTTTAAATTGAATTTATTGTAACACTAGCGGCCCGCTCGCGGCTTCGCTGTGTGAACTACATAATTGTTTCGTTATATTGCAATCATCGTTGGCGGTTTATTGAAAAATAAAATAGCCTATGTTTAACCTTGGATTACCAACTATATTTATGCCTAAATTCATTACAATCGGTCGAGCGTTTTAGATTTTCCATATAAACTTTCATCTCCCATGTCAACCCTGAAGATTGTGATTTTTGGAAAAATAAGTAGCAAACAGACAGACTTTCGCATTTATAATATAAGTAGTAAAGGTAGATAGTAAAAAAATCAAAAAATTGAATTTGGTGGACATCAATATTATGCAAAATATTATAACAGTATGTCGGTTGGTGTGAATTCTTTTTCTTTTTTTTACAGCACAAGATATACTATGCATTTAAATATTTATGTTTTAGATTATCTGTGAGAGATCAGTAATATCAATAAGAATGTCTTTGAATACTGCAAATAATAAGGTTTCTTTAATTTTAAGATGTAGACATTAAATTTTAAACTGCTGTTAATTTTACTCCCGTTTCCTTTAGATAAATCAAATAATATAATTTATATTCTGTAAATGTTATGACCAATACCTTAAGAAAAAATAATTCTTTTTTTTTTAATTTACTGTCAATATGTTAAGTAGCGCAATATAGATTTTAAAATGAAACTATCGTGGAACAATGTCATATCGATTCGGTTATGTTGGTGTGGTTGTGGGTTCGATTCCCATTTTGAACTATAGTAGGAGAAAGAAATATTTTCGTGATGGATGAATGTCTTCATTTCGGGCAGAAAGTGGAGAACGGGCTACCCTGACTCAAAGTTCTTCAAAAAAAAAAAAACATATAATGTAAAAAGTATACTTGTCACCATCGCATTTTAAAAAAGTACCTACTTACTAAGGCAAACATGACAGAAAAATAATAAACATATTATAATACCCTCTTTTGTATATAAATTTATATACAAAAGTTCGTTGACAGGTGTTGATTTACAATATTACTTTCTGAAACGGAAGAACGGAAAAGCTACATTAAAGATTAGAATATTTTTGTGCTACATTCTTTAACATATATAAAGTTAACGCTATTATAATATTGTATATTCATCGGGTTTAAGCTTGTATATACATTTTTCCATTTTCTTCGCTCTGCTATCAAGGCAAAGCACGGCGTTAAGTTCCACCATTTAACACGCAATGCCTCCAAAATTCGACGGAAAGTGGGGAACGGAGTGTCTTAATAGGTATGGTCCCTGTGCCTACCCTGCTGTATCCGGGATACAGCGTGAAGCTAAAAAACCATATTTTTTTAAGCTGCATTGAGCTTCAAGCTTTATCTTGCATAGAGGAGTAATCAAAGCCGTGCATGAAATTTTAACAATAATTGTATGGATCATTTTTTAAAAGTCATATTAATCATTGAAAAATATTACAAACCTAACACACAAGTAAGATTAAACTTTTGAACAAAACACATATTTTGCATATTTATTAAATTCAGTAAAAGTGTACGCTTAGAAGCCTTTAATACCCACGTAGGAAGAAGATTTTCTCGTAATTATTTATGTATATATTAAACTTAATGGTATAATCGAATTTATTTAAATCACTTCTTCGTTCGTTTCATAAAGTTCTTAATTAGCAAAATTGGAACCCAATAAATATAATTTCAAACGGCCGTCGAAGAAATTATACAAATTACGACGCAGACTATTTAATGAAAGGCTTTAATCCTCTTTATATTATTATTTTAGTTTTCGTTAAGTCAGAGAAAATCCTTGAACCAAAACACTCCTGTCCACTTTCCGCCTGGAATCATTGATTGTCAGGCATTGTTTATTGAGTGGTGAAACTCAACGCCGAAGTTAGTCTTACTAGAGTGGAGTTTTTTTTTATTGATTAAAAGTAGGCAAACGAGCAGAAGGACCACCTGATAGTAAGTAGTACCTTCGCCCATGGACATCCACAACATTAGAAAAGTTGTGGATGCGTTACCGACCTTAAGGGGGAGGAGAAAAGGAGGGAAGAAGGATGGGGATGGTGGGAATAGAGAGAGCTGGATTACTTTTATTCGTCTTTGACATGATAGTGGTCACGAGCCAGTCGGAGAACGAATCTCCTACCACCAAGCTACTGGGTTACCCGCCTTTTACGGGAGGCTGCCCAGCGGCGGAGGAGAATTATAATGTAACCCGTCCCGGGTTAGTCCCACGGCTAAAAGTTGAGTAGTGAAAATAATTTAAATATAATCATTCCCTGAGGTTTCCCAGTAGGCAGAGATGAACGTAGTGTTAAGACACTCTAAGATTCTGGAGGTATTGCGTGCGAAGTTGCACTTTGCTTCAACACCAGACCACCAGACACCGAAAAGAATGGAAATATTAAATATTCGAATTCCTCGACTGGGACTTGAACACACAATCTGTCGCGCTTACAGTCAGACTTTGTGACCCCGCGCCGCGACTGACCTATTTGAATATAAAATCCTTAAATTACAAGATATTTCAAATATATAATGTATAATATTTTAAAACTAATTATACTAATTATCTTCACAAACTTTTAGGAATGTTAGCCAAAGGCGTACATTAGGCTCTTAGATTACAGTAACATGTAACCCTAATGTAGATACTGGTTTTACAAACCAAACTATGTGGCAAGGAACTATTATTTACAGTACACTACGTTCTGCAAATACATAAAATATAATTAGAGAAGAAATTACACTGTTCTGTGTAAGAATTATAAATAATGATAGACGATTTTTAAATTTAAAAGTATAGATAATACATATTTTTAGTAGATATATAACATTTTTACAGTAAAATCTAAATTTATGCGTATATATTTCAAAAATTTTGTTAAGATGAAAGGAATATTAACCCAATTTGGTGTATATAAAACATAACGAAGGAAGTGCTTAACCTATTTGTCATCCTAAAAGATTATCTTAATTTTTCTAGGAATTCACACAGATCCGCCACATTGCGTGGGCGACGCCCCCGGATTATTGAATGAGAATTAGCCTCTTAATAGATTCGGATTAAATTTAAATCTTGCTTTCGTATCAAAAATATTTTTGTTTAGTTTATAAATAAACAATAAGCCTCGGCCCATTTTTAAGTATAGATAATGGTTTTATATTAATAAACTTAACGTCAAATGAGTTTTTAAAATACATGGCAGCTGCAGTATTTGATTACGCACTTAGAATCGAATGCCACAAATAAGAGCACTTTACACCCTTTTGTATCAAACATTACCCTTGTACAGAAAAATAAAATTTCTGTAGCCCCTCTTAAAAAGCTTTGAGTTTTGAAGAATTTACATTTAAAAAAAAAAAATTGTAATAGAATATCTAAATTTCATGTACTTTGTGCTTGAATTAAAGCTTGAGTTGTTTTCAGTGGAGACAGTGTGACGTCTACGTATTTTGTTCACTTTGACTTTTGGTTTCTACTATAATTTCAAGTGTACGATTTTCTAGAAAATTCCTGAATATTCCAAAAAAACATATTTACATGAAAAATTGTAGTTTTTCTAAACTCAGTAGTTACCGGGTGTCACTCGTCGAATAAGAGTATAATATCGATTTAGATCTAATGTATATATTTATGTATGTATATCAAGGTGTTTCTTCAATATGGAAAGAAAATAAGCAGAGTTAGATTACCTCTACACAGACAGACAGTTAAGAAAAGTGTCATTAAGTTCACAATTACACAAAACATCTTAATTTAGTGTACACATTAAATACAATAACTGTGGTATTGTATTTAAATTTAATAGTTGACATTTGTATATTCTTCCAATATTTTGTAAATCTTGTAAGAATAGATCTAATAATAAAATAAATTATAATAACCTTATTTTAAGTCTTTATAACGAATGCAATTGTCCAACAATAAAATCGCTTAAAACGTAAAATTATATAAACTAAAAATACTTTTTTTGGTAACATAATAAATCTTCTTGTCTATGCTATAGTTCAAAAAACGATATCAAAAAATAATAAAGTGACAGTTGACAGTTTAACATAAAGATATTCACAAAAACTTCCACGACATATGACTTTAATTAAATCGGCAGACATAATATTATGTGAATTCTAGTTATATGTGCGATATTAAACCGCGTGAAACCGAGCAACTATTTCAACTAGGCACTTACGTATAATAAACGAGCTTTCTATATTAAATTAATCACATTACAAGACAGATTCCTCTCACATCAAACGCTTCATTGTTTAAGAAATATTTTAAACGGAAATAAAATGGGTCATAAAATAGTTTACTTTTTTATATATAAACCTAAGATGAAAATGAAAGAGATTTTATTTTTACTTTTAAGCTTTCTCGCGCATAACGTGTAGTCAGAGAGAACTTAGTGTCAAGAATCTCCGTTCTACTTAGTGTTAAGATACAGTGGACTGTCCACTGGAAATAGAAACATTACGTGTTGATTAGGGGCCAGGCGTGGCGCAGTGGCACAAAGCGACTGGTTGTGGGTTCGATTTCCACTTGAGGAGTGGATATATTTTAATATTTCCATTTTCTTCGCTCTGGTGTCGCGGCAAAGCGCGGCGTTAGGTTCCGCCACTTAACACGCAATGCCTCCAAATTCGGCGGAAAGTGGGGAACAAACTGTCTTAACACTAGGTTCTGCTGCTTACCCTGCTGTGTGCGCGATACAGCGTGAAGCTAAAAAAAAATTGAAGACTAATAAATTAAAAAACTAAATAATTATTCGTCGCAATGATCTATAAATGTACGACACCTTAAAGCGAATAATACACACGAAGAACAATAAAAGCTGTCATTGAAAGCCCTTCACTGAATTAACTGATAAGGCAAGTAATTACTTAAAGCATTAAGTTGCTCAGGCTGTTTTATCCTCACCTATTGACTAGACGGTGAGTTTATTATACTCGTAGTAAGCTCACATTGGCTACAAATCTATACATATAAAAAATGTAACAAATTGCTGTCTGTATACGGAAGATTTATAAGAAAAAATATTATTGAGGGTATTTATCATTTATATTTATTTCTATCTCAGTAAAAGCTCTTGCCAAAAACAATGTCTTTTTTATTGTTTGTCTGTGCAATAACGCAGAAAAAAAACATTGTTTTGGGTTCACAGAAATATTTAAGTATCTGAGAAACAGTTTAAACGATACAAATCCATTTTAGACAGTTTTATTTTGATAAGCTTCCCTTAACATTTAATGTCGATCATAAATAAAAACGCTACAACAACTTAAATAGTATCGTGGGCAAGCTAAAAACAAAATGGAAAATGGGTCAAAAAAGTGCTTACACCGAACAGTAATCTTATAATATTATAACTTAAGTCAAAGGCCAAATAATAAGTCTCACAAAACATTTTTTTAAGTTTATAAATTAAATTTTAAAATATATAACATTTTTTTTATTCCACAGTTTTTAGTCAAATCAAAGTCAAATAATTTTATTCAGAATGAAAAGTTACATGCTTCATTTTTTGAACATTATGACGTTAAAAGTTCACCACCAGTTCACTAAAGTTAATGTCTCAGACCTGAGAACAACCGGCGCAAGAAACTCGCCGCGAAAAAAGTATCTAATGTCAAGGCACTACGCTCTCCATTTTCCATGCAAATTCAAGACATTGAGTATACGGCTTAGTTGTAGTACAACGTAGAGTACGTTGTACTTTTCTCTTGTAATTTTCTGAGTGGGTATCGAACCCACAACCATTCCGCCAACGCTGTCTCACTGCGCCAAAATACCCATTACAACAATTATCATACATATTAATTAATATTCTCATTATAATTTACATTACGAAACATTTGCCATTATATGATATAAAATATGATGAAAATGTTTTATAAAACGCTTTTGGAGCAAATATTTATTTTTAATTAAAAATCGCACCATTAAATATAACATAATATATCTTCAACCATGTTATTATGACAGGTATACGTTGAACAAAGCTTAAACTGTAGTTGTCTTTTTGCAGCTTCTCGCATAGTAGTCAGAGAGAACCTCAAGTCAAGATACTTTCGTCCTTCACTTACCCGAAATTGAGACATTGCGTGTCAATTGGCGGAACACTGCACTTTGTTTTAAGTACCAGAAAAATGAAAATAATATACATATAGTTCCTTCTACTGGGATTCGAACCCATAACCATCTCTATAACTGTCACACTGTGCCACGATGACTTTTAAATTGTAATAGCGGATTTTAAAAAAGTTTTGAAGAAGCTTATAGTCAAGTCATACGAAAGTAACAAGACGAGTCCTACGGAGATTGGTACAGATGCAAAAACCTAATTTCACAGAAAAGCGGTTTGAAGAATCCTAAGATTCTCATTTTGTCATGATTCAAAGGAAATTGTTAAAATTTTTAAACGCTGAATATTACATACATATACTGAAATATAAAATTAAATAATAACAATAACCGTAAAATAGACAATAATTGTGTAGAATTTTTTAAATAATTATCTAACCTGCTATTTTTTCATCTCTAAGCTACGAACCAGATATTCATTTTAATTTCTTTGATCAACTTCTGCTAATTATTAAAATCTTTGTCTTATAACGGTAATGACAAGAAAAATTAATTTGTTTCAGCTGTTTTACAGGAAATCCTCCTCTTCTTTATTATTAAGGGTTAATAGAAACGTCAAAGAAAAACTTAATTGCCATCTCTAATTAAAACATGCCATCAAAAAGTTTGAGTATGCTGCTTCAATTCGATTTTAAAAAATATGATATTGTTTTTTTCTAACTATGATTAACGAGTGATATATGTATATGTTTGTTTTACATAGCTTAGACATAATATACAGTGAAATATGTACATTAAAAACATTATCCAAACTTATATTATAAATGCGAAAGTTTGTCTGTTTGTCTGTCATACTTTAACGGCCAATCTCTCAGTCTGATTTGGATGAAATTTAGAATGAAAGTAGTATAAAATAAAGGGAAAATATAGGCTAAATTTAATTGAGATTCCACTATTAATCTGCTTACTCCAACAATAGGTACCTCATATTTATATTTTATTGAAATATAAATAAAATATAAGCTCTGGTACCACTCGTCTGTACTGCCGCTAGCGTAGAGAAAGCGTTCTCCCTATTCTTCGAATAAATTATCAAATGTTTCAAAAAGTAAGTTGATGTAGAAAAAAAGCAGTTATATAGGTTCACGTATTCAGAAATGTCAATAAAGTTATTTCCCAAAGACTTTTTCATAGATCAAATAAAGCCACGCTAAAGATTTTTGAATATCTGTCATATATTAGTAAAACATGCTTCATTTATTTAGTTTTCTGAACTGTGAATGTCATAAAATTTCAGTTTTTAACATATCAATACGCACTCTTAAAAATATTTGAGACATATACTGAAAACATTCATCATTTTCATTGTGAGCTTTTTAGTTAGAGTTCTAATGGATCACTAGAACCAAAGCAAGATCTAGTTACTAATAGGAAGTCCACTTCAAATATACTAAGTAGTTAGTTTCTCTTATATTTCCTACATAAAAATAATAATCATCGTGGGCGTTATTAAAGTATTGTACATCACAGTGCCCCTTTGCTTCTCTATCAATAACCACAATGGCTTCACACTTCTTATTGGATATTTGTTTTTAGTGAATGTTAAAAAGTAGTCCTTATAAGATTTTTTGTAAAGATCGAAACATTCAAATGTTTTTTTTGTGTTTCCATAAATGTAACGAAAAATATTCGGATATATCAGAGGTCCTTGTGGAGTCTAGACGAAGCCCTCGCAAAAATAAACACAAGATCATAAAATGGTATCAATAATAATAACAATAACAATTTCAATACTGGAGCTACTATAAAAAATCTTAGGCAAATTTTATAATCAGCGGACCCAAATTAGCAAACAATAAATAAAAATGTTATTCAAAAAAATATGTATTTTGTGTAAAATATACAAAAAATAAAACTTTTTTACTACTGACTGACTTACAGACAACCTACAGCCGAAATTTGATGAATTTTCTCTGAAATTTTGCATATATGTTCCTTGGGGATGTAGAGGGGCACTATAACATATAAAATTGATGTAAAGCCTACCCAACAGTTCAGTTGTAATTTTAGCTTACAAAATACCTTAGAGAGCTCGCTGTGTGTTATATTTAGACGTAAATAGCACAAATGAACAATACCCTTTGGCATCATTATTTAAAAACTTTCAGTTGGTGCGGTGGAGACTTAAAAGACATCGCAACTGAACTATTCAGAGGTACGTACGAGACATAAGCAGTCTCCTGAAACAACAATTTTGAAAGAAAAAATTATAGACTTATAACTAAAACTTATAAAAAAATAATAATTAACTTTTAACTATACTTTTAAAAGGAATCAAATATGTATTCATTTACTCATACACAAAGATTTTCAGAAATTAAGGCATCCCGTGAGCAAAACGTATTGTAGTTGCCGCACAATGCAAAAATCCTGCATAGGTCTTATAGGTAGATTTTGGCCGAATTTTACCGAATTTGGCGGTAAGTGGGTCACGGAGTGTCTTAACACTAGGTTCCCTCTGCCTACCCTGCTGTGTGCGGGATACAGCGTGAAGGTAAAAAAAAAAGATCTTATAGATAGATTTATTGGAAATAATGGAAAATTTTACATCAATTATTATTAAACATTAACATGCTATACAAAATAAACTTATTTAACAAAACCTAGAACTTCAAGGCCAACTAATACCTAAAATCACCCACTAATATTGTAAAATTATTCAAATTATATCAAAATATTTGTCTGCTAACTGGTGTACGTATTGAAATTCTTCACTAACCACAACAGATTAAGATTACTTACTGTTTATAATGTGTTGTGTAACAACACGAGTTAGGAGTTTCTGTGATGTTAGTGGAATATACATATGGATAAATTATTATGTTAAGTATGATATATGTATATGTATACAATATATATCTTTCTATCCATACTTTTAAATGGGAATTCTGTATGTTTGTCTGTCACGCTTTCACGGCTAATCTACCGTTCCGATTTGGATGAAATTTAGAATGAAAGTTGTAAATAACCATAGGTCTAACATAGTCTATTTATTTTTCAAAAATTAACCGCTAAAGGGTTTAAATAGAGGATGAAAGTTAATATGAAAAAAGTAAACCGCTTGACCGATTGTAATGAATTTTGGAATAAATATAGTTGATAATCGAAGGTCAAACAAACATAGGCTACTTTGTTTTTCAAAAATCCACCCCCGAGGGTTGCAACATAACGAAACAATTAGGCAGTCCACGCGGCAAAGCCGCGAGCGCGCCGCTAGTTATGTGTAAATGTTTTTCACCGCTGCATTGAATATAGTTGCGTGCGGCAATTGCCAGGAGAAGCGAAGGATCGAAGTCCCCTATTAATAATATAAGAAAAATATTGTCTTTTATAAAGGTACTTAAACGTCCTAAGTAAATTATGCAATATAGTCAGCCTACATTTTTATAAACAAGCTGTTTTCCTTTTTTCCCGTAAAAAAGAGTAAAAGTAACAAACAATGAAAACTTTTAATATAAGAACTTCACTTAACGAGGTAAACTTTAGTACTTTTCCTTGTTTCTTCCACGGTATCATCCGCGTGAGATTATTTAAAACGTGTCTAAATCATATTTAGGCTAAGGCCAAAGTAGAAGACAAAAGTACAAACAATCGCAGTGAATACTATTACATCACTTCCCTGATTTGAAACATTAAAGTGAACCGATAATTTATTATTGGGCTCAGTCATTTTTAAATACTACAGCATGTAACTTCTCATTTTTTTAAATAAATTTATTTGGCTTTGCATTTTTGCTAAAGAAACGTCTAAGATACTAGTTATTTCATTATCAGAGCATTATATAACGTATCTATATATGAACAATTATTTTTTCCTTTAATTATAGACATGCATAAATAAAGATATTTTAAGATAATAAATATTGTTTACCCAAATAAACGAAAAAAAAAAGATTTATATATGATAATTATTCAATAATTAGGATGTACGTTTAGAATTTTATAAAGGAAATACTAGTTGTAACTTCGATAATACAATATAAATTAAAAAAAAATTAAATAGGATTTTTAACGAAGTAACAAATATGGTGTTTTAACTTTTAGATTTATTATTTATTGGAATTTCAGAAACTCTCTATTTACGCAGAGGGTTGCAAAAAAACTAAAGATTTGAAAAATGATTTTCATCCACGCGTATTTCATCTCAATTACGAGAAGATAATCACATATTTAAAAATTAAAACCGCAATGTTATTAAAACCAGTGTTAAACTAATCGTCATAGAGTTTTCTTAATTAGGAAAGGGCTAAAATAAAAATGTACAATCACAGCCCTTTTGATCCCTTCCACGAATTAAATCATCCTTTACCTAATTTATTTAATTTGAGTGGTATTTCACTAATTATAAAGGACAAAGTTTACACCTGCTCACTTGGAGCAAGAATTTCTCCAGTGAAAATTCAAAATCTCTCAGCTGTGAAACTGGGCGCTAAATTAGAAAATATTATCTTAGTAAATTGCAAGGTAACAAGAATATTTTGTTTGGTTTACTTAGGTACTCTTTTAACTTAAAATATTTATTTTTTTCTTTTAAGTTATAAATATTATCAAAGTTATTTAAATCTCACGGTGTTATACAGTTTAAAAATTGAGACTAACATTTTCTCTAAAATTTTTGTACAGCTTTCACGTTTTCCTTTGTAGTAGGGTAGTCAAAGAGTACAGGGTGTCCAAACACTCTGTTCTCCACTTACTACCCGAAATCGACACATTGCGTGTTTATAAGCGGATCTCAACGCCGCGCGTTGACTTCTTAGCCTAAACAGGATCGATGAAAATAGTTTAAATATAATCTTTCCCCCTGAGTGGGAATCAAACCCTCCACCAATTACTTTCATAGACAGACGCAATCACACTGCGCCACAATGACCTCTATTATAGTGTATTAACATTTCAGTAGATATAAATAACATGTAAATAATATTATGACGAGATAGAAGAGGTATATATTATTAGGCTCCAAATTAATTATTTAAGCTTCAAATTCATATTCTTAAATTTTAAATTCAGTTATTGAACTTGAAACTTAAAACCTATAAGCATGTATATCGCGCTAATAATGTTAAAAGGTTCTTAGATGAATTAATCAATAAAATATATTATCCATACAGTCATACGGAGTCACTTAATATATTTATAAGCTTAACTATTAAAAGTGGCCAGTCGTGGCCCAGTGGCGCAAGAGTGTGACTGTAAACGACTGGTTGTGGGTTCGATTCCCACTCGAAGAGTGGAAATTATATTTCCAGTTTCTTCGCTCTGGTGTCGAGGTAAAGCGCGGCGTTAAGTTCCGCCACTTAATACGCAAGCCTCCGAGTTCGACGGAAAGTGAGGAACGGAGTGTCTTAACACTATGTTCCCTCTGCCTACCCTGCTGTGTGCGGGATACAGCGTGAAGCTAAAAAAAAAAGAAGAAAACTATTAAAAGTTAAATACACTTGTAAAAAAAAGTCTTATTAAGTAGTTACTTCGGTACTTATTTTGGTATATACGTATATTGGTACGTTCTCACATGCCTTCATACAAACTTATAAAATAAAAAAACAGCTTCACGTTTTCGCCCTTATAGCAGAGCAGTCAGAGACCCTAGGGGCAAGTCACTCCATTCTCGACTATCCTCCCGAAGAGTTGTGTGTGGGGAATTGAGAAGTGGCGGAAAATGACGCCGCGTTTTATCTAAGGTGCCAGGACAGAGTAAAGAAAATAATATGTAATCGTTTCCTCGAAAGGGAATGGAACACACAACTACCGCGGGCACAGTAAGACGTTATCCCCCTGCGCCACGATAGCCACAAAAAAAAATATTAATATTATAAAAAGATACACATAAAAACATTCCGCTTTAAAAAGTTCCTTTTTGTATTCAGAAAATTTGACTTGAAATAGAGAAGTCTTTGTTGAAATGTGGTAGCCATTCCCAACATTTTGTACTCACAGAACAACCTTTGTCAGTAAAAAGGCTGTGAAACGAATTTCTAAAACTGAGCGACAGTTCCAGAAATAATCCACCAAAAGAAAGCAATTGTACTAGTAGTATTAAATTAATGAAATTGTAAAAGATTTAATTTACGTTTTCCGAAATGTGATATCCAGCAATTTTATTGAGCTTGCCGCCATATAATAATAATTAGCACAAAGGCGTTGAAGGTCACGCGAAATTTCTATAATTTTATTTTATCTCTACAATGAGGAATAAATTCGTTTAAACGAGATTTTAAGGAACAATCAGCGAATTTCTTTAAGCGGTATCGATATTCAATTTGCAGACTAATTTACCGCTAAAATTGAAATGCTTTTACATCTCAGCCAAATAATATAAATATAAATGCAGAAGCAAAATGTATTGCAGTAATGAAGTTATATGTTTCGAGTACGTTTTATATACTGTTATATGTAAATAATACGGGGCCAGTCGTGGCGCAGTGGCACGAACGTGTGACTGTAAACGACTGATTGTGGGTTCGATCTCCACTCGAAGAGTGGAAATATTTAATATTTCCATTTCCTTCTTTATCCACTTAACACTTTTATTTATTTATTTATTGGGTTTTTCTCGGTTCGATTCCCTCTCGGTGGAATGTTCTTGATGATTTTTTTTATCATATCCATTTTTCGCTTTGGTGGAGACAAAGTGTGGAATTGAATCCTGCCACTGAACATGCAACGTCTCAATTTTAAAGACGAATAGTTGAGAAACGGAGTGTTTTGACAGTGGGTTTGGGCACTCTTTGCTCTGGCTTCAAGATATTTTAAATATTTATTGGATCTGAACAATTCAATCAAATGTGACACGCCTTCAGCAATTAGACAGCTGAGACATATTTATTATCTTCAACTCACTAAAAAAGTCATACAAACTTGAGCTAAGAGTGAAAGTGTGTACTTCTACACAAAAATATTCTGAAACGTTAGCGTAGTCTCTGATATTTAACCTAGTTATGCCTAACCTAGCGAATAATTCGCACTTAAGGAGGTCTCTCACAGACATGGGAATGACTCGCTAACATATTGAATATACTTAGTATATTTACTATACATATGTTTAAATGCAAAGAGATAAAAGCGGTGAATAAATTGCCTTAACACTAAATGTGTCTTCTACCTAATAATTCTGTAATATTATGTGTTGCATAAGATCTCAATTAACACGTTAAACTAAACAAAACACCGGCCGTGAATTTAGAATATCTTCAACTGTACGAAATTAATTTGACCATTCTGGCTGTCTGATTGTATGAGTTTTACAATTTTTCCCGCGTAGCAGGATAGCTGGAGAGATCTTAGTGTCCAGGCCCTCCGTCGTCCACTTTCCTCCCGTATTCGAGACCTTGTGTGTAGAGTGGTGATGCCGTGCCCAATGCCCCGCTTTTTCTTATCTTCAGAGAAGAAATTCTATCGATTTAAATAATATAATCTTGGAGTGGAAATTGCAGCCATAACCATCGTGTACATTCAAACGCTGTCATCTGCACCATGACGGCTATTATTATTACAAATTTGCAACCAACATTATTGAATTGTCGATAATAAGACATAGCATATAATTATATAATTATTACTTTGCAAATAATTATGGTTGAGACAAACAGCTAATTATTACATAAGATATATTTCTAACTTTACACAGATAAGTGTTAGTAATAATACTGCTTAAAAAATATAAAGTGAACACTAGGTTCCCCCTGTCTACCCTGCTGTGTGCGGGATACAGCGTGAAGTTAAAAAAAATATAAAGTGAATTTTTATTTTACTCTGCTATTGCCACATTTTTTTAAACATATCTGCTGCATCCACTGCTATGGGGTCAAAAAGAATCTGAATGACGATTTACTTCGTTCTCTACGGCATACTTAATTTTAACTTTCATTTTGAAAGTAAACGAAACAAACTTTTTTAAAAACAACTTTTCGAAATATTCTCAGCACTTTAATTTCATATTTTGATATTGATATATAGATTTGATTCAGTGTAAAAATAACTAGTCGGCCATCTTGGATTTTTCTCCATGTTGGGTTTAGAATGACGTTACACAGCTATCTAAGCTAAACGTGGACACAAAATGTCAGTTAAAATGATTAACTATGCTTATAAGCTATATATGCTTCAAATATAAGTTGCAAATTCAACCCGAACAAACAAAGAAACATTGCAATTTAAATAAAACGTAAAAAATATTAACAGTAAGTATGTGTACGTATTTATTTTTTCTTTACAAAATATATTTATCTAATTTTTAAACCCCAGAGGATTTAATTTGGAATTAAAACAAAATCCCCTAAAAGGTCTTATAGCCCGGAGAGATAGATGTTAAAAAATTCTCGTTTAAAAACGTTGAGCGTGCGTATCACAATAATGGATCAATTGTGTTTATTGACTGAAGGCTATTTGTTATCAAATGAAATGAACATCAGATGTATTGCTAGACAATCGTTTATGTGATCTTGAAATAATATATCTAGATTATTTTATATTTGTAAAAGTTAGAAACATAAAATAATTGTGGCCAGTCGTGGCCCAGTGGCACAAGCGTGTGACTGTAAACGACTGGTTGTGGGTTCGATTCCCGCTCGAGGAGTGAAAATATTTAATATTTGCATTTTCTTCGCTCTGGTGTCGAGGTAAAGTGCGGCGTTAAGTTCCGTCACTTAACACGCAATGCCTCCGAATTCGGTGGAAAGTGGGGAACGGGGTATCTTAATACCAGGTTCCCTCTGCCTACCCTGCTGTGTGCGGGATACAGCGTGAAGCTGTAAAAGTTACTGAAATATGATATATTACTCTTTAATCATAGCAGAAGAGTTCTCTTTATTCATATATTACAGTAAATCGTGTGATTAAATAATTGGCACTTAAGTATTATTTTATGAATTGAAAAATTAAAATTGAAAAATTATATATTACTCTGAATTTATATATTACACTAAATCTTATGCTGATTCTGTCTGTAATACGATTTTGGTTATGAGTTGGATTTCTACTTGGGAGGAATAATATATGCAAATTTATATTATTTTATTTTCTTTTCTGCGCTGGTATGTAAGACAAGGCAGAGTTGAGTTCTGCCACTCAACAGACAACGTCTTATTTTCTCACAAAAAGTGTAGAATGAAATGTCTTAATACTAGATTCTCTCTATATTAAGCTAAAATGATAGGTAATAGATTGCTTAATGAATTATAAATAATGGCTTATATTTAATTGCGAGAACAATGCAGCAGATTAACTAACGAAACCAATATAAAAAAAACAAATAAATAAAATGAGACTGAGAAAATAGTCTATATAATACTCTTATTTAGACAGCTAGGAGAAAAAATATAGACTATATCTTACATACAAAAAAGTAACTATACACTTTTTCCCGCATAGCGAGGTAGTCAATAAACATAGTGACAAAACACTCCATTCTCCACTTTTCAACCAAAAACGAGAATAAACAAATACATATAAAAGATTATTAATTACAAGTACCTAATAAGAATATTATATTATCTACAAAACAGTCTAAATTTTACTATTGAACAACTAAATCAACCTCACCACAGTCCCACCTACAGTCGTCAATTTAGCGTTTATTAACAACGCAAAATGTCTTTATCGGATTGACACTCGTTAGCAAATCATTTATGACGTCATACCGAAAAGACGTCACCAGCGTCCCAGAACGGAAGGATGTGGAAAACTGTTCAATTAAGTAGATGGAAAAGGTCATACGAGCAAAACAATTGACTTTAAAATAATTACTTGAATATTTCTTTTTTTCTTCATGTTTCCTTTTAAAAATAAATTGTTTTTATAAGGATAACGAATAGAATTTAGAATTGGACGCTACGACATCTGGTATGTACGGGTTGGGTAGCAAAACCTAAACCACTAGCCAGCCAGGCACTAACCCAGGTTAATTAAGCGAAGAAATAAAATAAATAGATAAGTTAGGTATACTACAATTGAATAGGTAAACCCAAAACACACATTAGATGCAATGTTTCATAGTAAGAACAGAGTGTATAAGAGTTTAATTAAGTAATTTTTAAATCACCAATACTAAAAAATAATCATGTTTTATTAATCATCATGTTCATATTTTTCCCTACATTTTAGGGTACGTATAAAGAATCTAGTGCTAAAACATTCCATTCTCCGGTTCCACCAGAATTCAAGATATTTTAAATAGCTTTAAATATAATAATTCTCTCCAGTCCAACCCACAATAGCATTTACCGTCAGACCCCGTCCAGCTGCACCTCAATTACCTCTAAAGCTTTAATATTAATGTTTTACGAATTACAAAATACGAAAATATATATAGAATAATATAGAAAATAGTTTGACAAATTATGAAACCAATATAGTACCAACTACTAAGACTACTATGTTTTAATACATTTTTGGCTATTCTACACAGAGTACTGAGATATTGCAAACGACGTTCGTCATCGTTCAAAGCGACACGACTTTACCCTTATAACTAAGTTACTTTTAACCCAATTATGTGGGTTGACACTGACCGACTATTGTACGAAACGAATATAGGGCTATATAGCGTGTTACAGCTGATACTTCTTTGTTAGTCATCTTAATATTTGTTCTCCCAAAAATCGTTAATAACAAGGTTATCCAATAAGTCTTAAGTAATATTCTTTTTTTTTACAATTTAATTTATACCAGTGGCCAGTCGTGGTCCAGTGGCACAAGAGTGTGACTGTAAACGACTGGTTGTGGGTTCGATTCCCACTCGAGGAGTGGAAATTATATTTCCATTTTCTTCGCTCTGGTGTCGAGGTAAAGTGCGGCGTTAAGTTCCGTCACTTAACACGCAATGCCTCCGAATTCGGCGGAAAGTGGGGAACGGAGTGTCTTAACACTAGGTTCCCTCTGCCTACCCTGCTGTGTGCGGGATATAGCGTGAAGCTATTTTTTTTTATATAGTTCATACCACTACGGCCATAAAGTCTGTACCTTTTTTTTAAAATAATCTTTTTTTTATATATATATAAATTCCTTTTTTCATTAACAATATCAGAGTAAGTAATATTCAGCACCTTGAGTAATATTTGCCCTGAGTAATATATGGGGCCAGTCGTGGCGCAGTGGCACATACGTGTGACTTCAAGCGACTGGTTGTGAGTTCGATTCCTACTCGAGGAGTGGAAACATTTAATATTTCCATTTTCTTCGCTCTGGTACCGAGCGGACGGAGTCTCTTAACACAAGGTTCCCGTTCCCTAGAGTAATATTTTTTCACGGTGTAGGGTAATCAGAAGGAACCTGACGTCAAGACACGGTCCGTCACATGCGTGTTATAAACGCACAATTAAATTCTTTATCACTCAAATAGCCACTATATTTTTCTTTACCACAAACTAAAATATGCCTCATATCATTGACACTTTTTAGAATATTTTCAACACTAATAGATTATAATTAAAATTAAAATGTAGAAGATTATCCAAAAAATATAAATGACACAAAAGAAAACATTTACGTACATACGTACATTGTACTTATATAAAATGTATATAAAGACGGTCGGTCTTATAAGTTGTTGCTTCAAGAATTTTTTTTTAAATTATATTTATATAAACGGAAAACAAAGTGTTTTGACACCAGGTTCTCTCTATGTATCTATACCCGGCTATCCGGAAAAAATCGTGAAGCTAAATAAATATTATATGAATACATTAGAAGGTTTTATTTTATTAATATTTTTAAATTATTTTAAGTACTGTTTAAAACGAATTTGATGGGCGCTTTTTATTGAAAAAATATAAACTAAATCAGTTATAAGTACAAACAATGCAAAATCAAAATTCAAAAAGTATATTATGTTAACTCGATCAAATTCTTACCATTCGGAGCTTTCTCTTCAAAATTTACGCAAAAATTGTAACAAAATACAATTTTATAATAAAATTGCAGATTGTTGTCAAAGTTATTTCAAATAAACTTGAGTTCTTCCTGTTCCAGCAATTTTGGCTTTTTCGTTTAAAATTTTATTTAGTGATGAATAACATTAGGAATGTCGGAATTGTGGCCTGTGGTATTTCTGTCTTCAGTAGATTATGCAATGTTTTCTGTAAATACTACACATATTTTTTTTAATTATTCAATCATTTTTTTTTATATAAGACTAGATTTGAATATATTTTCATAATAGGAAATTACCTACCGATTAAGGAAAATAATCATAGTGGGATACCATGACTTTAAGAGCGTTGGTTATGCGTTCGTTAGGTATATTTATGGTACATTATTTTCAACTCTGCGTAAATCATAGAACGCAGTTTCTTTACATTAGGTTCCTATTATCTCTGCCTATTGTGTTAGGCAAAATAAAGACTGAAGCAGATTAAAATTTAATGAATATTACAAGTTTATAAATATTACGGCATATTTAAATACGTTTAAAATATATAAAAATAATCAGATAATATAACATCATAAAATATTCTATCACTGAAAACAAAAGATCCTTAATCGCTAGCGGCGCCGAGTCTTTGTAACGCCAAGCTGACTTGCCTAATGGTCGACAAGCCTTTGGCTATTTTATAAAACGTGCATTAAAGTATGTATGTATCATCATACTCTTAGAGATTTTAAATATTAAAATATTAGAAGTTTCGAGTAAATAAATTAATATAGAAAATAATTTGTATTGTAATTCTGCAAATTACATAAATTTTGCAAAACAAAAATTAATGAGATTCTCTTAAAACTCTTACAAAATTTAAACAATTTTTTAATAAAACTTCAAATTAGATTAATCATAATTCATACTTTACTGAAAATTCAAACTTCTAAGAGTAAATCGTATCGTAACATAGTCCCTTGTGAAATAGCCTAAAGAAGATATGAAACTTTGTATCTACTGGCTAAATTTGGGTCAATAACTCAAAAGCTAATACGTAATATCTTAATTCTCTTCTCGGGGAATTTTCATTAAAACAAACTTGTCGTTTAAAAGTATTAAACTAGTACTAGCAATCTTAACGTAAAGTGTTAAATAACTATAAAAGTAAATTAGTTGATTTTTTTTCATTGTAAAATGCATACAAATATTTTTTTTTTATCAAGACTTTTTTCTATCTAACTGTCAATCGCAATTGTCGTGAATGCATTGGCCTCTCGGAAAAATAATTATACTTTTTTTCTTTTTTTTAGCATTGCTCTGTACGCGACACATAGCAGGGTAGGCAAAGGGAACCTAGTAGAAACTCCGTTCTCCACTTTCCACCAAATTCGGAGGCATTGCGTGTTAAGTGGCGGTATATAACGCCGCGCTTTACCTCGACACCAGAGCAAAGAAAATAGAAATAATTCATATTTCCAATCTTCGAGTGGAAATCGAACCCACAACCAGTCACTTTACCGTCACACTTTGTGCTACTGCGCCAGGACGGACTCTTGATAACTCACTCACATAACTATACTTAAAGGGAACTAATACAGAGAAAAGAATGTCTTGACACTACATAGTGTCCTCTCTATCCACCTTGCTAAATGTATGTGACTAAAAACGACTGAATATATGAATATTTAACTTATATGTATTTATGAACATTAATATTACGCGAATTTTCTTATAACATAGCGTGCTGAGTGGCAATACACGTTTGATACATGATGTATGAGTAAATAATACATACTAAATTGTCGCAAACACGTATTTACATGTGCGGTAAACAAAGTTCTTCTTATTGTTGTTGTTTACATGTATTTATAAATAACTTTATTAAATTTTACAAAAGATGTTCCGTTGTTATTTTCGCTTCTGTTTTTTTTTTAATACATAATACCAACCTACATATTTTATTTGCTTTCGAATCATTGAAATATGTCTGTAATTACAAATACGTTTAAATATAGAATGTTTTGTTTTGTATATTAACATGTCTGTGTTTCAAAGTCAAATTTAACATTATAAACTTTTTTAATTAAATATTTAGTAACAGAAAAGTTATAATTTTTATCTATGTTTTCTTAACTCCTTAAATTAAGATCATAAATTATATACAAAAACAATTACTGTAAATCCTTAACTTCTTGTTGGTAATTAATTTCAACGGTTTTTATTATAAAATTTAGTAGTGTACCTATTGCCTGTATAAAATTTTCATTCATGTCAATTTCAGTAATTAAATGATGACGACATATATAAGTACTTTTTTGGTTTATGTGATCTTTTATTAGAGTAGTTAGTAGATATATGAAAAGAATAAGCATTAAATTCCCAAGGCGCTTATATGGAAACTCTTTCATTAAATTAGATATGGTTAATCCGATATAATAAAAATGACCTACTTTTATTATTATATAAGGGTGATAAATTTCTAGCTTTTTCTTAATAGACACTATATATAATCTGTGTCATAATTCATTACATGTCACAGTTACTATGTGTGTCACAGAATATGTACGAGTACGAGAGTATATAGCAATAACATGACGATAACATGACGAAAACCAAATATATTTCCAATTTCATTTAATTAATGTTTATTAACCAAGATTAAACTAACCAAAAAAACATTATTGGAAATTATTTTTTTTATATGATTATTAATTTCAAATTTTAAATAGAATGTAAATTATAAATAATATATAACACATATTTTGAATTCAATTAAATGCTAGTATAAAGGCAATGGAAGTAACAATTAAAAATATTTTAGCATATATTTTCAACTTCATGCTTTTTACTATAAAACAGGGTATTAAAAGAAAATTCAATTTCAAGACCCCTCTCCACAATTGGTCAGAAATTGAGACATTGCGTGCTGAACGTGGAACGCGATGGTGCCCTTTGTCTTAATGTGAGAAGTTACTTTATTAAATGTCTTAACAAACATACTGCATTGTATAATAAATTTAAATTATATATTTATATGTCAGCTTGCAGTACAACTGATACTTCCGTCGTAACTTTGACACAAGTTATTTACTTGTGCTCAGCTTGCATGTTCGAAGCGCCATATTTAAAGATACTCGTATTAAACTAAATAACCAATACTTCGTACTTGGTATAGCTACTTGCACCATTCTAGTACTTTTATATTCGCTACAAAATATAACATCAGTTTTATTCAATAAGAACATAGGTATATTTATTAAATGAAAGCTTCATTAATTTTCTAAGTACACTCTTACTTTCTTTATATTGAAATAGTTTCGAACAGGAAAATTTAATAACAGGCGACTTGCCAAGAATCAATAGCAATGAGATCACAATAATCCGACTGTAGGCAATATAATATCTAACACCCCAATAATATTATATTCCGCCAAAGCCGGCTTACGAGCTTTAATGTATCGCGTGTTCGTACTAAACTTTTACATGTATGAATGCTTCTATTTACGTGGAAAAAATAGTGTAACCTTTTTGCTTTATGTTCATATGATTATTTACACGTCGCTATGGTTATTCACAGTTGTCATATTAACTTTTTATCTATTTATCGATATTTGGAAACGAATGAACCTGTTTTTTAGAGATTTTTATTGCCTAGCCTTTAAGATAATTATTTGGTTGTGAAAATCATGCTTACAAAGTCATCTGAATCAAAATATAAATTAAAATTAATGTTAAATTAGTATTGTAAATGTACGTAATAGTTATTTTATTCGTTAAAAGAATTAGTAATGCATTATTGTGACAATTATTGCCTTCCTACATTTTGCCAAGTACATATTATGAAAGTTACACAGAAGTGCCATGATTCTCGTAACAAGAAGTTAGAAGCTTTTTCGCGTATTATGATAATACATTTAGATCTTAAATTACTTGAACAATGTACTCTGCAAATTTTTATTGAAGGTATATATTTTATTTTGTTTGTTAAATAAGCATTGCATATAGCTCAGCCTATAATAACATATGTATCTGAAATAATAGAATGTACAGTGTAATATATAATAATACAATGTAGTCAGACAGTTCAGTTCAAAACAATTTACTAAGAGTGAAGAAATAAAAACTGTTTTTCCTTAGGAATTATCCTTGTCAAATTTAATCTTGCTGATTAACCAAAGAGAATCTTTTTCCCCGAGCAAAGGTCTTGTTTGAGTATGATCCATAGAGAACAACGAGAGTTTTCCTATGTTTACAGTAAATATCTTCATGCTGTATCCCGCACATACCAGTATAGGCAGAGGGAACCCAGTGTTAGAATTAAGAAAGAACTTGAGAACTAATTTCACTCATTTTTTACAAGCTTACCTGGTGTCGAGGTAAAGCGCGGCGTTAAGTTCCGCCACTTATCACGCAATGCTTCCGAATTCGGCGGAAAGTGGGGAACGGAGTGTCGTAACACTAGGTTCCCTCTGCCTACCCTTCTGTGTGCGGGATACAGTGTGAAGCTAAAAAAAAACTATTTATATTGATTGATCTAACACCAAAAGACAAACAAATTTATTTATAATGCTTACTCTATGACCGTATGATTGTATTAATTGAATGTGAAATAATATTTAAAGGTAATTGACGCTCATAAATGTGTATCAGACTATGCCATTGATACTGAAATTAAATGCTGTCGTTATTGTCAAGGTTGCCTGTAAAATATTTGTACATATATGATAGAAATACACAGTTGCAGTACTATAACGAAATATGTACACAGTTATTACACACTACAACACATTTATGATCCTAGTTATTATAGATGATAATTATGTATAAAATGTTGGCTTAAATGAAAAGATGCGGCGTTAAGTTCCGCCATATAACACGCTTTGGCTCGATTTCAAAAGTTGGATGGAGAACGGAGTGATTTGACACTGTGTTTTTCTTGACATGTTATGCGGAAGATTAAATAATTAAGCTTAATTTTACATATTATACAAGTAACATGAGTTTAAACGCGAAAATATGACACTATATGACTTAATCAAGCGACAAACGCGACGCTTTAGCAACGTTTATTGCACCTGTAAAAGGATACCACTTTCAGTAAAAGTACATTTTTTATCTCTGAGTTATTCTTAGACAAAGCCGCCATTCTACAGAAAGAGTAAAAAAAGTAACAATATTCAAAAAAAGAAGCTTTTATCGGACTATTCTCAACAGGCTCTATCATTTGATATCCATATTGTTGATAACATTAAAAATAACTAATGCGCCATCTGGGGTCTCCAGGACATTTAGGTTTAGTGTAACTATACACACTTAGCTACGCATTTGATCCAAACAAAACCTGTCTACAAAATTTCAGCTAAATCAGTTAAAAATATATGCTTCGAAAAGAAGTTGTAAGATTCCAACTGAACAAACATACGTTCATTGCTAGTTAAATAAAAGCATATCTAGGTAGACATTGACCTAGCAAAAAGAAACATTTGCTAGGACAATGTCTGCCTAGATAAAGATAATATCTACTATATAACTATGCAAATGAATCCTATTTGTACAAATAGGATTCAAACCCACACCTATCCTTTTACAAGCAGTTTTCACTATCACCAACACAGAGCTCTAATAATAATTGATGCTTAAACAAATCCACTTTACAATAAGTTCAAAGATCTTAATTTTACTAATAAATTAGTTTTATGAAAGACCTGTTAATATCACTCCATCTTCGTTAAAGTTTACTTTATTATTTGATTACTTGTATTAGAATAATTTAAACGATAATTGGCAGACTCTGGAGTGTTGTCATTACTTTTACAAATGAAAGAAATATGCAGATTTTTTTATTGTAGTTCATAAATTATATTTAATAATGAAATAAAATATTGTTTAGTACACATAGAATCTTTTACATATTACACATACCTACATTTATTTTATTACAATTGAAAAAAGAGTGATTTTGATAGAGTTTTAGAATAAAAACAGCTACATACTTTTAATAATGTTTCTTTGTAATATACATTTAAAATTTAATATATTTTATTTTATTATATTTTATAGGTACTACGTAGGTACATAAAAGGATTTTTTTTGAGTTCGCCAATCACAATGACTGAACTTAGCCGACACGGTATAATTTGTAGATGTTCAGAGGTGTACTCATTTTATGGGAATTCAACCACTAGGGAAGTGAAATAGGGGTTGAAAGTTTTTATGAAAGTCCATAAATTTTAACGTTGAGAGACAAAAAATATTGTTGAACTAACGATAGAAAGACACCTATTAGAGTGATTGTAGAAATTTTACGTCTAATGGGAACCAAAAGGTTATATGAAATATCGACAATCGTGATGGGTAAACTTCATATTTGCTACTGATCAGAGTGTTTTGACTACTGATTAAAAATTAGTGAATTACTAATCCGATACTTTTGCAAATTTTATTTCCAACGGGGCGAAATGGTTAGAAACATGAAAATGTTGAAATCACAAACGCTTAAATATATATATACCGAGCGTTCATTCGTCATATTTAATGTTAGAGATTTTATTGTTAGTAATGTTAGAGATTTTATTTAAATATATATATCGAGATTTTATTGTTAGGCTTTTCATAATAAATTAGGCGGAAAGTAGAGAAAGAACATCTTGCAGGCATCAGCACTAGGTTTTCTCTAGCTACACTGCTTTATGGGAAAAAGCGTGTAGCTAAAAGTATTCTAGAGTTTATTCTATTCTATGACGCCAGTTTGAGACTTCAATAGCGATCGATCTAGCAGTCTGGCTTCTAGCGATCTCTAAATGTATGAACTCCAAATAGAACTCAGAATGTGGTGTATAAAGAAGTTCTAAATTAACGTATAGTACCCGGCAATAAATAATGCACATCGATGCTTAGAATGAAACAGTCGGTTAGCTTCGACTTCGTAGAGCGTTGTCTCGGTCGCTTAAAATAATATCAATGAGAAACGTCACATATCAACTGAGTGACAAAGACAGCGCTCTACGAAACCGAAACTGACCGACTGTTTCATTCTAAGCACGATGTGCATTATTTATTGCCGGGTACTATACATACTATTGAAACTAGCTAGGTGCAATATTTTAAAATGTATTTATAAAAATAAATTCTTTTTTACGCGGACCAACTGCTTTTCCCACAATGCAAGGTTTACAGAACAACCTAGTGTCAAAACGCAGTGTTCTGACATTTTCTGGAAGATTTCGAAAAATTATATTTTGAGTTACGGAACCCATCGCCACGTATTGCCTTACTAGAACGAGAAAATAAAAATTTATTCATACAAACAAATTTATTGCCCCAAGTCACGATCGAATCGAAATCTATTACATACAGTGTTCCACTTTGCCACGATGGCTTCATTTCTACCGTATGCTGTTTATATTACACTACTGTACTCGATGGATGTCTACAATATTTTACACGTAGCTGCGTAGTACCTAAGTAGTAAATTACGACCGACCATTGTATCACACGCTCACTAAATAAATTAGGTAATATATCTTTTCCTTCTTTCTTTTTTCACTAACATAGAAGAGATACAACCTAAAACGTCTTATCTAGTCCGGGCCATATATCTGCTTGATCGATACAATCACATATTTTAATTAAAGCCTGTGTATATCGAGAAAAAGTAACATTTTTTAACCAAATATTAATAATAATAAATTTATTTGCCTTCAATATAGATATACATAGCAAACATATTACAGATGTGTAAGTGTTAAGAATAAGTATCCATGTATGTTTTTTCTTAGGGGTTACAACTTATAAAAACTACAATTTTTACATATTTACATATGTATATATACAAAATTTGATCTTAAAAAATAAGTTAACGCTAACATTTACGTATTACGTCCCTTTTTACGATTTCTTTACTTTTAAACACGTACGTATTTTGTACTAAACTATTTTTGACGAATTACCATTATCTCTAAAATGTAAAATTTGTTTAGATTTCTTGAAATTCATTTTAATTAAAAAGAAATATCTAATTAGGTGGTACACACGTTTTTTTGTTGTTGTCATATGTATAATACATATAAGATTTTTGTTTTTCAGCATATCTTTTTCAGCAATCTCAATACTTAATTGTCTAAAAAGGTTATTTTACTAAAAAAATATACTAAAAAGAACTTCTGTAACGCTCTTTCAATGTCAAAAACATAATAAAAAGTAACACACATCGTAAAATGATATTATCATGGAAAAGATGATAGGCTCGCTATCCTAAAGATAATGTTACGCTTTGATGTGGCAAACTTTATTGTTTATACGAAAAACCTTTAGTTACTAGCCTCCCGCCCTAGCTTTATCTATCTAAATAAGATTATTCAATGTAATTCGACTACTGTAAACTGTCAAGATGGCATCTAGTTTCTACGGGATATTAGGATAAAACGCGCTCCACGTTTTTATTTAAGCTTCTAGAATTACCTAACTATGGAAACCATATTTTGTTACCATAATTGTTATTATCTATATATTTTAGATAGAAGACAAACAGACAGCCTTATAAACTGTTTAATTTTACATAACTCTTTTTATTTTTTTTAAAATGATTATATCATTTTAGCCATTAGCTACTAAAAATAAACTTACTTTACCCCTTTTTAAAATATTTATTGTTTAGATGTGAGAAGAATATGGTATGATGTTAAGTTGTATATACGTCGTCATAAAAAATGAAGACACGTAAAAGCGAAAAAAAAGCTTTTACTGAGTCTTTTTTTACAAGTCCAGGCAAAAATAATATTTTTGGTATATATTTATTTGTACAATAATAAGACAGTAACAATTAGTCAATTTATATAATATACTTTTAAAATATAATGAATATTGAGCAATTTATAATCTGTTTAATTTTAATATTCTATAATGTTCCAACAAATACTGTTATCAAACTTAATACGTACGTTTACATTAATACTCCTTGACCTAAGAACTGAGTTAACTATTAATATGTGGCAAGTATCATGTTTTCATTTATTTTTTTTTATATTACATGAAATTTTAAATGTAAAATTGTTTTTGTAATAAAAAAATACTTAATTACTTATTATTTGTGTTGCGTGAAAAAAGTTAATTATATATACAATTTTACAATAATGTAATTAATAAAAATAAAATTATTTTAATTGTACATATTTAAAAGAGCGGGTTAATTTTTATAACATGATTATTATTGACCTTATGACATTTGTTAACAACAAATTGTTAGCAATAATAATATTTTTTTAAAAACCACAGATAAATAAAAATATTTTTAAATTTGAAAATTAAGAAAATTAAAAAGCTATACAGATAATAAATTAATATATTTTTTTTAATTTCTCACCGTATTGTTTTTTTGGCATCCGATACAAGTTGCACAATACACTTCACTATCACAACACAGGCGTGAGTAAGGTACGCGTGATAGATCGCTACTGAGGGCGGCCCGCCCTGCGTTATCGCGGGCCAAGTTCTAATCTACAGCGGTCACATTTTTATCTCATGCTAATTGTCTCCTCCGTAAATGTTTTTCTTTTAATTATTTACTTTATTTAATATGAAATAAATAATTGGGTGTAAAGGTAAAATTGGCGAGTACCAATTAACTTTTTTAATAGCGATTGCTTATTTTTCTAGGTATATTTTGTTTTTATTGTTCCAATAAAGTTATGTATAAATTGGATCAAAACAAAAACTGGAAAGTTCTCGATGATATAATAATTTAATAATTATTTATTTTAAATAAAAATATAGTTAAACGCGCCCTCTTGTGCTCTACAACACATTGCATCCCCGAGGATTTCATGTTGTCGATTGTCATCAATTGTTTTAGTTACAAAGCGCCTCGTAAACATGGCTTAATGATGGCCCTGTCTAGTTATATATGATTACTTTATAGTAATTATTTATTTTTAAATTAATTATTAAAAATTGTTTCTTTTATAAAATTATAAAAAAACAGCTTTATGCTTTTTCATAGGATAATCAAAGAGAATGTGGTGTTAAAACTCTCTTGTCTATGATGAGTGGCAGAACTCAACCCCGCATTTTATCTGAAGCATCAAAGCTGCGAAATTAATAATATTTAAATGATGATATTTCCCCGAGTGATAATGGAGACTACAACCCATCGGGTTTTCGTTCAAACACTGTCTCACTACATGACAATGGTCTCTGATCAAAAATATATTGTTTATAAACTTATTAAAGCATATATTTAGATATTGAATATTTAATTTAAGTGATAGTGCCTATATATGTACTAGTACACTCCTACATAACGATTTCTCATATGAGATGGTTGGCTGGTAAAGAACGCTTAGTGTGCAATAAAAGATAAATAAATAAATATAACAAATTATTTCATTTTTTATATCGAGATATTATACCTAAATTTTATCGTTAAATAGGTATCTTTAACTAAAAGCTGTAACCTCTTAAAACTATCAAACTCTTTATTTCACCTACAGAAATCTTTCTCTCTAAAATACCGGTAGTATAAAATTGAGGCAGGTATTTTTTTAGATCGTTGCCAAATCTTTGACCTGTATTCGATTTGACGCTATCATTGTATTAATTACAATTGCCCGCCCACAATTTCATCTGCAAGGATTCTATGACCCCCTTATTTTTTTAAAACTACTTTTGACTGTAAAACGTGAAGTCTCATTTCATCTTCCATTCAGAAGAATACATTGACTTCAGAAAATCCTGGCTTAGTAATCCCTATGTTCCCCAAGGAACTTATAAGCCCACCTTGCTACATCTGAGGGACTCATAAGCCCAGCTTACTCCGTTCAGTAGCTTAGACTGTACGTGATTGCTCTTTAGTCACTCTTTGAGTATATTAATAAATAAAACAGTACAATTTTTAACAAAAGAAAAAAAAAACATTATAAAAATTCTTAAAAAATATTAAAATGTTGCCGTATCCAAACTTATCACAGCTCTTCTGTATAAAATACCTGTCATCACATGCTTGTTAGAAGGCTGATTCCAACACCGTAGTTTACTCAAAAAGAGCGATAAAATGAAAATATTTTAAGATTCTTCGAGATAATTTTTAAATAACCAACCATCGTCTACACTTAGTCATATTCATATGTCATAGTCATATGCTTTATTCTATAAGAAAATGGTATAAAATCAAAATTAGTTAATATCTACAGGTTAAATACATAAGTAAATTATAGTATCTTAAAATAACGACAAGCCAAATGAACGAATTACATGATATGTGAAATGTAAACTACGGAAACGTAAAAAATATTTTCAGCTATGATGGTTAATTTTATGACTTCTAATCGGAAATAAATATTATTCGTATTGGAACTATTTTTTCTTACATCTTTAGTTAGTATAATATAAATGACGATTGAAATTGCTCACAGGTTTTTTCTTGACATTATCACGTGTTTTTCTTGCCTTTTGAATTTAAATATTTTATTAAAAGCATCCATTTCCTTTCAAACTTTTAAGGCTAGTGAAAGTTTAAAAGGAAATGGATACTTTTAATAAAAAGCTCCCATGTAATGAATACTTTACCCCACACAACGGTTGTAAAGTTAATGTTTTCCACATAAAATTTTGCATATCTTATTCAATGAAACATATTAAAAATATTTTCACTAAACAACAAAACAAAAACAGGATCATCATCAAAACAAAAACAGGATCATCGGATCCGATGTATTAGCTGTTTAAATATGACATTAATTTACTTAAAAAATTTGAAATTCGTCGACAGTGCACAAAAACATAAACATGTCAAATGATTGATTTCGTAAACCTTTTTATAAAGCCTTGAATACCATTGATTTTCTGTAGAGAAGTTTTAAGCCCGCTTAAATCAGATCAGCAACGTTTCATCCCGCAATGAAATGCTATATGTCCTCTAAATCTGTTTATTATAACTTTTTATATCAAAGTGAAATAATTTTATTCAAAAAAATTGCTGTGGCTGTGTTTCATTTTTTGGACGTCAAACGACTTACCACCGGTTCATCAAAATTGATGCCTTAAAAAAAAAGTTTTTAATGCTCATTTTCCGTAATAGTTCGCACTTAATATGTTCTTCGAAACGTGTAGGTTGAGAAACTCTGCGGACAAAATTTAAATGTGTTATTCGCCCGGGCAGACCGAATACTTATTTTTTTTACATTACGAAGAAGCATAGCCACTTATTTACCAACTGTCATGACTCTACTTTCTGTACTTTCCATTCGAAATGGAGATATTAATTGTTGATTGGCGGAACTCAAAGTCGGGCTTTGTGTATTTTGCCAGGAGATCAACCCCCGGGGGGTGAATCGAGCCCACAATCAACGTTCAGAGTCCGATATCTTCGCACTGTGCCGTGATAGCCTCATTACTTAAAAAAAAATAAGTAAAATCTAAAAAAAAGTCCTAGTCTGAGTAGACTTGTGAACTCATATTTAAAGCGTTCATTAACCTAACAATTTTAACACGGTGATGTCAAAATTGTTAAAAATCAAAATTATTTTAAATGTGCCATATATATACGAGTATATGTATTTATAAAAAGTTTTATTGTATTTTTAAATAGATGCATTTTAGGCCATCGGTACAATGGCATAGATTTTGACTCGAAAAGGGATAACTGTGGGTTCGATATCCAATCGAGAAATTGAGTATATATTTTAATTATTTTTAATTATTTTCATTTCCCGCTCTGGTAAGACTAAGCGAAGCATTTAGAATTAGAATTCGAAGCAGGGAAAGGTAGTGTGGATCTGTTTTTGACATTAGGTTACTCTGCCGGCCCGAACTACGAAACTGTTTTGCGATGTGCTATAAGTTAATTTCAATAACCTATAAATAAATACATAAGATATTAATTTAAAAATATAACAAATCAGTTATTATCTTTAAAAATTATTGATAATATTAAGTGGCACAAAAATTTCTTTAGCTAGACTCTTAAAAAAAATATGGATTCGATCCCCATTCGGAGGAATCAGCATATATCAAATTGTTTCCGTTTCTCTGTTCTGGTAAGACAAAACACAACGTTTAGTTCCACCACTCAATAAGCAATGTTTCAAACTCGTACGGTAAGTATAAAACGGAGAATCTTAACACTAAGTTCTCTTTAACTTTGACTATGCTATATGGGAAGGGCTTAAAAGCTATAAAACAATATCATAATATCGATTGGCTATTAACACACTTTCTTATATGCTCCTTATATATGATTAAACTCAATAACAGAATAATATTAAAGGTGTAAATAAAATATGACATAAACAATAATATTTACGTGCGTTTTAGTTGTAAGGAATGTTGTTGCAATTTGCAAGTATGTATTACGTGCAAATTGCATATAGAAATGTATGTAAATATATTTGTAGATATATTAAATAACAGCGGGGCCAGTTGTGGTGCAGTGGCACAAGCGTGTGACAGTAAATCATTGGTTGTGGTTCGATTCCGAATCGAGGAGTGGATATTTGATATTCCCATTTTCTTTGCGCTGGTGTCGAGGCTAAGGGCGGCGTTAAATTCTGCCCCTTAACCAGCAATGCCTGCGTTTTCGACGGGAAGTGGGGAACGGAGTGTTATTACACTGGGTTCCCTCTGCCTTGCTGTGTGTGGGATACAGCGTGAAGCTGAAAAAAAAGAATAAATAATAGAGAATAATAATCGCGATTGCTTGTGAATTCGATTCCCATTTGGGGAAATGATCATAATTTATTTGTTTATTTTCTTGGATCTGGTAAACATAAATATTGTTGCCTGCCACTCAACAGACAGCATCTCGCATACGACTAAAAATGGGAAATAGAGTGTCTTAGCACTGATACTGACAACATGTATCGAGGCAAAGTGCGGCGTTAAGTTCCGCCACTTAACACGCGATGCCTCCGAAATTAGCAGAAAGTGGGGAGCGGAGTGTCTTAACACTAGGTTACCTCTGCCTACCCTGCTGTATGCGGGATACAGCGTGAAGCTATTAACATATGATACACATTAATATTATTCAATATGCATGACAATTATCAATTTGCATACCTACTTTACTACTACTCATATACATAGGTACTAAGTATTGTTTGCAATATTTCAACTTTATGAGACGTCTGTTTACGACGTAGGCCATGCATAGTACTTACCAATTATTAATTCTTTTTTTCTTATTTAACAAAGTCTGCCATCACTTAAAAAGTATTATTTTAATATATTTTAATTGCCTATGTCAGCTCAACCACAGAAATATTGCATACGTATATAGTACCTATAAGAGTATGTTAGTACTTTTTATATTTAGTGAACATCATTTGAATATTGAAAAAAATATGTATACATTTACTTTATAGTATTGAACAACTTTTGTTATTATGGGGCGATTTGATTTAGTAACAACATTTTAACAACAAATTATTTATAGATAATTATATAAGTTTCAATATTTAATTCTAATTACAAAAGTCTTAAAACGAGATATTTATGATTTATAAATTTATATTTCCTTTATATATGGCGGCTTCGCAGTGTGATCCCTTATTTGAGCCCCGTTTAGGATTCTCTGAACTTTCTGATTCATCAAATAAAATATAACCTATAGCACTCCTGAATAATGGAGCTTTCTAATTGTGGAAGAATTTTCATGATCGGTGCAGTATTTCCCAAAATGAGCCCATAGAAACAAAGTTACAAACTTTATCTATTTATTATATAAATCTGATGAATCAAGTTGTTTCCCTTTTGCAATTTCCTCTGGCGTGTAACATTAGAATTTGCCTAATTAGCGTTAAAAAATACCCAAACATCCAAGAATACAAAACATACACTGTCTTTGTATAGCAAACACAACGAGAACAATACTAAATCTTTTTATTTTAATTTTTTTTAGCTTCACACTGTATCCCGCACACAGCAGAGTAGGCAGAGGGGACCTAGTGTTAAGACACTCTGTTCCCCACTTTCGAATAAGGTATATATTAAAATTATAAATAGTTGCACATCGAATAACGTATATATTAAAAATATAAACATTTACACAGGAACTTTGTCCTTTGTAACTCAATCTACCAGTACGTACGTAAGTACCTTTTGTACGAGCCGAGTTCCCTTAACCACGTTCTGCTCTTTTCTAATAATAATAGCTAAATGGAACGTTCGATTGCGTAACAATAGGGTATTTTGGCCAATTTAAGCAAGAATTCAACCAAATGATCGTGTTCTTACCACCATATCCTCCACTCTGTTAAGAACAATTATAAACAAAAGTAATAAAAAACACTGCACATAACTGTTTTTTTGCCTAAATTAGTTGCAATTATTGATTACTTTTTTTTAGCTTCACGCTGTACCCCGCACACAGCAGGGTAGGCAGAGGGAATCTAGTGTTAAGACACTCCATTCTCCACTTTCCCGAATTCGGAAGCATTGCGTGTTAAGTGGCGGAACTTAACGCCGCGCTTTACTTCTGATACCAGAGCGAAGGAAATGGAAATATTAAATATTTTCACTCCTCGAGTGGAAATCGAACCTACAACCAGTCGTTTACAGTCACACGTTCGTGCCACTGCCCCACGACTGGCCCAAGATTGATTGATTGATTCTTGATTACTTATAAGTAATAATACAAAGTACGCATATAATAAGATTTAAATACTATCGTCATGTGTCTAACGACAAATTAGGGAAAATTCCATGTCACTGCAATCTTGGAAACCCCTAGCCGCTCTTTTTTTTCGTCGAACTCGTTTGCTTGAACTGCTTCGTTGACTCTTCAATAGTTCATTCAACATTTCATTTAGATACTTATGTTTTAAAGCTTGTTTTACTATCTGATCTGATCTAGAACCATCTGAACTACACCAATTAGGACCAAAGAATTAAGAGTCTCCTTCTGTAACCCATCGTAAAAAGTTCAGTGCAGACGAAATTCGTTTAATATGTATATTGTACTTGGAGATATAGATAAAGGTAGGCAGGCATATACATATGTATGACATAGATGTTGATATGAATTCCTATTACATTTCACATATTGTGTGCGAACATTTTCTTAATTATTCTACAATTTCAAAGTAACCGAATGTTATAAAAATAATTAAACTCCTTTTGAACCGTTTAAAACATTATTTTCCCTCAGCTTCATTTTTAAACCTAATACTTTAATTTAAATTCAAATATTTTTATAAAATATTTCTTATCTATCTAGGTAGATTCTAAAGAGCTCATTAAAATATAAAACAGAAGGTACGTACTTAAAAATCCCAACAGATAATCCTTGAAACCTTGTTATACGCTATCGTACTTCGAGAGCTCTCGAAATCGGACTCTTGACAGATCAAACCTTAATGCAAAAATTACATTATCGAAGAGAAGTCTTATTTACATTATATGTAAAATAATTTCATGGTAAATTGAATAACCATTTTATTTACACTATTTATAAGAAATCTAGCATTGCAATACCTATAATAATACTAATCTGTCGTAGTGTTGTGGGACAATGTGTTACTGTAAACACGATTGATGTGAATTCGATTCTCACTCAGTGGAGATTATATTTATGTTTTAATTTCTTCGCTCTGATACTCTAAGACAAAGCGTGCAGTTGATTTCCGCTACTCAACACGCAAAATATCTCAATTTCAGACGGAAAGTAGAGGACGGAGAATCTTAATACCCTCTGACTACTCCGATATGTGCGTGAGGCTGTAAAAAAATTTAAATTAATATTAAAACTGACTAACTTAGAAGATATTGTAAAATAAGCACATAAAATAAAATTGTTCAAGCTTCCATCAATTTAACTCAACATGTGGAAAGAGCTTTTACAAAGTTTATGTAAGCTATGTGCTTTCCAAACATAACTTGTTCAAGTTAAAGTACATTATAATAAATCCTGTGTGAATGCGGTTCCCACCTTATTCATCCTAATCCTCGAACGCGGTATGACGATTAATCATATTTGAGATATTCTATCTCATGTCTATATATTTTAGCCTACAAGGCTAAAATTTTGTAGGAAAAAACAGAATAACTTACAATCTTGAGCTTGAATGGACAGTGAAGGCACTAAATTAAGATTGAGAGCTCACAAATTACACATAAAAAAGTAGGTCTGGTCATCCCTACTGACATTTTTATATATTTATGCCCCGGTATTATCAACGTTATGTATCTACGTTGTCAAACCCTTAATTTTCTCACTATGTTCCCGACGGACAATGTGCTGCCGAATCTATTGGACATAAAATAACTAAGATTTTCCTAAAAATTCAACGCGAAGGGGAGAAAACACGAATATGCGTTTTGTAGACGGAATTCTGAATGATAGGTACTAGTGGAAATGCTTACGGTACGGAACCGGAATACGGTTATCAAATACGCACAGACGACGTTACGATCGACTACTGACGTACGATGACTACTTATAGTGACTTTTGTTTTAATTATACTGTCTATCTTGACAAAATAAATGTTCTACCTATTCGGATCTAAGTGAAAAATATTTTTTAAAATATTTACTTATTAAATCTTTGTATAAAACCTATAATGACATAATTATGTACCCATCCAAATTACTTTTACGTAATAACACAAAATAAATAAAAATAATGTGCCTAAAATGATTCCGCGTATTTTTATTTAAGTCCGCAAAAGCTTCCCGTAAATGTTGATCTCTAATTGCCTTTTCTTGTTTTCCCATTACATCATCCGTTACTAAGACTCTAAGATTACGATGATAGATACCTGAAATTACATAGAATATACGTCATACGTTGGTTAAAATTAACATCGTATAAATTTTTTTTTTTTTATTGAATAAAGGAGGCAAACGAGCAGAAGGACCACCTGATGGTAAGTGGTTACCTTCGCCCATAGACATCCACAACACTATAGGGGTTGTGGATGCGTTGCCGACCTTAGGGATGAAGGAGGGAAGGAGGGAGATAGGATGGGAATGGTGGGAATAGGGAGAGAGCTGGCTTACATGCCATCGAACCGGAACACATCAACAGATATTTGGCGGTTCGTCTTTGACATGCTAGTGGTCGCGAGCCAGTCGGAGAACAAGTCTCCTACCACCAAGCTACTGGGTTACCCGCCTTTTACGGGACGCTATCCCAGCTGCGGAGGGGAATTATATTCTTAACCCGTCCCCCCACGGGTAAAAAATCGTTGGCTATTATCTCATTTTTTTTCAGGTTCTATAAAGTTGTAATTTATTTCCCTATTATTGCTCTGCTTTATGCGAAGAAGGCAAAATGAGTAGAATATTTTTCGCTTATTTCACACCCTTGTGGTAATAAATATTTCTAACGTAACTTCATAAATCATTTTTAATTGGACGAAATAGGTACAGACAAGTCTTTACGGTTTGAGGAATATTCTATTTAGCCCTTAGTAAGAGTCGATCCAATTTCTATAAACTAAGACTAAAATGTTACTGTTAACCACAGAACCATCTTTCTTTACATGCAAAATATGTCTTATAGAAAAATGTTATTTATAGCCATTTGTATGAAACATAATAAAATTGTCAAAATTAAGATTTTTAATATAGATAATATACATAAGTATAAGAAAGAGGGTTTTAAACCAGTATTTAATGAACCTTTTGAAATATGTGTTGCCGTAATTTGGCGGGAAAAAATTAACCAAGAGTATCAAATGACAGGATATAATACGTGTCATATAAGACAACAGATTTACAATTTAATATTAAATTATATTACGATGATCCTTTTCATTATTATTTGTGTACAAGGACATCATTTAAATATGCCGATATACATACTAATATCTATATATTGTGTTAAATGTAGATGTAAATACAGAAATGATGAACAGAGTGTCTTAACACTAGGTTTCCTGCTGTGTGAGGGATACAGCGTGAAGCTAAAAAAAACTAGATATATTAATACGTGAAAAAATTTCGTCATCCATTTTCCAAAAATAACGCAGAAGGATACGATATATAGGAATATTAGGCATGGTTAGTTTATGTGGAGAAATAATGCAAAAATCTGATAGTTTTAATCAAATGATATGACATAATTAAAAATGATATATGTTTAAACACACAATAATAACTTATTGTGTGTTTAATATACTTTTTTGTATAAAGTGTCATCCAGGCAAAACCTCTGAAACCCATAAATATAAAAGTGTGTATGTAATTTTTATACACGACAGTTCCTTATTTGCCTGTACTTAAGAAAACCATTTTTTTAATTAAATTTTAATTCATTTTTTACTGTGTGCGTTAGTGTTGACACCTCACACTAGACTCTCTTTGAATATCCTGATATGCGAAAAAAAAACATTAAGCTGCTTTAAATAATTTTTATAAACTCTTAATAAAAGAGTGGCCAGTCGTGGCCCAGTGGCACAAGCGTGTGACTGTAAACGACTGGTTGTGGGTTCGATTCCCACTCGAGGAGTGGAAATATTTAATATTTCTATTTTCTTCGCTCTGGTGTCGAGGTAAAGCGCGGCGTTAAGTTCCGCCACTTAACACGCAATGCCTCCGAATTCGGAATTCGGAAAAACGTTGCATTAAACTAAAAAGCTCATATTTTTAATGAATCAAATACAAGTAACTTAGTAACTTACATGTAAACATAAAAAAACAACATACACACAAAATGCAAAAAACATATTTTGAATGCGCATTAACTTCATACATAAAAGCTAGTTTAAACTTATCCAAAGGATTCCAGTAAACAGATTCTGAAAGTTGCTAACGTTTGTTTATTCCACGAAATGTAATTTAAGTTGGTAAATTCTAGGACAAATTCCTTTGAAAAGACACCAATAAACTGGTCCGGGAAGGGTCGATACGCTTTCAACGAACATTAGACGGAATTCAATGAATGTAGATTCTAATCGGGACGTTTACTTAATGTACAGTTCATTATTAATCGTATATGTTATACATTTCGAAGGATGTATGTATAGATAAATAATGAGTTAGTATTAAAAAAAAAAAATAAGGATCATTAATTGCTAGTACACGCCATGACTCTCACATGACCGCATGTAAATCCCCGATTGTTCGATATAAGTAAATTTAAAAAGATATTTAGGAAACGTACAAAAAAAATAACGTAGCGGGTTAAAAGTATTAAAAAAAGATGTCATATCTTAGAGCAGTTCATTTGCAATCGAAGTAAAAATTAACTATTTAATAATAAAAGAAAATGAAAGGCTATCACTTTTTTACAAGATTGCGTTGTATTAATAAATGTTAAAAACTGTAGGTATAGTACCCGGCAATAAATAATGCACATCGAAGCTTAGAATGAAACAGTCGGTTAGCTTCGATTTCGTAGAGCGTTGTCTCGGTCGCTTAAAATAATAACAATGAGAAACGTCACATACCAACTGAGTGACAAAGACAGCGCTCTACAAAACCGAAACTGACCGACTGTTTCATTCCAAGCACGATGTGCATTATTTATTGCCGGGTACTATAAATATATATTTTCAGTTAACGAAAGCATTACTTTCCACATAACATTTTTTTTTATTTTGTTTATTGGCTTGCAAGTCATGGAGATCTGTAATAAAATATAAATCTTAGTATATTCTGATAGTTTGTATAGCCTACACAACACAACATGATTGATTTATAAATCCTTACCACAAATGATGGTCCCAGAATTCTCATAATATAGCAAATTTTAGTTATAGTTTTTCTTATAGGCTTTCTTGTACTTATATCTTACTTGAGTTTTCTGTTCTTTTCAGTTACTTCAACAAACAGACATGATATAAAAAATAATTTTCTAGGAAGGTAGTAGAACCCATGGCTTAGGTTAAACAATTAAATTAACAATATTAAATTAAATTAAATTACAATATTTAGGGAAGTACATACAACATAAAAAAGTTTTAATGAGAAAATAAATACACAGAGTAAGGCAATTAACAATAATCGTGTGAATCTGTAAGGATTAATATGATTGATCTCCAATACGAGTACCTGTACCTGAGCATTAATTACGTTGAGCTCGAGTGAGTTTCTTTTATTTAAAACGCACATGTGTATATACAGCAAAGTGCTAAAATTATATACAAATTTAAATATATACAGTTAAGTACATAGTAATGATTGCGGATATTGAATGCTTAGGTATCGCACATACATACAAGACTTTTAGCGAAAAGTAAAAAGGAAGTAACAGAGCTGATGACCTATAACGTGATGCCTAAGTGCTTCTAAAAACAACTACAAAAAGGATTCCTTTGTCAGTAATATCATGTTACAGCAATTTGAAAACAGTAGGAGGTACTCAATTTGCCAGAATCTTTTTTTAGGTATGTTAACCTAAGTACGTGACTCTACGACGCCTGGATCGATTTGAAAAAATATTTTTATTTTTAAGAGGGTCCCATTAACTTTTTCGCAAAACCAATTAAGTAATATTACAAAAAAATAAAAATTAAAAAAATCGATGCAAAAGAACATGTAGTGGTGTATGTGTAGATGTTTTTCATTAAAATATTGTTTAATCGGTCTCCTTCACTCCCCAACACAAATAAATGCCAAATTTAAGTAGTCCAAGACATTTATGTGTATAGATTATTACAAAAAAAAACGTTTTTGTAGCCCATATTTCTCTTTAATTTTACTAATTGTCCCAAATTATATGAAATTCCTCCTTCTGAATATGTTTTATTAAAAATAAATCATAAACTTCTCCTTCTCATAATATACAGATTCTACATGATTTTATTCAAAACGTACAAGTAACTAAATACTAAAATCAATCATAATTAAAATTAATTAATCGATACAGGATAAAAACAAGGCTACCCTCTTATGTCATGTGTGAACAGTAAATGTGAAAACAAATTCTACAATTCAATCTCGTCTTCACAAGTTTATTCTATTTAACAATTATCACTCTACTATTAATTACACTTAGATTCAAAATAGAATGATCGTTTATCAATTTCACGGACCAATTGATATTTTAATTAATGATTGAGATCACCCAAAAACATGTAGCGTCGCAGTTATAGCAGACTATACGATAACCCACGTGTTGCTCAGGTCAAAACGATAGCTGTCGATGTTACTGGAAAACTAGACATATTATGAACAGCCGACAGTGTTTGTTGTGTTGATTATTGCAACAGCTTATTTTACTTATAATTAAATAATTAGTCGTTTTCCATAATCGTAAAATGAACAAAAAAAATTGGATTGATTTAGGAGGTTTTAGGAAAAGTTATGTAAATAAAAAAAACAGTAGAATAATCTGTTCCTTACGTCTATTTACGTACCTGCAAATGTAAAAATAAACAAAAACAAAAGATTCATTAATTGCTAATATTATTTGTTGAAAGAAATCCAGTTGGTACCTACCCCATTGATGCGTAAAATACCCATAGCCTTAGAAACGTTTATGTTACTTTATACAAAAATATGTGATATAATATTTCTTTTATTAATTTAACCTATACCTTATTTAATGCATTATTATAAACATATTCTCTTTATTTTTTTTAAACGCCACAGACTTGAATTCCGTGTACTTTTCAGTTTCTTTTTCTTTTTCCTGTTCGTGATTTTTTTTTTAATTTACTTTAGCGAGGGAGTACACTCGGCTCTCCACTTTTTTCATAGATACTTTAACATGTTAAATTTCATCAGATACTTTATCAGCACAGTATTCATATTTGAAAAAGAAGTACAAAGTTTTTAGTTTACGTACAACATAGGCAAAGATTAATTAGAATCATCGTGGGATTGTGTGATAGTGTCTGACTGTAATCACGATTGGTTGTCGATTAAATCCCACTAGATGAAATCTTCATAATTTATTTATTTTTATATCTCAAAGCGCGGCGTTCAGCTCCACCATTCCACAAGCCATTCGAGGCGAATTCGGGCAGAAAATAGTAAGTAAATAGAAAAGTATGTAGAAAGAAAGGTGATATTAAAATTAAAAATATTGTTTTATTGTTTATAAAATTAAATCTTAACAAAAAATATAACTTAGACATATTTGAATATAATCTAAAAATACTTATTCTACATAACGTAAAATTACCGCATCTCACGGATATCAAACATGTTTCGTGCTTCCGGAAGGTCAATTTACTTTAAGAAAAAACCTAGTGAGATGTAATTTCCAAGCATTATTTTGCGTAATAGATGAAAACTGTAACGTTATTAGTCAAAATTCTTAGTTTATGGCAAATATAAAATTGAAAGATAGATTTTTTTAAATGTACTTTTTGAGTTATATCATTTTTCCTGTAATTGTACATAATTAGTAGGTTACGTTAATACACACAAGCAGTAATAATTATTTCAAAAAGCTATAGGCGAAAATATACTCTGCTATGTAATAATATATTATATAATTCGCTGCTTTGAAAGAAGGCTGTCACATTTCCAAAAATCATAATCATCGAGAAAACGTCGTTTAAAGTTTTTTGTTATTTATGAACTATTTAGCAATGATATCTATGCACTTGGTGTTTCAAAATTGCTGTGCCCCATTAAACTTGCTTACCTTAAAGTACTTTATACCCACACTGCAGCTTCCTAACCCGAATTCGAAAATTTTTGAGATGTGACAGTCTTCTTCCAAAGCAGCGATATATTAACAAATAAGAAAATGTCATGGTTAATGTAACTAATAATTATTTATATATTCATATTTAAAGTAAATTTTATTCACTTGATTTTTAAAGTTCAAATATTATATAGTGAGAAATCAATAACAATCTGAATGATTTGTATAGATCCAAATAAAAGCCATAAATCAAACTAAGGCCATCATAGCGCGGTGTTACAGAGAGTGCTCTTACAGAACGGACCATCTTGAAACTAGGATCTGACTATGCAGATATGCGTAAATATGTGAACCTGAATAAAAAAAGATCAAAATCACTGAAAAATTATTATAACAAAAATAAATGTTTAAATTTTATTAATTTAATTTCTCTTGTTAAATAAAAGCTATATTTATCCAGTGCATATCATTATTGCATTTTAAAAATATTAGCAGTTATCCTGTAACTAAAATTAAACATGTCTCAAAAATAAAACAATTTATATACAAGATATAAAATTTTTAATCTTTGATCTTAACATTTTCTAAATTAACATTCACACCTAAATTATTGTGTTCAAACATTTTACCAAATAAAGAACTGTATAATTCATTAGTGCTTTCATCATTCCATTTCAATGATTTCTCTGGTGCCATATAACTGACTAGCTTGTTATGAACTACATACTTTATTTTTCGTCCTTTTGTGGCTCTGGTATCAACTTTCCTCTTCATTTTACTCCTCATTTGCTGCAAGGCGATCCATTGACGACTCAGTTGAATAGGGTCAGATATATCAGCTGACTTGCACTCTATAAGCTCTCTTAACAGTTGATGGTAAAAATCACTGTCATCAAATATTTCTGGTATATATTCATCATTTTCTTTCCTGTCTCTTGTAATAGGATTCACTTCTTCACTGTTGCCATTTTTATTTTCTTCAACAGATTCTTTTTTATATCCAACAATATCATACTCTGACCGTTTTAACTGAGTTCTGCGAATCAACTTATTTCTATCAGAAAGAATATACGATACTTGTTGTAAAATTGTATTTGTTGGTGTATTTTTTATATTGGCTGCAGTGGCTATTCGAGTTTTCTCATTCCATTTTTGAATTGTAGTGTCCCTAAATGATTTAAAGGCTTTATGTGAAGTTGATATATCACCCTCATAATCCTCAAGTTTTCTTTTTTTATGGTTCACTTTATTTGTAACCATTTGTTTGTTCTCTGATTCTTCCTCTCCTTCAGTATCAGAAGGAATTTCTTCATTATCTGTGTCACTTGGTATTTCTTCATCACTATCATTTATTGTCGGTTTTATTTCAGGTGTCTGTTTATTATTAGACAATGATTTAGTTTCAGGGAAATGTTTTAGTAATAACTGTTGTAGGGTTAGGAATCTGAAACAATATTATGTATATGAAAAAAAATACATTGTATAAAAAACATTTTTTTATACTTTACACTCATTTATTACACAAATTGTGATCCATACTTATATTATAAATGCGAAAGTATGTGTGTTTGTCTGTCACGCTTTCACGGCTAAACTACTGGTCCGATTTAAATGAAATTTAGAATGAAAATAATAAAAATGACTGGGTCTAATATAGGCTACTTATTTTTTTAAAAATCGATCTCTAAAGGGTTGAAAGTTTATATAAAAAGTCTAACCGCTTAACCAATTGTAATGAATTTTGGCATAAATATAGATAGATAATCTAAGTTTAAACATAGGCTACTTTATTTTTTAAAAATGCGCCCCCAAGGGTTGCAATATAACGAAGTAGTTCACACGGCAAAGCCGGGAGCGGGCCACTAGTTTGTTAGTTATATATAAAATAATCAGGAAAAATAATAATTAAAATACTTACTTATCTAGCACATTAGCAACATTGGTGATAGTATTCGAACTTTCCTTGACAAATTCATCAGATTTTTTAAGGTCTTCATATTTATCAAACATAGGCATGCTATTGGCAGTGTTCATACATCTTTGTAAATGTATTCTCATTTCTAATAAACCTTCCCATAATAAAAGCTGATTTCGTACACATTTTCCCTTCTTAGCTTCTTCAGAAATGTTTTGTTTCTTTACATGTTCAAACTGCTCCTTAACAGGCTCATCCATTTGGCTGATATCATAACCTTCTCCTTCTAACTCTTCATCTTCATTGTCAGACTCTGATTGTTCTTCTTCGGAACTATCACTTTTTTGTTTCTTTGTAATACTATAGTCATCACTTTCACCATCGCTTTCATCTGACGATGAATAGACTGTAGTTTCTGGCTTTTTAACTGAATTATCGTCTTGAAAATGTGCATTTTCTTCTGAAAGGTTATCCTCATCTGTACTAGATTCTTCTAGTTTTTTTCGAGAAACAACTTGGCCTTCGTATTTTTTACTAATGTCACTTAACAAATTTACGTTTCTTTTTCTAAAGTCACTAATTGCAGATTCATCTTCACTATCAGAGGAGCTGAAATCTGCACGAGTAACCGTGCTGGGTTTTGTGTGAAAAATTTCATCATCTTCGATATCAGCCCTTGGTTTTACAGTTAACGCATCAGCTATTTTATCTGAGAGAATCTTTTTCGATAGCTTAGATGACTTTTTCTGTTTAAATTTCATTTTTGTTCTTCTAATAATTCACAACAAAACCTAACCAATCAACCAACAAATAAAACGTGTGTTTGACAATTTACTATTGACATTGACCAGATGACATAAACTAAGGCCACAGACAAGTTAAATTTCGTTAGTGATATTAAATATTAGTCGTATTTATTTTCCATAATAAAATTTTATATTGATGCTTAAAATTCTAAGTTAGGAAATATAATAGTAAGATTCGAAAATATCGCAAATATATTACATAATCATATATCATATATATGACAACAAATTAATGACAGATTAAAAATAATAAAAATAACGTATAGATAAAAAAGCTAATATCGTATTATGAGCGCGAAAGTTGACAATCCAATAAGTTAAATTTACTAACCGTAATATTTAACAATAAAATAGAAATAGGTAGAAATCGAAATAACTATGCCACGAAGGAGAATAGTCACTAAAGCAGTAAAATGGCTAAGCGATGAAATTTTAAATGAGCAAAACATATCAAATTCCTTCCATTACTATCAGTAAATATAGTTTGTTTTGGTAACATATCGACTCTTTTAATTTCGTGTTACTTATTTGTTTTTAATTTTTTAGGAAATTTCAATTTAAAGATTTGATTGGTGAAGTAGGTGATTTTGTACTAGTATCAAATGCAGATGCTGCAGAACCTGATACAGAAGGTGGATGTGATGCTGCTAGAATCATTTCATTATATGAAGACACATCTAATAATAATGATCCATTCAGGGCGAAAGTGCAGTGGTACTCCAGGCCTAGTGATTTACCTAAAGAATGCCTCAATTACTGTGATAATATTAATTTTTACGATAAAGAGGTAATTGCTGTTTTACATACTATAAACATTTTGCTAATAAGTAATTGTGTATAATCTTGTAAACCACATAGTAATATTCAAATTTTTTTTATGCTACGTCTTGATGTGATGGATTTGGTAAGATTTTAATTCAGGTTATTATATTTTAAGGGTTTTTTTCTATCAATAATTATCTTCTTACAACTACAGGTAGTAGAAGATCATCGGCCATTTGATACAGATATATCAATTGAAACTATCTTCAAAAAATGGCACATTATATTAACAGTTACCAAAGATTCTTATGATATGTTAGCTTCTCACCAGTACATTTGCCGATACAGGCTTATGCCTATTGGTAGGCGAAAATTTAATATTGAACCAGTAATGGAGGAAGAAAGGAAAGCTTTACTACTACTAACTACACCTAGAAAAAGCATTGGTTCTCCAATATCAAAAACACCTAAGACACCTAGTAGCTTAGTGAAAAGAATGAGCCGTGTGTCATTATCAGAAAAAAACTGGAGTGTAAGCAAGAATGATGGCACTAAACTCTTACTTAAAAGGGCCATATTGGCTGACAAAAATGACAAAGATTCCCCAAAAAAATCTACACCTAAAAGCATAAAGTCTACACCAGTTACAGAAACCCCTAAGAGTTCTAAAAAATTAAATAAGAAAAACATTGAAGAAATATTATCTATGGAACTAAAAGAAAACTCGGATGATGAATTGCCAACATTAATAATAAGGAAACACATACCTGCAACACCCAAAAGGAAAACACCTGTAAGAAAAATAAATGAGGAAACCCCAAAAAAGGTTTTAATATTTGAAGATGATGAAAAAGAAGTATATGCAACTAGATCTGGTAGAGTTACAAGGAATCCTAAATATCTGGAAGATGATGCATCTCCTGTTAAGCAAACACCAAGACGAAATCGTAAGCAGAGTACTGCAGATAGTGAAGAAGATGTTATAGTTCCTAAAACCCCAAGGGTTCCCAAAACCCCTAGAACCCCTAAAACACCAAAAACCCCAAGAACACCAAGAAATAGGGGTTCAATTGCTAAAACACCAAGAAGTGTGTCAAAAAGAATACTGACCAGCGAACTGACACCTACATTACACAATAGGGCTCATTCAGTAGATAACATTGATGGTAATTTATATATTTTTACTGAACAATTAATTTTTTATGATAAAAATATATTTAAAAAAAACTTTGCTTGACATGGAAATTTAGAACAATTATTATAGATTTACAGGCAAATTTTAAATGTCTTATATTTTTTTAGAATTTTTAAATGAAAATAAGTCATTACCCGGAAGAGAGAATCAAATGCATGAAATTTTGTCATTTGTTAGGAGTAAGCTATTGCATGGAACTAGTGGGTGAGTACTTTGTCACTATTACACTAGTATATTATCTTATAAATATCATCTAGATAGAGAGAGAAAGAAACCAATTGCTTGAAATAAAGTTTTAAACTCTTTTAAAACATATTGTACAAATGGCTACTACAACAATGTATATGTATTTACCAAGTGGACACTTAAAGCACAGTAAAAATGATATGTAGAAAGCTTAAGTCAGGTAGTTAGGTTTTTAAAGTGTATAGGGAAGTACCAAGAGAAGATTTCCTAATTAGTATTCAAATTTTAAATACAAGATAAAATTTGTTCATATAAACACACTAATATAGCCTTTTCTAAGAGTACTTACAAGAAAAAAAATACTTTTTTTCAAATGCAAACAAAAAGAACCTAATGTCAGTCCACTGTACTCAACACCCAAATCAGACTGAGACATAGTTTGTTGAGTATTGAAACTCAACAATGTTTTCACACTGCTGGCTATAATGAAAATAAATTAAATATAATATTTGTCACAAATGGAAATCAAACCCACAACTATCACATATACAAATAACCTCTAGTATATACAATAATGTTAATTATGTATAATATTTTTCCAGATGCATGTATATATCAGGTGTGCCTGGTACAGGTAAAACGGCCACAGTTAACTCAGCCTTAAAAGTATTGAAGGAAGAGCCAGATTTACCCGAATTTCAACTTGTCGAAGTAAATGGCATGAGAATAGCTGAACCTAGACAAGCTTATGTACAAATATATAAACAACTTACTGGTAAGGAATCTTATTTATCTTATCTATCTAATAACATCTGCCTGTCTGTCATGCTTTCACGGCTTTTTAGCTTACTAGTCGGATTTGGAATGAAATTAGTTACATATCCCGTGTCAAATACACAAAACATTTTTGTTTCAAAAATCAACCCCTGAAGGGTATGAAAGTTAAAGTGAAGTAAAGAGAATAAAAGCTTTTTTGATAAATTTAAACCGTTGGACTGATTCTCAAAAAAATCAACACAGCATGATTAGAATCTGTACCCTTCACACTGAGAATATTGTAATTCTGACATGCCTGCCTGTTGGGCTTACCTTTGACTTTTAATCACACGAAATAGTGTTTTCTAATATGTTACATATTATATGAACACAATAAGTTCAGTTTAACCGTCTTTTACTTAATTAAAAATATCTTTTCATTATAGGCAAATCTGTAGTATGGGAACAAGCTTGCTCACTATTAGAGAAACGCTTTACAAATCCTGGACCAAGAAGAATGCCAACGGTTCTCCTTGTGGATGAGGTATATATTTACTATTTATATATTTTTTTCACATCTTCAGACCGGCTACTCTCCTCACTCTCTGCACATCGGCTAGTGAGGTTCTCTACTTTCCACCAGAATTCGGGATTGCGTGTTTAGAAATGAAAATAATTAAACTATCATTCCACCAAGTGAAAATCGAATCCTAAACCAATGTCGATTACAGACAGATCTATTTTATTGAATATTTAGAACATTAATTAAAAAAATAGAAAAGATACATTAATTAATTTATTTAATTTATCTTCACCGCTTTTTCCCTCATGCAGAGTAGTCAGAGAGGACCTAGTGTGAAAACACTTCGTCTTCCACTTTTCGTCCGAAAGTTACAATTGACATTGCATATTGAGTGGCGGAATTTAACGCCGCGAACTGTCTTAGATACCAGAGCGAAGAAATGAAAATTTAAACATAACCATTCCCTAAAGTGGAATTCCAACCCACAACCATCACGTTTAAAGTTAGACGCTGTCCCGCTGCGTCACCACGGCCTCATAAAGCTTAATAAATACAAAAAAGTCCGTTAGTGTTACCCTTAGACTTTAGGACTAGCATGAATTATCAATAATTTAGTTAATACGCCAATTATTATCATAAATATAATACATGAAATGAGAAATAAAGCGTCTTAGTATCAAGTGTGTACGGGATATAGCGTAAACTATAAAAAAAATAAAAATAACAAAATATTATATAACTAGTGACACTCTCGTGCCTTTGTCCGCGAACAACGAAATTATAACTGTTGTTCGTATTTACGACTGCTCGCGTTCTCGTTTACAGTTTACGTTTTTCATTAAAAAATCATCCCAGAATTTCATCCAAATCGATCCAGTAAATTAGCAGTGAAATCATAACAAACAAACAGACAGACTATCGCATTTACAATATTAATACGAAACTAACATACAAAATTATTAACCTACACATTACATTAAAAAAAAATATCAATTCCAGCTCGACGCCCTCTGCAACCGGCGGCAAGACGTGATATACAGTATAATGGAGTGGGCGGCGCACAACACCGCGCAGCTGACGGTGCTGGCCGTCGCCAACACCATGGACCTGCCGGAGCGGGCGCTGGCGGCGCGCGTGGCGTCGCGCCTGGGCCTCACGCGCCTCGCCTTCGCGCCCTACTCGCACGCGCAGCTGCAGGGCATAGTCGCGAGCCGCCTGGCCGGCGCCAATGTCACTGCGGATGCTGTGCAGCTTGTTGCTAGGTACAGTTAGATTCGTGTGGCTAGTGATCGTAGTGTCTAAATATTCTGGTGTGGAGAACGGATATTGCGTGTTTATATTGGTAGGTGGAGTGCATTTTTTTGTTAACTAAAAAATATATTTTAAAATATGGATACAAATTTAAATACAGCAATGGTTTTTACGAGAAAATCACGGTTCCAAAACCCATTGTAAAATTTCAGCCAATAGTGCTGTATCTATACATTGTTAAATAAAAACATAACTAGATAACAAGACAGAGATTCTTACTATTTAGATATTCAGTTGATTACAACAAATTTTTGACTTCTTTACATGTTGAGTTCTTTGAACTTGTAGCGGCATAAAATAATTTGATCACTTCTAAGTCTTCCTTATAAACATTTATATTAAGTGACTATAGGTTCCCTCTGCCTACGATGCTGTGTGCGGGATACAGCGTGAAGCTAAAAAAAAAAGAAAAAATATTTATACAAGCACAGCAGAAGAAAATAAAAATATTATATATTGCCATTCCTCGGGTGGGAATCAAATTCAAAACCTGTTGCATTTACAGTCACACTTTATGTTTCGACAGGCCTCTATATAATAATAATATAATAATAATCACAACAACAAACAGAAAAGTAGCAGCAGTATCGGGCGACGCGCGTCGGGCTCTAGCTCTATGCGCACGCGCATTGGAGATAGCGCATCCTAAATGCGCGGGCTTACACGAAGTGCAACAGGCGCTGGGGGAGGCGGCGTCCAGTGCGGCCGTGAGGGCGATAAAAAACTGTTCTAGTGCGGAACGACTCATGTTGAGAGCTGTTGCTGCTGAGGTTGGTATAGTTTGCTTTTTTTATATAATACTTATTAACGTTACATAAAAAATTGGAATCCAGATATATATGAAACTATACCCGATCGCGACTTATCCCTCGCAATACCTACTGACCCACTTATCGCTTAAATTAAGCAGTTTATTGTAAGGCCTTAAAGTTTTTTTTTAGAAAAAACTTTTTTGAATATACTGATGTTTTCAAAAACGTTTTTTTCTGCATAACAGAGTAAAGATATTCTAATGTGAAAGCACTCTATACACTTTCTATCCGAATTCCAGATATTGCGTGTTAAGTGGCGGAAATTAATGGCGCACTTTGTCTTGTCATCAGAGTAGAGAAATGAAAATAATTCAAATATACTCATTCCCACGAATAGGAATTGAACTCGCCACCATCGAATTCAGTCAGATGCTGTATACGATATCCTATGTCCCCTACATACTAAATACTTTTGCCATCACAATATACAATTTAGTATCACAGCCAACACTTTAAAGTATTTCACATTAAAATCATAATTCTTAAATACAAAAACTTCTTATTACAGGTGGAAAGAACAGGTTCAGACGAGACTACCTTATCCCGAGCTCTATCAACAGCAGCTGCTATAGTGGCATTGGACGGTCGGCCTTACAGATCTGCTACCAGTATAAGGGCCCCCACACCGTCTCAAGCCCACACTATATGTGCAAGATTAGCCACGATTAAATTACTTTTAATGGAACCGAAGCCATCTGAACCGAGAATTCTGCTCAATGTTAGTGCGGATGATGTGCATTATGCTACTAAACAATTGAGTGTGTAAATGATTTTTGTATAAAAAATATTTTGAGAAAATGTATGGGAAAGACATTTAGAAAAAGTGATAGAAAATGCAATATTTTCTATCTTTAATGGTCAAAGCACCTGGAAGCAACAAAAAATCGTTTTAATGAGTTTTACTAAGAATTTAAACGTAGCCGAATGTAGAACAGTGTTCAAGAAGCGCAGGTTTGAATTCCGCTGTGTTCATATTTTTATATGTTTTCTAAATGTCTTTTTCATTTTCTTAAGTGTGTGAATAGTACTTTAAAATGTTAAATGTATTAAAATTTGTGTGAAAATGGGATTTGAACCCGCGCCTTGAGGCTGACCGCTAAGCTCTAACTTCTAAACTCTCGGCTACATCGAAATTATATGATGTTATAAAAATTTGCTAGCAACAAAAAAATGTTTTAATGAGTTTTACTAAGAATTTTAACATAGCCGCATGCAGAATGGTGTTCAAGAGGCGCGGGTTCGAGATCCAGTACGTGTATTTTTTTTCTATAAGTGTTTTTATATTGTAATTGCGCGAACAACACTTTGTAATTGTTAAAATTTGTTTTTTGTTTGTTTGCTATAATCTTAGTTACTGTAAAAGTGCGAACTATCGTTGATTCCATATATTTTTTAATAAATATCAACATATTAACTTTAATAATAAAACTTTGAAATGTTCTTTGATTTTGACACATCTTTAGTTTTTGATTCATTTGGTATTTATACACCTGTAAAACTTAAGATACATATACGAACATTTTGATTAAGTTAGGGTAGGAACATTTAATTTTGGTTAAATTTTAAGATTGACTTGAAAAGTTTTATAATTTACCGCAGTTCTTGCTTTTACAGTAACATATTATAAGAAAAATCAAATTCGATTGTAAGAAAGGGCTAAGATAAGAATTATTAGATTTTTTCTTTTTTTCGAATTAAAATATAGTTTTAATAAGCTACAAATGTATTTTAAGAAGTACATATAACTGTTTTCATCACAATAATAAGTTCAATTTAAAATAATTATAAATATAATTTATATATGATGTAGGGTAACATCCCTACGATAGATGTAACATTTCAGATCTGGATACGGTTAAGAAAGAACAGCATATCCGATAGAAGATAAGGTAATTATGCAATTTGAGGGCTTTTCCGAAAAATGGCGGGATTTTTTTTGACACTGGGGCTGTTCTTCGGGGCATAACAAAAGATATTTCATTGAGGGCTATTCAATTTTTTTGAAAATATTTCAGAAAATCACTCGTATATTTCGATACTTACCTTCGGGCACACAAACGTGAACTTGCAAACAATCAAAAACACATACACGTATACACACACATGCACACACACTCGCCCAAAATAATAGAAAATGCTTTATGCTCCAAAGAACTGCCTCAGAGTGTAAAAAAAATTCCCGTCAGTTTTAGGAAAAGCCCTCAAGCCGAAGATTATTTCGAAGATTATTTCGGATTTTCGGTTAGTGTATGATTGTTTCGGTTACTGATTTTATTAAATTTATGAAACATGTAAAGTAATTTTATTAATACATGATTTTCATTGCTATGCCTAATTTTTCTCATAATCCTTAACGTTATTGACAATAAATTATTGACAGCCCTCATTTAGACTCGGTCCATATCTGAAACTATCCAAAAAATATATATCCGGTAGTTTTTATATACATCCCCTGCAATTTTTACTTTTTATTTATTTAACACAATTGAATTAATAATATTGTCTCTTTAAATTAGATAATAGAAGATATTTTTTTATTTCCTATTTGACTGATCTGATGTTTTAATATTAGTAAATGATGGTTTTTAATTAAATAAATTGTTACATGAACAATACATTTATTTTATTTAAATGTCACCCATTTGTAAAATCTTGACTAAGGCTTCCACGTTATTATCAGTAACAGCTTTCCTACAAGCTGTAACTACTGCTTTGCTGTATTTTCCAACTGAAATAAAATTGGAATTATAAGAGGCTGACGAGAATGGTTGTGGGTTGGATTCTCATTCGAGGTATGAATATATGTTTTTAAATTATCTTCACTAAAGTACCCAAGCTAAAGTGCGGTGTTTAGTTACACCACTTAACACAGAATGTCTAAATTTCGAGTTTAATTAAATTTATTATCTTAACACTAGATTCGATTCAATCAAAATAAGGCCTATGACTATTTAAATATTCAGTAACGTAAGGAAAGTAACGAAAATAATATAATCATTTAAAAAAATATATATAATAAACCATGGTAGTTCTTTACATCTTTACAGTTTTACACGTAACAGGATTGTTAGAAAGAACCCAGAACACTCAACGCCGTGCTTTTTGTTAAGTATAAGGGCGAAGAAATGAAAATATTTTTATATTTAATTATTTCCCAGATTGGGAAGCGTACACTGCTTACAGTCGCTGTACCTGTATTTATTATGTATAAAAAAACTTTAATATTTCTTATTCATACTACTTACCCCGTAATCTAGCTGCTTGTTGTAAAATAGTGTGTAAATTCTTAAGAGATTCCATAGCTTGTTCTTGCGTGGCGCGACGCACGTGACAGCTTGTTAGCAACTCCTCATTTAGTAGAATCACGTCTTTGTATCTATTTAACATTTCTTTTCTAAAAGTTAATGAAAGCTTAAGTATAATGACTTTGAGAAAAAACTTAAAAAGGGATAACATCAAAACAACGCTTCCCGCTTAGATTATATTAACAAAGGGAACCTTATATCAAAATAATCTATTGTCAGTCCAAATTTGAACCAATAGGCTTTAAGTGGTAAAATTCAACACTTAAAATTCAACTTCTCTGATAACAATAATTTAAATATAATTTCTCGAGTGGGTATTGATCCCACGACCATAACGTTTACTGTCAGATGCTGTTCTACTGCGCAACAATGGCGTCAAGACAAGAATTAATTAAAAATACTTAATAAGAAATATTATACTAAAGGCACGTTACATTCAGTAAATATTATTTTTTTAGCTCTAAAGAACAAGACTAAAGTGCAGAGTTCTGTCACTCTACATGTAACATCCCAAATTTTGCAAATAAAGTATTTTTATTTTTTTCACTATGACAATACAATGCTATGTAAGAAAAAGTGTGAAAACTGTCTAAATATATTCTTTTTTTTATAACTTTTTTATTTTGATCTTACGATTTAAGATAATGTGTGCAATACATGATGAACAGTGAAAAACCACTTAATTATGTGATTGGCAGAATAAATAAATTGAAATGTATATAAACATTTTCCGCAGTGGGGATAAAACCATTGTTTGATAGTATTATATTTTGTAACTAATCAATATACCCACAAATCATATCCTGCTGCATCTTGTGCTGCTGGTAGCAAAGCAGTAATAAGTTGAGCTTTTTCGGCCGTCTCTGCAGCAAGTCTGTGTCTAGTATCGCCTATTTCAGAAACAACACTCATTTCTTTACGCAGCTTATCTTCTGCTTGTGGGAACTTAGCTGTAGTCTGTAATACATTTCTTACAATATTTAATTATATTTTTAAACAGTATTGTTATTATTGGTAATATATCGAAAATTTAATCAATTTAATTAACATGTAACAAGTACAATAAAATACATACACAATATTTTTTTTAAATAAAAGAAAATAAATGTTTTTAAATAATTTTATTGATATTCATAAAAGTAAAAAATATATCTATTGACCATATAATTCAACAAATCCCACACATTTCACTGGGTTGAAGAAAAACATGTTATTATGTGGAGGTTCGCGCTGACTAACTGCTTTCACAACTTCCTGGCCTATAACTCCTCCAACTACCGCTGCAGCACCAGACACAATACCAAATACATCTGTTAATAATGAGTCACTTATAAATCCAACAGGGAGAGACAGTTCTTTTACCAGCTCATTTCTCATTCGTAATAATATTTCAGTATCTGCTTTCCTTTGTGCCGGATCAGGGTTTCTGTTGAATTCATCTCTGAATCTTAGAAGAATTTTCATTACAAAATATGACGGGTCTCCACGACGCAACCTCGAACGCAATTCCGGTTTTGACCAATCAGCAGATAATGCATTCTGCAGAGGCACATAAATAGCTCTACGTTTCACAGTAATACTGACAGTTTCTCGTGCACTTTTTTCGGTATCGTCAGGACCACGCTTTACAGCTTTATGTTGTACTATCTCCTCAGAATATTCGTGGTCAATTAAGTCTGCAAACATGTATCCAAACATACCCCATACATCACCACACAAAAATTTACGGTTACTGTCACGACAAATGTTGTTAATACGTTCAAGTTGTTCTTGTTTAAGTCCAGTCGCACAAACGATATCAAAGGCTTTAAAATAATCATCAGGTAGGTCATCGACTGCTTTCGTCACAAAACTAACGTCTACCATTGGGTTCAAAGCCTTAGCTCGTGGTAAGGAAATTTCCGCTCTGTTTTCGCCGATTTTGTCAGGTGGAGCTAAAAACTGTGAGTACAGATCTGTTTCTGTTAATTTTTCATCGTCTAATAGGCATACACTTTTGACACCGGATAAAATAATGTTTTTAGCGATTTCGGCACCTAGACCGGACAGACCTATGATTAAAACTTTTGAAGCTCGTAGTCTTTTTTGGGATTCTAATCCCCATAAGCGGATTTGACGATCGTATTGTTCAGCTTCAGCTTCGGAGAGTTCAACTTCGTTGTTTTCAACCATTTTATTAAATTCAGTTACTTATATGTTGCTCGTAACCGTGTGCCGCTTCGTAACGCTAAACAATTTAGATTTGACAATTATGACAAGCGTGCAATAACATAGAGTAAACGGACGACGCTTAGGCTGCTCAATTTACAGTTGACATTTGGATATCGATAGATCATAGTTATAGTCTATGGCACGTTAAAAATTAAAACTTATTTATTGTTTTTAGACAATTTCATGATTTTACCAGTACAAAAACTATTAAAATTTAATTTTATATTTTACTTACCACGGTCCAAAGAATCTTATTGCACATCACTTATTGCACATCATCACAGAAACACGCCAAGAATTAGTCATAAAAATAGTATATCTAATACATGACAAAAATATTATCATATGGGAGAACTATAAATTTATCATGGGTCATATTTTGGTGAGGCGCTCACGACTATATTAGCTATTCTTATAGTGGAGCATCTAACAGCGACGTACTATAACTATTAAAATCCATATACATGTAAAAAAAATATATTACTAAAATACATATTTTTTTATTTTTGTTAAAGTTATAAGAAAAAGCAAAATTATTATACAATTTACTAGTTACACAACCACAATCATTTTTACGTACCTGTAAATTTGCTAAGTTTAGATAAATAGCTAAACTCTGTATTAAATTTCCAGCCAATACTATGTCTTGAGTAGAAAACTTTACTTTGCCATCAGATTCAAAATCTAAATTTAAACGAGACCTGTCTCGTAAACATAAGAAACTGATATGTAACTCCCGCATTTCCTCGTTATCTACTTCAACTTCATCTTCCACGAGAAAATTTTGGTTAATCCAAATACATATTCTCTGTATTCTCTCAGTGATATGAAATGTTACATAGCTTTCAATATTAGCTTTTATTATAGATGGACCGGCCAACACGTACATAGAAAATCGTGGCAACTGCTTTGTAAGTTCAAATATATGAAACTGTTCGCTATCTGCGTAGCCCACTAAAGTCTAAAAGATGTAATAAAAAAGTTGCTAACAAACAACTACCAATTACGTATATTTAATTAGCTTTATATTTCAATGTATTTTTAATTAAAAATATATACTTTAATAATATACCTTTATATGAACGTCAACGGGTACGTCACGTGGAGGTTTTAAAGGTATATAAAGAATCGATTTCAATTGTCCCGGTTGAGGATGCCTAGCTAATGTTTCACCAGTTTCAAAAATACCTTCAGCTAATGCTAGAGCTGCCCTTACAACTGTTTCATTATTGGTCGATATTGCTAACTGTAAACAACCCTAAAGAGAAACGCTTAAGTTAACTTTTTTGAAGAATTAACTACACTACCAGAAAATATATTAATGTGTAACTAACGTTTTCTAAGTCAGTGGCAACAGCTACTTGCAGTCTTGTGTTAGTCGGCATAGCGGTAGTTGTTCTATCTAGATCGCTATTTACATTTGCAGCATTGGCCTCGTAATGTTGTAACTCAACCAATAGGGCTTGTTTTTTATTTAACAATTCCGTAATTGCCAATTGATCGTCCTCTGAGGCAATTTTTTTTGGGCCACTTTTCAAGCTCATACTCTCTTGATAAGGCGGATAGCCTAACACTAAACAGTAATAAAAATAAAGATTTCAGATTTTACATACCTTGACAAATTATAACAGTACAGCTTATAATAATTAACTCGTAAATTCTCATTTACAATAGATGATAGGTATCCAAATATCTATTGTAAGTTGTACTCTTTTCCAATATATTAAAATTATATTACCTTCTCCTTTATCTGAAATACAAACAAGATCCGGCACACCAGTGAGCCTATAGTCAGCTAGTAACATTGCTGCTCCGTTTGAACGCATTTGAACTCGATGTAACACACGGCCTGTTCCATCTCTCCAGTCTACTCTACTATTTGCCCAGCAACATGCAAGTTTATCTCCCGACCATTGTAGAGAAATCGCATTTTGTTTAGACTATAGTTGTAGATAATGACAAAAACATATGTTTATAAATTGCTGTATACAACTTAATTGGTAGTTTACAATAAAATTTATAAAGTCAAAATAATGAATAAAATTCCATGAAGCCATTGTGGCTCAGTGGGCAGTGACAAGTGACAGAGTCTGCCTGTAAAAATGATTCGATGTGGATACGATTCCTTCTCGAAGAAATGATTATATATTATTTTCGGTTTCCCATTTTGGTACCTAAGACAAAGCGCGGCGATCCGCCACTTAATATGTAATGTCTCGATTTCGACGGAAAAGTGCAGAACGAAATATTTTCACATTAGGTTTTCTCTGACTACCCTGCTAAACAGAAAAGACGTGAAGCTGCATTAATCATCAATTCTCTGAAAATAGCTTCCTTTAAATTTTTAAATATAAAAACTCACCTTAACTCTCCACAATCTAATACCTTCTTCATAAATACCAATAGTTCCGTTTGCCAATCCATAAGCAAATCTCACATCACTTATTTGCGATAAACATATGACCGGACCGGTTTCAGCAAGTTCCATGATAAATTGATTGTTCTTTAAAACTTTTATATAAGAATCTTCACAGCCAACAAGTAACTTAAAAAAACATACATCAAAATAGACGTTCGTAAGATGATTTTAAAATATTATATTAAGTAATAAATGGCTTTACCTCATTCTCGCCATCTTTGTCAAAATCAAAGGCAATCATTGAACATACTTTCCCACTGACAACATTCCAAAATAATTCTTCTCCTTGTGAATTAAGTGCTAGCACAGAGCTATTACCACCAACTAATACTAACAATTCATTATATTTACCAAAATGATTCACTATGATTACATTCACACCATCTGGGGCTTCTTTAAAAAATAGATCAGAGTTATCATGAACATCGTAAGCTGAAATTGTTAATTGCAATTAACCACTGATAAACACGACGTAGTTTATACATTCATCTGATATATTGATAAAAATACCTAAAATTTGTGTTGGAGAACCAATAAGGAGAATATCTCTTGTGCAATCTTGTTTTATTTGGCCGGCAGCTAAAGCTATTACGGCCTGGCTGAGATTTAATTCCGACACCTCCCCATGAGCGTGCGATCGTTGAGCTCTACCACTCACAACGCCTCCTTGGGGATGATGTATTATTATCTGATGGAGATGGATTTAAAATTGTTAAATAATTATCAAATAAAAAAACTACTAATAAATATTATAAGAAATAGGAATCTAATTAATAACGATTTTTTTTTTATTTTTATCTTTATATTCTTATTTTTTGCCTCAGAAGTAAATAAACGGAGAAAATAGTAAATATAAGTCTATATACTTTATCAAACCCTGCTGAAGCTGTGAGACATGAATGCGTGCCATCATATTTTGCAATGGTTACAATACCAGGGGTAACTTTATGATTTAATTCAAATTTAAACACTGGTTGTGCATTTGATGGTTGCATTTTAGAATATAAAGTTATTTTGTTCAATATTTAAATTTAACTCTAATATGTTGTCATATACGCGTTGTCATAGTAACCAATGCAATAGGTAATGGTAAATTATTTTTTTACAGAACGCAATATGCATTTTCTTATTGTACTTAATATATAAATACGTTAGACAGTAATGTTAGATATTAAAATATAATAATTATTTTATTTTATTAGATGTCGTACTATAAATGTTGGTGGCACAGACTACCGAATGAAAGTTCCTAGGGCTTTCATTAAGTATATGAATATGAAATCCAAATCAAATATTTTATTTCTATACTCTATTTTTAAATAGGTTCTGAAAAAAATATGATAGTTAAAAAAATATCAGTATTTGAGAAAATGTTTTCCAGATTTTATTGATTTTCTATTAAAAAAACTTAATTTAACATTTTCCTATATGAAATAACAATTTTAAAATAAATTTCACAATTCGCAAGGAAGGCCGAGAGGTCTAGGGATGTATAAATTATCTATTTTGAGATCCCACGTTTAGTTTTAAATACATTTCAATATAATTATGGTTAAAGTATTATAGTAGGTATTGATTGATTGATTGATCACTGTTACAGCACCATCGGCAATATTAGCAACATTTATTATTATTGTAAAACTGCCCATCTAGAATCGTAAGATGTAAAATTGTACATTGCTAACATGAAACTGTAATTATTTAAATCCAAATTTGATAGGTAGAAAATTTTACCAAACGTGTTTTGTTTAATAATAAATTTCTTTAAAAATGAATAAAAACTTAAAATCAAAAATCTTCAAATATTATTAGTCGTTGGAACATCAATGTGACATTTGTCAATTGGAAATATGTCAAAGATTTAATTCACTGCTTGTCCTACCGAGAGACACAATACACATAAAAATTTGTCTTAAGTACAGTAGCCACTTTGTAATTATACTTTTAGAATTTTCTCGTACAATCTTAAATATTATGTTTTAAGTGAATTATAACTAACCAAATGGGAAGTGAGCTAAATTTAGAGACGACAGGATCCAGGTTGGTATTGATATAAATTTAAAAGAAACCAAAATCATGTATTGCGCAATTTGTCCTATTGTTGTTATTTTAATTCTTTCAGTGTCAATTAGGTTGCTTCTATAACCATTATAATTTGTAGATTTACAGATCATTCTAAATCATAGTTCACCTGTAATGCCGGGACTTATATCGTGGTTTTATAGTTGGACACTATATACATTTACACTTTTTCATCATATCATTTATGGCACTTTGAGGTAATGACACATAATTTTATTCACCATGCTTATAATCTCAGTTATAATGGAGCATGTATCAAATTTTAAACATACTATAGTTGTAGATTACATCATTCTAGTCTCAATTACTTCTTTTATATTTTTTGTAAGAAGATAATTTTTACATATTACTGTTAAGCCCAATTGTTGTAGTTGCTTAATACCTCAAATATATATATTTGAAGATATTTTACTACTATTTTCTTGATTTTCAGATTTAATCATTTTATTTAATCTAGGGCCAATGGGATTTGACAAGCAAGTGTTTTTTTTGTAATTGCCTGTTTTGTTCCATGGGTGTATTTTATAACATAGATAACATGATTGCATGTAATGTTTTAAACATTATAAATGAAGTTTTTAGTATAATTTATAATACTTTAATAATAAATTTGTAATCAATGTAATTATGTCTTATCATTATTGTCATTCAATTTTGTTTCAATGAATTAAAATGAAAGTAATTATTACAGTAAAGATATATAAAATTTGTAATTAACTGGTATGATAGTACATTAATAAATTGAATTATTTTCTGATATAATGTGTGGCATGTCTTTTGCTGTTTGTTTGTTTTTTGTATTTTTATATATTTCCTATTTCTGAATTTCAGTTCTATAGCCAGAACATGGATTGGAAATATTCTTTACTTTATATGGAAGTAAGATTCATTATAATTGATGATACTTCACATGTCTGCTTCTTTAACATTCTGTATTGTCTTCGTTTTTAGCTAATTTGGTGTCCTTTTTTTTTCAAGTGTGTCACCCTTTTTCGTTTTCTTCTATTATTATTAAGTTTGTTTTGGTTTTCTGGTAGGCTTGCTTCTAATATTATGATCATAACTCCCATTTTTAACACTGTAGGTATTGGTTATATATGAAAACACTCATTTATAAAATGTGCTATATAACAATACTGTAACATTTTGTGTGTATATTTTTTTATATTTAATCCATTTTCTTTTGCAGTTGGACCGGAGGCTGGTTCAGCTGGACTCGTCAGTCAGATGTGATGTTGCGTAATATTGAGCAAACCATACTGTCATGTAAGTTTTTAAAACATTTATAAATATTAAAAAGGTGATTTTGATTCCAAGTATTTATTGAGTTACATGAACAGAGTTTTCACTTCAAGATTGTAACAAGAATTCCTGTGAAATCCAATTTCACCTCTATTTATAATCTCGGCCCTGCTTCAAACAAAACACCCATTCCGTCATTCACTGACAGTTCCATGGTGTTCCAGGTGCCACATGGCATATAACAGGCAGGATGTAGCGAAGATGGCGTTACTATATTTAAAAAAATAAAAGTAAATTCTTGTTGACTTAAGCTGTAAAAATTTGATGTCCTAAATTATCTATTCGTGCTATATAAGTATATAAGGAAGTACAAATAAGACATCAGTATGGTAATATAATAAAACAGTAACCATTGTTAGATATTATTATTATTTCTTTTGATGATTAAACAATCGTTTTTCGTTAAAAGAATACACATAGCTTGTAGTACCTACATATAACTTTATATTAAAAGAAAAATGTGCATACTTTCCTATAAATATAATATGAAATATGATTTTTATCATTTTTTTCTTAACTTGCTGGACATATTGGACTTGGTAGCCAAAATATTTTTGGTGTTGTAGTAATATGTCTGTCTGCACTCAAAAGTTGATGGTTGAAACTTGGATTCCCACTTATCTCAAAGCTAATATTATTATTTATTCTTATATACCACTCATAGAAAACACACAGTAGGTTATTTCTGATATAATAAAATATACATTATTTTATATACACTTATGTAAGTAAAAAATAACATTCATTCATATTAAAAAAAATCCATAAAAAAATTCATATTAAAATTATTAATAATCATATTTATTATTTTTAATCCATTGTGGTGCAGGGGAACAATAAATTATGATATGATGATAAACGAGATTAGTTGTGGGTTCGATTCCCACTCAGGGAATAGTGTATATTTAAATATTTTCATCTCTCCACACTGGATCCTAAGAATAATCACGGCGTTGAATATCTCCATTGAATATCTCTATTTCGAGCAGACAATACAAGAATTTAAGGTTAAGTCTGAAGGTTTTCTCTGACTGTTTCTGTATGCGAAAATGTGGGAAAAGGTTGTAACTTAAATCCATTAATTCTATTAATTTCAATCTATAATAGGTTAAGCAATCATAAAATCTTTGTGAAATCCAAACATTATTATTAGAACAATCGTTTTTAGATAACCACAGATAATTTTTCAACCATTATCGATTACGATTAAATATATTGCTGCAATCGACTGACGTTATCAGTTTTCGTGTCCCCTTCGTTCCGGGATGCAAGTTGTTTATACTTTATGTACTATATAATGTATACTATGTATAATAGGTACATACCTATCTATTTAAAAGTGTTTTTTGCCGATAACGGGATGTACTCGCGACTTTGTTCGCGTAAAATTTGACAAAAAAGCTATGGTCTAAAGTAAAAGTATCCTAAATTACTCCTTATAACATCAGTTATTTGTCAGTGAAGGCCACTTCAAAATCAATCCAGTTGTTAACTAGATAAAATAAAAAAAAAAACATGTTTATTTTTTACATTTAGTACAAAGCTGTTATTTTAATATAACAGGCAAGCCAATTCTATTTATTTGTCGAGACTATAGATGTCTTACTGTTTTAACCATTTTTTTTATAATTTGAATGAACTTTGATTACCAACAACCGTCGAATGATTCATCAAAAATTTACTTCATGTCATCATTTTTAATTGCTCTAATCCATACTTATGTCTTTATGTCTTCCTGTCAAGTCTGTCACATACACTTCAAAAAATAATTCTTTTTTTTTGTCTTCGTACTCAGTACATATTTTTCGAAATTATATTTTTTCGAAATATACCTGAGATGAAATCAAAGTTTTACTTATACATATATTAAAATAATGATAAACGCTTTGATTACGAAGTAACTGAGAGACAACGATTATAGACGTTAAACACAAAAACGTGCCACGTTGATTTCTTACATAGGTAATCAATTCTTAGTGAAACGCATAAAAAAAGAGGTTTTACGTTTGTATAGTCTACATAAAAATTTAAAATAAAAAAATAATAAAAATTGGCAGCTACAACTCTTATCTATATAATGCTAACTTTGTCGGTAAATGGCGCATTGTAAACCATTCAGCTGTGGCCAAGGATTTATAGGATAGTTAGACAAAAAGTTAAGCTTTGATTAACTACAAACGGGCGATTGAAAGTAAATACAAGCTATATTGAAAAATACATTTTAGAAAATTAAAATTTAAAAAAATAAAAAAGAAAGAAAGTTTTATACGTTTTCTAAAATATCTCTTTCAATTTTCCTAAGGGTGGAATAACACTTAAAAAAATATGTTTACAGCTATGTTGTTGTGTTTGCTCTTTATTATATGCCAGTTGAGCACAATTTACTTCGCCAATGTCACTAACAGAGAAGACACCAAAAAAAGAAGAAAAAGGTTTTTATTGTTAGTGTTATATTGAGAAAAAACAGCCTGTTTATAGCCACGCTATATACATATATAGTTTGTAGACACGCTATTATATATTTGACATATATCAATATATAGATAAAGCAAAGATTTAAGATATTATACTTAGTATGATATTCAAATATTAATGTTTTGTCCTAATTTTTTATTTTATTGTTTTCGACCTTGACAGTCGCTTATTATTGCGGAAATTATTTTTATCATAATTGTTCAACAAAGTTGGTGCCTACGTATGTTTTTGCAACAAGGTTATCTCTATGTTATTGTCGTTTGTAAACTTTGTACATGCGTATTTCACAGTACCTGATATTGATATTGACCTAGTATATCTACTACTGATAACTTGCACAATGGTTTCAACTAGACTTTTGGACTTTGTAACAATGATTCTATTCTTTTATTTGATGAGTCATTTTAATTCTTATAATTTTAGCTTTATGCTTTGTCTGTTGTATTTTGCCATACTGCATTGTAGACAGATAAAACATGGCGTCAAGATATTCTGTTGTCTATTCTCCGTCTTATTTGAAAAAAAATATGTTTCCTGATTTTGAAAAAAATGTTTTGTACCAGTATCCTTTAGTATTATCTCACCAGATAAATTATTATCTTACCAGATAAATGGCAGCAAGTACTCTAGTCTAACCAGAGTGGAGAAATGGTAGAGTGATGGAGAAAGTAATTTAATTTTCTCGTGTGGGATCAAAACCATGACCATTCGCATCACAGTCATACGCTGTCCAATTTCCCTACGATGGTCCCCATTTAATTGTTATAAAAAAATATTGTACCATGATTAGATACATTTATTTACTACAAATATAAATAAATAATAAATTCAAATATATTTTTTATGAGATAACATTTGACACTACGCTGCAATACACAATTGCAATATATAAATAAAAAAATGGTTTTATCAATAAAATCGGAGCAATCGTTTTATAATAATATATAAGTAGATAATGCTACATAAGTACACTTTTAAAATATAGTTATGCATATATTACACCGTAACATCCTAACAAATATAAATATTGTGCTGCCCGGTTCTTACTGGGAAAGTAATAAGTATTTTTAAACATTTTTTAGAAATTTAGAAAACGTATAAAAATTTGAACGCAGCGGGAATCAAACCCGCGTCTCTTGAATACCGTATAGGCACTCTTACCACTGCATCGAAATTCTTATACGCTTTATTACAACTTTATTTTTGTTGTTTGTTAACAACACGGGTTGGAAATGTCTTTTTCAATGTATATTTTTTTAGGAAACGAGAGTGTCTTAACGTTCTTTGTGCCATTCTTTTTAAAAAACCAGTATTTGTCTAGCTGCTATATAGGTATTGCCTACTTTGGGGTTGTCTTGTAGCTCGTTATATTTTATTAATGTATGTATTATTTATCAATATTACGTTACTATTTATCATATTGAAACGTTACGTAGATAAAAGAATTCTCCTTGACAAAGGATTTCGTCGGTATTGTCTTACTTTGATTTGTTCGAGAACAATTTAATTTGAAACTATTAACTACCTGCAACTTTGGTGACGCGAAATTACTATATGTCTTCGTCAGATGTTCCGATTTTTTTTTATCTGTCAACGGAAAATGCTTATCACGTTTATAAACTTTTACTATTATTATTTATCATAAGATATTCAGTCTTTAAAATCAATTATAGCCTAAATTCGAGCTGGGCCTAAAATATATACAAAAAAAAAGTTTCAAACAAATCTATTTAGTAGATCCAAAGATGTGCACGTACAAACAGATAAACAGACAGACAAAACATATAAAAATCATACATTAATATTCTATTACAATTATTTCAGCTCTCTTTAATTTTTTATATCAACAGCAAAGATAGATAAACGAAAAAAAATATATACATATTTTTAGGTGTAAAAACAGCATATAAGCGTTTCTACGTGGACATTGGTTCAGTTGTGGGGCAATGCGACAAAATATGGACAATTTCATTAAACGACGAGTCGACCAAGACACCGTTGGTGATGCTACACGGTATGGGCGCGGGAGTGGCTTTCTGGTGTCCCAATTTGGACGCCTTTGCTGCCACTCGACCGGTCTATGCGCTTGATTTGTTAGGTTTGTACAAGTATTAAATTAATATGATAATTTTAACTGATTTTTAATTTAATGAACAACTTTTTGATAATAATGCAATGTAATATAAAATGAAAAATATTTAGGTTAATTAATAATAATAATCTGTTAATTATTGTAAACGTGAGGAAAACGGAGTGTCTTAGCACTAGGTTCCCTCTGCCTACCCAGCTGTGTGCGGGATACAGCGTGAAGCTAATAAATAAATAATAAATTATCTGTTTAAATTATTTTATTCTATTTTGCCTTTATGCTATTATTATTATGGGAGATTATGAATTCACAACGTTTTTAACAACAGATCCTTTCAAATGTTGAAATTTTTTGGTGGTGGATCAATTCATATAGTATGAACACATTTCATATTATAACAAATATTAGATTACAACCACATGTGTAAAAATATTTGTAGAAACTAATATTACCGGGAGAATAAATGAAAATATCTGTTATATAAATAAACCCATGGCAAAACCGCAAGAAATTGATAAGCAGATTTTTTCTGAATTTTAGTAATAAATAAATAAATTTTAATAATAAGTATTAATTATTATATCAGGTTTTGGACGTAGTTCCCGCCCAAAGTTTGCCACTGACGCTGAAAAAGTCGAAGCGCAGTGGGTAGAATCAGTAGAGGAGTGGAGGCGAGAGGTTAAGATAAAGGAGTTTATACTACTCGGTCATAGTCTTGGAGGATACATTGCTACTGCTTACGCTTTGAAGTATCCTGAGAGGTCTGTGTTTTCTTTTAGTTGTTAATAATTTTACATTTTGAGCTAAATAATACCAATGAATTTGAGGCCATTGTGGTACGATTGTTGTAGGTTCGACTTCCAATCGAGCGAATAAATATATTATTTTCTGTGCTGCGCTATGGTGCCTAAGATAAACCATGGCGTTGAGTTCTGCCACTTAACACGTAATGTTTCTCTTTGGGAAAGTGGAGAATGCATTGTCTTGTCACTAGGTCATCTCTGATTACCCCGTTAACCAGGGAAAAGCAGAGAATTGCAAAAAAACATTAGACAGCATCTGACAATAAACGCGATACTCAAATTATTTTCATTGGTGAAAAAGACAAAACACATCATTCAATTCCACCATTAAACACGCAAACTTTTGACTTAGGAGGGAAGTAAAATTTTACACATTTTAGATAACTTGCACGTACTATTATTGCGTAGTTATTTAATTAAGGCCTAGTTAATTGACGCCCAAAATGCTGGTTCCCATACCAACCTATTAATATATAGATGCATTTAAAAAATATGAACTTAACCTATGTTTACATCTTTCCACAGAGTACGCCACCTAATCCTCGCAGATCCATGGGGTTTTCCGGAAAAACCGTCGAATGTATATGAAAAATTCCAAACACCTTTTTGGATTAAAGTGGTAGCGACTGCCCTACAGCCATTAAACCCCCTTTGGGCGGTCAGGGCGGCCGGCCCCGCGGGCAAGTGGCTAGTCAGCAAGACCAGGCCGGATATATCGAGGAAGTACCAGAATTATGTGCCCAACGCTGAAACTGTTATACCTGAGTATTTGTATCAGTGTAACTCGCAGACACCTAGGTGAGTTGGAAATAAATTGCTCCTTATTTCTTTTGAAAATCTTTTTATAAACAAAAAATATATTTAAATTAAAACGTAAAAATTGCACACAAAGGGATTTGACACAAAGGAACCTGCGCCTCTTGGAGAACATCTGCTAAGCCATGCGTTCTACATCCGACTACGTCGAAATTTTAAGGACAAAAGAATTTACTAACAACGAATATTAGTTGTAATAAGCTTTTAAGAATTTTAAAAGGCGGGGGGTTCAAATCCCGTATCAAATTCAGTCTTAAAATTTTTAAACGTTTTTTAAGAACTATTTACTTTTTATTTGTTAGAAAATGATAGTTAAATATTTAAAAAACAATTAGGCTTGTAAGGTGCAAAGAACCTAGTATCTGTTGTATCGATAACGAACTTTATTTTTTTTCCTACTACCTCTTCATGCTAAGTGACGTCTTGTTACTAGATAAATAAAAATAATTTAATATTAATTTTCTGAGTTAGAATCGAACCCACAGCCATTAACCATCGCGTAAATACCAAGATCGCAATGCGCCATGGCGACCTCCTTTTTTACCTAATTGAATTAATTTAATATTCTTTTTAACTTATAATAGTATTATATCTTAGTTGCTGGTTAAACGTAATGTCTTTTGTACCGCAAACAAAATGTTTTAATAGTTTTATTTTCCCTTTACCTTCCCGCTAAGAAAATGGAAATATTCAATATTTCCACTCCTCGAGTGGGAATCGAACCACGCCATCGGGCCACGACTGGCCACTAGTATAATGTTAATTCTCTGAACGGAATTCGAACCTATAACCATCGCGTAAATATCAAGATACTCTCGCACTGCGCCATGGCGACTTCCTTTTTTACCAAATTGTATTAAATTATTCTTTTTAATGAATAATATATTAATTAAACTGAATATATTAATTTCTTGTTAAAGTATGAAGAAAAAGCAAAAAATAATTCTGCTTTTATATATTAGTAATTACTGGTTTGTTCACATTTATATTAAAACAGGTTATAGCTTATACCTGTTATAAATGATGACTTTAAAAAACTATATTTATCTTCAATTGTGAATATTTTAAATAAACTCAACAATAACTAGTTATTTTTTTTTGCTCAACCATATGTAACTTATGGGACCGTAATATGGTTATAGAAAACATATAAAGTTTTAACGAAGCGTTATTTTTATACGTTTTCGAAATATGTCTTTTTCAATTTTTTCTGCGAATAACACTTTAAAATGTTAAAAGGTTATTGGACGTTATGATTTTTTTATTATATGTATTGTTTGTAAATCTCAATTAGTTATCTTCTTTGCATAATTTTTTATATGATTTTCTAATATATTTTTTTGTTTTTGTTTTATTCTGTGTGTGTGATTTTTCTTTATTCATAGATATATTAGGACGAGGTAACAGTAGCGCAGTGGGATATCATTTGACTGTAAACGCGGGCTCGATTTCCACTCGTGGCAATGATAATATATTTTTAAATTATTTTCATTTCTGTACTCTGATATCTTAAACAAAACGCGGCGTTAAGTTCCACCCAACGTCCTTTGTGTTAAGACGAGTTTGTAGTCATGTTGGTGGGTGACGAAGATAGTAAGGACCAGAGGGCTCAGGCTTTGAAGTTAAATACTCAGGGGGTAGACTCCCTGAGCATTTGAGAGACCATCAACTTAGTTAAAAATATTAAATTATTATGCGCTAGGTTATGCGCTAGCTAAATTAGTGCAATTTCTCAAGCTACATAGCATTAAGGAAAAACAAAGAAGCCAGTAGTGGCTCAGAGTTACAAAGTGTGACTATAAACCTGGTTGTGGGTTCCAATTCCCTCTAGAGGAGTGTGAATATTTAGTATTTCCATTTTCTTCGCTCTGGTGTCGAGACAAATCACGGCGTTAAGTTACGACACTTAACACGCAATGCCTCCAAAATTCAGCGGAAAGTGGAGACGGAGTGTCTTAACACTAGGTTCCCCCTGCCTACTCTGCTGTGTGCGGGATACAGTGTAAGGCTGATAAAAGAAAAATAATTAATTTCTTTTATTCTTTTCCAGTGGTGAAAGTGCCTTCCACACCCTAATGCATGCGTTCGGATGGGCCAAGAACCCCATGATCCATCGCATTGACCAACTCGACCCGACACTGCCCATCACAGTGCTGTACGGTTCGCGCTCGTGGGTCGACAACAGTACTGGACAACTGCTGTTGGAAAATAGACCCAATTCTCCTACTTATGTTCAGGTGAGGGACTTAATATTTTGTTTTTGTTTTGCTTACAGTTTAGTTGTGGTTTTATGATTTTTGTTTAAAATAATAACTTCTTTTAAATATAAGTTACTGAATAACTTCTAAGATTTAAAATTATTAGATTTAGAAAGTACTTTCTTTTTAGGGCTTTATCATAAAAGGGTGGGAGAGGGAACCTAATGTCCGATATCGAGTGTCACTAAATGTCTAGTGGTTGAAGTAAACTCTCTGTTTTTTTTTACAAGTGCAGTACAGTAAAATAATATTTGTAATGTCGAATATGAATATAATATATTCGAAACAGGAGTCGAACCCATCATGCTTATAAGCACTCGAACTGTAGTTAGTCGCTGTTTTAGACCACCACGATAACTTTATTTATTATTAAGAATTTAACTTTCTAAAAAAATGTTAACTTTGAACTAAAAGGCGCCATCATAGTACAGTGCGACAGCATCTAACTACAATCACAATCGCTGTAAGGTTGACGACCCGACTTGACGGAAATATATTAATTTTATTTCTTCGCTTTGATCTAAGACAGGGCGCCGCGTTGTGTTTCACACAATGCGTTAAATATGATGGAAAAACAGTGGTTTGACACTACGTTCTCCGACTACCCTACTATGAAAATCAATGCTTAAAGCTCTATGAGTATTTACTTTAAAATATCTTCATCTAACTAAAATTTGTTTTCAGGTAATCAACGGAGCTGGCCATCATGTATACCTAGATAAGCCAGATCAATTCAACAAGTTTGTTCTAGAAGCATGTTCCCGAGCAGACGAGGAGCCCAGACAAATCCTAAATAAATCAGATTCAAATGAAACTGTCAACACAAATAATACTTCTTGATAGTGATATTTGCTAATATTAGCTTATTGCATATTTTAATTTATATTTTGTCACACTTGTGCCTACGGTTATGGGAGTATCGCTTATGCCCAATGCAAGTCTCTCTTCAACTTTATATATAAAAAAAATGTAGATACTTGGATAGATTTAATTGAAATTGTCTGGTTGAGTTCTAATTTTGCATAAATATTTAAAATATAACGAATTAATTTAAAGAATATTTATTATGATGATTCATGACATGATTTAGTCCTCCTTTTATGGATGTTAAAAAATTTTGGAACTTTATTTTGACCTACTCCTTGCCGTCCACTTTTATTGTTTTGATTTAGTATTTTCATATTGTTTGTATAAAAAATTGAGATAATTCTCTTGTATAATGTTTCAGTGCAAGATTTTTTTATATATTTAATACTTTTGTCAGTATATTGTATGTTAATATTAAAATGTGATAAGATGTATGTATATTTTTTAAATTTATATTATTTGTCCAAAAGGGTATTTACTGTAATGCATGCAATTTTAGAACTTTGCCAAGTAATTGTAATTCCTCCAGTATTATATTTAATAGTTAATTGTTTTTGAAATCTATTCACTGCAGGCTTTGTTTCGAAAAAATAACGTTAATAGTACAAACGTTTGCGTGAAGTGAATTGTGTAAACTACATTCAGGATTGCTTAGCATTAAATTATCACAGAACAATCTTTAAAAAAAATTGACGATTTCTTTAAATATTTATAATTTAATGGCTTTCTGACTAGTCTTTTTTTTCACCTTATTAGAAGAAGTTTAAAGTATTTTTTAAAGTATTAAATATCATTTGAAAATGAAAAATTCGAAGTGAAGAAATATATAACAAGTGTTTATTTCGTCTAGGAATGTTATGGATGTCACATTTCATATTTGGATATGGAAGAGGATATAGGAAGAATATAGTATTCTTCCTATATCGGTTTCGACTTCAGTTACCAATATAAAAAAATATTTTGCATTACCCATTAGTTTCTGATCCTTTTGGTTACGATATATCTGTAACCAAAATTTAATTTAATTTATTTTTGAGATAATTAAGTAAATTTCGACCACTAATTTGTCATATTCTTATTGCTTGTTTATTATTACCGTCAGGTCAGAGCCATCCAATAGACTGACCGAACCTATACAACAGTCCACATTTAAACTCAGAAATCATTACAAATTTTTATATAAGATTCGATTACACACATTTTATATAAGATTTTTTTCGGAAATCTAATAATTACGGTTATGAAACTCCATAACATCCCTACTTCCACTTTTTACGTTAATTGTGCAATAAAAAAACGGTTTTTTATTAACCTATTGTTACGTTCTATAATATAACTTTTTCTTTAGCTGAAGTCGCAGGTATTGTAATGTACTATTTATTATTTTTTAAATTTGTCAACATTCTAAGCGATGTTTGTGTGGAAATGAAATGCACAAGTATAAGCTGTACGTGCACACAAGAAGCAGCCTCTTATTATATTGTTGAGCTTAAGATTTTTATACTTAAAAATATAAATTGTTGACGACAACTTGATTTTTTTTATTTTGTTCCTAAATATTCCGCCGAATTCGATGGCTTGCGTGTTAAGTGGCGGAACTTAACGCCGCGCTTTACCTCGACAACAGAGCGAAGAAAATGGAAATATAATTTCCACTCCTCGAGTGGGAATCGAACCCACAACCAGTCGCTTACAGTCATACTAACACTAGGTTCCCTCTGCCGACCCTGCTGTGTGCAGGACACAGCGTCAAGCTAAATATTATTTTTTGATGAACATTGTTTTAAAATATCCTAATTTTTGACTAGCTTCACGTTATATTCCGGTCACAGTGGGGTTGTCACCCCACCCCGGTCGGGTATCCGTATCCGTAACGGATTTCCTGAAGTTAAAAAAATCCGCGTAGGACACCTAGTGTCACTTCGTTTCCCATTTACCGTCAAATTCTGGAGGTATTGTGTATTAGGTGGCGGAACTCAACGCCACGCGTTACCTCGACAGACTAGAGCGAAGAAAATAAAATATTAAATATTTCAATTCTTCGATTGAGAATCGAACCCACAACCGGTTGGTTGGTTCTCACAGTAGCTTGTACAGTCACACTGTGCCCCGACATCGACGAATGTCCTCTAATTTTCCAATTATCCAATTTTTAATTCGCAAGTAATAAATTAGTTGGAAAACTTGTACAAATTTACTACATTAAACGAATGTAATATAATGCCATGGTATTAAAATAATGCTTAGACTAATAATACTTACAAAAAGAAACAGTATATTACAAACAATATTTTATTTAAAAAAAAAAACATTTAGGAAACATACAAAATTTATAATCTAACAGAAATTACACAATCATGAGGCGGTTTTCATTTCTTAGACTTAATAAGAGCTTAAACAATAACAGAATTAATAAAAAGAACGAACATTATTTAAAAGGTGCAATATTTTTACCAGTATACCTAATTTAAATTCTTAAATAAGTCGATTTTTTATTGTTTCTTTTTTTTGGAAGTATGCTTAGCTCTAGTAACTGGAACCTAAAAGAGAATCAAGATTCGATTCTTCCGGAAATCGCTATAATGCTTGTTGAGAGGCGAACTTCCGCTCGGACTTTGTCTTGTTGACCAAAACGGAGAAATGAAAATAAATTTATTTAAGATCATTTTCAACTTTTTCTAGCTTTTGTGATGGAATGGATGGATGGTGTCTCTGGAACTTTCTTGTTTACAAAAGTTATGGAAATTCTTTTTTTTTAAATTGTACGAGATTTTTTCAACAAAGTCTCAAATGTGTGTGACTGACGATGACAACTTTGCCTTCATCTTGTAGGTCGCGTAACGCTTCGTCCAATTGCTCTCGTGACACCGTCTATTATAAAAAAATAATAAATTTAAATAAATATTTATATATTGTATTTTATGTAAAAAAATATCAACTAAAAGTGATTTTAAATTTTACCTACATGCGCTTAGAAGATATAATGAGTATTGGAATATTAGATGGCAAAAAAGGAAGCTATACCAGTTTTAATTACAATTATTTTTTCAACTTCACATATTTTCCCACAAAGCAAGGTAGTCAGAGAAAACGTAGTGTCCCTCCGTTCTCCACATCTTACCAGAAATTAAGCGTATGTGATGAATTCTGTGCTTTGTCGTAGATACCAGACTGAAGAAATGGAAATAATTATTAAATTCCTTCTTTCCTTTTTAATAAGAATCAATTAACCGATCGTTTTTTTTTTATTATTCTATTTTATTCTACGGACATAAGGTCTGTACCTTTTTTAACACGAATCTTGTTTTATCATATGCATTTTTTTTTGTTTACGATTTCAGTACTTAAAACTAAGACTTAAAGAATATTAACTAACCGATCGTTATCACAGTTAGATCCTATCCTACTAAAAACTCTAAATAAAAAATATTAAAAAAAAAATACTTACAACTTGAGAATTAGTGTTGACCTCTTGCAATAACTTAGCATGTGTAACAGTGTGTGGCTTGTTAAACGGCTTTATGATATCCTTGAGAGCATTTACGAGGTCAGCTCGGCGACGGCGGGCGGCGGCGCCTAGCCCTGTGGTCAGGATGCCCACGTCTATACGCCCTGATGCTGGATCGGTAGCTGATTGTTTTAGAGCTTCTCTGTGTAATCTGGATTTTTTTAGTACGGTTAGTTATGTTGTCTTTGACATTTTGTTTTCTTTTTTTTTAGCTTCACGCGGCATTCCGCACACAGCAGGGTAGGCAGACGGAACCTAGTGTTAAGACACTCTGTTCCCCACTTTCCGCCGAATTCGTAGGCATTGCGTGTTAAGTGGCGGAACTTAACGCCGCGCTTTGCCTCGATACCAGAGCGAAGAAAAAGAAAATGGAAATAACAAATATTTCCATTCCTCGAGTGGGAATCGAACCCACAACCAGTCGCTTTACAGGCACACTTTGTGCGACTGCGCCATGACTGGCCACAAACACACACAGTTTATATTCAGTACAGGAAACACGTCTTTGATATTTAATTATAAGTAAAGCATTTGCTGTTTCAAAGTCGATTTAATTTGTATAATAAAATAATACACTGGAAAATTATAATTAAAAGAATTATAATGACTGTTAGTTGCTGTTAAAAAAATTATAATGATTGTTAGTTGAATAGGTATAGAAAAATTATATTAATTGTATTTATTTGTTTATTTATTGAGATTTCTATAAAATTGCAAATATCACACATTTACCCACGTATGTAATAGAGTAATTACAAAAAAAATATCGTATCTTTTCAATCAAATCAGAGTTATTGTGTTTTGAATTGCGGTACTAAATTGCCGCACTTTGACTTAACACAGTAGAGAAACGATCCAGCAAATGAGAATATCACGACCAATCAAATTTACATCCAGTTACTCTACCACTGCGTCACAAGGGCAAGAAGTCCTTAATAATATTCATTGTAGTGTGTATAATGTAAAAATATTTTTTTTTCATACATTTACCTACAAAAAACAATATGTTGTGTATAATGTAAAAATATTAAAAGACAAACAAACCTGGCAGCTTCATCAACATCTACAATCTCTACGACGGGACACAGTCTCACACGAGCGTGTGCTTCAGCGAGCCGTATTAGAGATTCTAATTGTCGCGGATACGCTGATATCTGCCCGCGGCCACTACCCACTCGCCTGGAAATCGATTAATTATAAAATTAATATAGATTTTTTTAATAAAAGAATTAAAAACGATTTATTGAGCGCAAAAGAATATTTGAGTTTTATGTAATAGGGAAACGTGTAAAAAATTATATAATAAATATCGCAGGCTTAGAATTAAACTGATCTAACTCAAAACTGCCCGTTGTGCTAAAACGATCATAAAAAGCTTATACTAAAATACTACTTAATTTACATACTTAAGTTACCAATATTAAGTTACCTACTTAGTGAAAGTCTATGTGAGTTAAAATATCTTTTTTTTTGTAGCTTCACGCTGTATCCCGCACACAGCAGTGTAGGCAGAGGGAACCTAGTGTTACGACACTCCGTTCCCCACTTTCCGCCGAATTCGGAGGCTTGCGTGTTAAGTGGCGGAACTTAACGCCGCGCTTTACCTCGACACCAGAGCGAAGAAAATGGAAATATAAATTCCACTCCTCAAGTGGGAATCGAACCCACAACCAGTCATTTACAGTCACACGCTTGTGCCACTGGGCCACGACCGGCCATTTTAAAATATGATGTTTTATGTAAGCAAGTGTAATCACCAATACACAATAAACTTTTCAGTTGCTAGTACTAAGCTAGTTAACTTTTCGAAATTTCGAAGTTAAATTGGTATGTGGATTTTACAGTCTAAATTGCATAAAAAAGGAAGAAAAAACGGAATTGGTAATTCCGAGTTATAAAGAGAGGCACTTTGGCCACAGTTAAGGGCGTTTACTAGAGGCGGATCCTGCCCTCAAAAAACGTTGTAGGATGGCTACCTTAAAATCAGCCAAATGCGAGTCTGTGTATGAACCCGGAGATAATTACAGTTTATGAAGTCACACTAATATATATTTTTTTATTTCATTAAGGCGATACAGTGATATTGAATCCGACGTAATTTAGTGAACTTGTGTCAAGACCAAAAAATATGACGTCACAAGCAATTTAGGTAGTGGGCATTCTCATAGCGCCCATGTTCATGGATCCGCGCCTATCGTGTACACGTTAAGATAGATAATATAATACTAACCTCATGTCAACATAAGCGTCGATGAGCCTCTGCTGCGCGGCCTCACTCAGTGTGGGCTGCACATGCTCCTTTGCAAACGCTATGTAATCTCGCATTAGACTCATGTTCTGTAATTAATAAAAGAAATATAATTAATTTATACAAAATATTGTTGTAATATATTGGTTATTTCATTAATAATTACTTTAAAAGATAGTGTTTGTTGTTTTGTAATTGTTTGTAAAATAAAATAGGGCGCTTTGTATAAGTCTGAACTGATATAAAAGTGACACCCTTTTTACGAAAGTATTCTTCCGAGTTGATATGGACTTTTCTAACTCTTCGCAATTGAAATACAAGCGAAATAGAAGTACATATATAAAAAGAATCTTCCTTTAAAAATGTATTATTAAAAAGCTTATAACAAATGATGTCACGACAAAGTCCTTGTGCTTAATACTAGTGTTAATGTTGCATTAGGGTCTAGTTGAAATTTATAAATATATAATAAACCATGCTCCATGTGTCCTTATTATTATTTCTTATATTTATTAAAATATACTTACACTAAAAATTAACTCAATTATTAGTAATTTAAATAATAAAATCAAATAGATTTACCACAACGTCGTCATCTCTCTGCGTTTCCACAGGGTCTTCGAAGTATAAAGAAACAAGATGTGACGCGAGACGCCGGTCGAAGATTTCATCTTGTGGGTCTAGTACTAAGAATATTAGATCGAATCTGTAACAAAAATATGTTTATCCATCATCGCATATACATATATAATCGCGAAAACAAAAGATCATATTAGGTTTATCCAGTTTGAGTTTTAATTACGAAATTAACCAGCCAGTCAGTCGGCCATGGGGCCAGTCGTGGCGCAGTGGCACGAACGTGTGACTGTAAACTACTGTTTGTGAGTTTGATTCCCACTCGAGGAGTGGAAATATTGCTTATATTATCTTGCGTCACGCTTTGCCTCTGATACCAGAGCCAGCCAGAAAGATATTTTCATATCCTTCGGTCTGGTATCAGAGGCAAAGCGCGGCGTTGCGTTTTAATTGGCGGAATTCAACACCACACCAGATCTGGTCATTAAGGCGAAAAAAATTAGAATAATTTAAATACAGTCATTTCCTTGAACGGGAATCGAATTCACTATCATAGCGTATCACTATTATCAGCTTCAACATTTTAAACCCTAATAAGTTTAAAATATAAACAAAAGAGTATAAACATTAAGTTCTTTACCTGTCCTGCTATATGGAAAAAATAGGTTAAGCTAAAAAAAAATAATTTAAAAGCCTCTACATTACCTGGACATCAAAGTATGTGGTAGTTGAACATTTTCAACTATAGTTTTGTTCTTGTTCCACTGCGATTCAGCCGGATTGGCCGCCGCTAAAATGGAGGTGCGGGCGTTAAGTTGACAGATGATGCCTGCCTTTGCTATTGATAGGGTTTGTTGCTCCATTACCTGATGAAAGCATGATATTATGTTAAAATTTAATATTAAATTGGGAATAAAATATATAGGTACTTTAATTAATTTATGTATAATTGTTGCTCCAAGGCAGATAAAAAGTAGGTAAAGAGACCCACAACCACCTGTCTAGTCAGTATTTGTAATACACTGTGAAGGCCTGTATATTATATAATATGTTCATTTAATTTATCTAGGTGGTGGCCATTGTGGTGCAGTGGGATAGTGTCGGACTACGAAAGGTCGTGGATTCGATCCTCATACGTTAAAAAAATCATGTCAATACAGTAAGTTTTTTTTCTAGCTTCATGCTGTATCCCGCACACAGCAGTGTAAGCAGAGGGAACCTAGTGTTAAGAAACTCCGCTCCCCACTACAAGTATATAGTAGATGTCACTTTGATAGATTGCTTCACGTTTTTTGCCACATAGCAAGGTAGCCGGAGTCAACCTAGTGTTGTAAGATACCCTATTCTACGCTTTTGCTCGAAATTTTGACATAAATGAATACTAAGCATAAGTAAAGTATAATATAATAGAAGTTATGATACCTCATGAAGCACACTGCGAGTGGAGTCATTCATTTTGTCGAACTCGTCGATACAACATATACCATTGTCAGCTAGAACAAGTGCTCCTCTGAAATAAGTGTTAAGATATACATATAAAACCGAATTCAGTGTTTTAATTGTAAATATTAAGAGAAATTAATATTAATGTAGCACCTTTAAAACAATTTATATATTCTCCCAAAAATTGTCTAGAGCACTTGGACAATCTCCAAGAAGCAAGCATGGCAAAGCAAATTTCAAAATATATCACGAATTTTCTTCGAAAAATGATCTATGATGATGAATCTACACTTTTTAAAATAATTTACAGCTTTCTCAAGAACAAAGTAATGATTCGACACCTACTACGTAATTCTTTTTATCTTCATGACATATCCTACAATCCTGTACACAGCAGGATAGGCATTGGGAACTTAGTGTTAGGACACTGCTTCTACACTTTTCGCCGAATTCTGCAGACAATGCGTGTGTTACTTAACACGTAAAAGCCACGCTTTTACCTCGACACCAGAACGAAGAAGATGGCTTCCAAATGATAAAAAAATATATATACACTTTCTAAAAAACATCATTTTAAAAACTACATAATAATTTCAACATTTTCATATACATTTGCAAAACCAGCTGCCTGGTGTCCGGGTTCTTAGTGACGTAAGCAGTGAGTCCCACAGTGGACGAGGTGCCACACTTGCCCTGAGGTGTACTGAGCGCAAGGCACAAGCGCGTGCACCCAGTGGAGTAACTGAGACTTACTGGTGCCTGGGTTATTATAAAACTATACTAAATAATTTCAACATTTCTTACGTTTGTAAAACCAGCTGCCTAGTATCTGGGTCTTTAGTGACGTAAGCAGTGAGTCCCACAGCGGACGATCCCCGGCCGGAGGTGTACTGAGCGCGAGGCACCAGCGCGTGCACCCAGCGGAGTAGCTGAGACTTACTGGTGCCTGGGTCACCGCAGAGGAGGATATTGATTTCTGATCTGTAAATATTTGTTTTTTTTTTATGTGACTTTATTTGTGTGGATAATTACACTTAAGATATCGTTCTTTCTTTTATGTTAGAATTTTGTGGAATTTGATTCTTAGTGAGCCCTTCCTTGAGAAATCTGTATGCCAAATTTCGGTTACTTATGTCTGTAAGTCACTCAATAAGTAATAGGAACTTTTTGTTATATAAATAATTGATTATATCTTTAATTTCTGTCAATATCAAAATAATTATAATAAGTAAGATATAAGATAGAAAGAAAATGACGTATTTTTAGCAGCAGGATAAGAGGAAACGTAAAGACACTCAGTTCATCCAGAATTTTAGAGGCATTACGTTTTGTAGCGGAACTTAATTCGACACCAAAGCAAGAAAATGGAAATATTAAATATCTCAATTCCTCGAGTGGGAATCGAACCCACAACCAGTCGCGTTTACAGGCCCACTTTGTGCCCCTGCGCCGCGACTGGCCTCAACTTATTATTCCTATTACTTTTATAGTATTTCTAGACATAATTTATACCTGAAATGTGTCCGACCAGCAGCATTAAAGTTCTTCTTGGTCCCGCCAAGCAGTTGTAAAAGCACGCCTTTCTTAATATCCAGATTTTCATATATTGAGGGGGCAATGGCGCGGGCGAGGCGCTCGTAGCAATCCGATTGAGATGCCAGAGCTTTGAATAATTCTATACGTTCTGGTGGGAATTGATGTTCTTTGCTGTAAATGGATAAAAAAAAATAAAGTTAGGAAAATGTTTATTTTTTTTACTTTCGATGTTCTAAAAATGTTCGTAATTATTTTAATACGTTCAACGCCGAGCAAAATTATGCATCTTTCCGTTCGGGGCGCGTCGGTCAATGCTGACCGCGGCATCGGATACTTTCGATTCATTAATACAGGCCGTAGGACACTGCTATCTAATTAAAACCATACGTGGCTGGCAACCCACGTGGCTCGCTAATTACTCTAAAATAAGTAGATTTTTGAAAATTGTAAAATACTTAGTAAAACAACAATTTCAAGTGCTGACCGACGTTCAATGACAAATAGTGAGATTTTGTAAGTGTGGATAGAAATGTGATTTTTGATAGGCCTGTAGGGATAGCATGCTGCCGGTCAGCATTAACCGCGTTGGTAGTCACGTGTTAAGTGTATGAATAGCACTTTACAATAACGAAAATATAGTTGGTTTGCATCCCTTAGCGGTAACAGTGTTTGAATAAGATGCGGGTTCAAGTTCTGCTACATTTAGTTGTTTATATCTTTTATAAAAATGGTACAGATTGAGATACGCTGCATTATATAGATATATGTCGGTTTGCAAAAAAAATAAGAAAGAAAAATATTAAAACATTTATTGAAAAAAAATGAGAACTTTCATTTTATATAAACATAAGAAATAAAAAAAAGGAGAGCTCATATGAATAAGTTTTGGAAATGTTAAAAATGTATATTTATTTTTAAAAATAGTAAGGTATGAAATAATCTGCACCGCGACATGCTATTCTTAAAAACTTGAGTTTAATATCAATACTCAATGCTCTTCTACTAAACTACAACTACACTCAAAATAAATTAAATACAAAAAATCCAAACGTAAGTCGAAACTTCTTTAGTTTCCAAAAATTAATAATTATATGTCTTCCTTTAATAAGAAGAAAAGAAAGTTCTAAAAACATAGAACACAGCGGTATTAGAATCCAAGCTATGCCTTCACTTGACCTGAAAACAAAAAAAAAGAAGAAAATAGAAAAAGAAATTAAAAAAACAAAAGTAAAACTAAATTACCCCTCCTCAGTCTCCAAGAACCTATCACTATGCGTCCATCCGTCCACATGCGTGCGATGCACCGCTTTAAGCGTTCTGATCACATTCTAGGCAAACCATAGTAAATACTCCATATATCTAGTCTCCTCACCCCTCCTCAGTCTCCAAGCACTCTGACCGCTAAGCTATGAGTTCGAAATGTCTTTTGCTAAGCCATATCTTTTACATCCTAATTGCGATAAAAAAATCACTTTAAAAAAATATAAAATTAAAAAAAAAACAACATTACCCCTCCTCAGTCTCCAAGAACCTATCACTATGCGTCTTCCCATAATGCAGCGCGTCCACATGCGTGCGGTGCAGCGCCTTGAGCGTGGCGCGCCGCGGGTTGACGGCGGCGGGCGCGGCGCGGAACACGCCCGTCACGGCCACGCGCTCGCCCGCGCCCACGCGCTCCACTAGCGCGCCGTGCGCCATCACGTTCACCGTGGCTGGCGTGCGGCCCGCTGGCATGTCGTCTGGGGGGTGGATAAAAACATTTTTAAACCAGATTTTATAGTTGTGGCCAGTCGTGGCCCAGTGGCACAAGCGTGTGACTGTAAACGACTGGTTGTGGGTTCGATTCCCACTCGAGGAGTGGAAATACTTAATATTTCCATTTTCTTCGCTCTGGTGTCGAGGTAAAGCGCGGCGTTAAGTTCCGCCACTTAACACGCAATGCCTCCGAATTCGGCGGAAAGTGGGGAACGGAGTGTCTTAACACTAGGTTCCCTCTGCCTACCCTGCTGTGTGCGGGATATAGCGTGAAGCTATTTTTTTTAGTTCAAGTCGTTGTCATTTAATGGTCCCTCACAAATCAGAGAGTCAGAGTTCGGCCTGCCCCAAAACTCGGTGACGCTGTCAATCCACTCTTGACAAAAACATACTACACATTCGAAAAAATATATTGATCTTATGTAAGAGATCTTAGTGACGTTCACCGAGGCGGATGTACGTCTCGCTAACATACCGTCTGGGGGAGATGGACAATGTTTTAATCAAAGGAGATTAGTGCAAAGAATTTCTGTGATCGATACCTAGCCTGAAATTAAGATATTCTGTATTAAGGGGTGGATTTTAATGGTAGCCCCATTTTAATGGTTTTATTTTTAAGTAAAGAAACGAAGGAATGAAAACAATATACAAGAGAATCGAATACATGCTCTAATAGCGCTAACTGAGGCGTGTACGTCCCGCTGGCCTGTCGGATGGGGGGAATAGACCACGATATTATAAAACACATTTTTAGAAAACACATGAACGCAGCGAGATTGGAACCCGCGCCTCTTGGAAATCGTCCAAACACTTTCAACAATAAGCCGCTGAGTATGTTAGAGGTTGGAGGAATATATTATTGTGCTATAAAACAGTGACTCACTGTAAATATTAATGGGAGCGATTATATTTAATTTTATTATTATATCTTAAATAAGTCTTTAATAATTGCAGTGTTAAATTGAAATGAGGGTAGACTACTCTAGATGATATATCAATTAGGACAGACAATAATAAAGTGTTTTGACACTAAATTCATTCTACCCTCATATGCAGATAAAAAGTGAAACTGTACTTTATAGCAATTATAAGCTTATAAGCAGTGCTTCAGGGATGTTCGCTGAAGCTCGTGTGGACTGTTTTGACGCTCTCATGAGAAAACGATGGGGGTCTCTGGTGCGTAGGGTGCGGGGTAGCCCCAACAGAATTCTGAGCATGACATCTAATAGATTGGATTGCAAACACACGAATCACCGCTGCACCGTCCCGTTTGCGACGGAACAACAATGATTCATGTATTTGCAATCCAATAACGACTGTATAAAAAAATATATATAAAATGTAATTAACTAACCTAGTTTATAAGAAAAAAAAGTTTACTAACCATAATGAGTCACTGGTCAGTTAAATAAAGAATTATTATTATTATAATTAATAGCGTACCTGGTGCTTCTTGAAGTTTGACCAGCTGTTTATCACTGAAATGTGATCTATTGTGGATTAACTGAAAGCTATGAGCAGTACTACAGTGGGAGCAATGGGCGGGCTCGGGGACCCTTCCTCTTTCTAACTCCCCTGCTGCTGCAGCCCCACATACTGCACACTTAAAATATGCCTCACGCATTTCTGGTACTATACCAGATGTTCTTATTACCATGCCCGATATTGTTACTAGTTGGTCAATATCTGAAAAGAAATAAAAATATGGTAGTTTTATAATATAATATTATATTGTTTATACTTTTGGGTGATGGTAGTGAGTTCCATTGGACATCGTCCAATTGTGGGGTAATACCCCAATATCTTATTTTTGTGCACAGTGACAAGTCTAGTTAGACAAAGAATAGTGGTATTCACTCTGAGAAGGTGGGACCTTCTAACTGTAATGTCTTTAAAATGTGCAAATATGGCAACTTTTTACTGCAATGTCTTGAAAAAGTGCAAAAATGGCTACTTTTTACTGCAAATTGCTTTATACATTTTTTTTTTCAGTATCGGGTGATACTTCACTACATTGTACTACATATTATTCTCATCTTTCTGCACAATCTGGAGACAATAAGGCATAAGTAGTGGAAATGAAGTCCATGTTTTGTCTTTCCAGACTGGAAAAAGGCAAATAATTTAAAGGAATTAAAAAGAGGTCCAAACTCACACTATTATACTACATTCTTAACGTTAATAAAGTTAAATGAGGTTTGACAACAATGATTTGAAAGTAATAAAGCCTTAAGAATATTTACACTGTATAAAGCTTCCTATATACCTTCCTTTATGTTTGCTATTTTTCCTTACCTTCAGGATTTAAATCTCTCATGTGCCTTTGTGGAGCATTGAATGGTCTCACTTGAATTTGATGTTCTAACACAGCAGCTGGATACTTTTCAAAAAATAGTTCATTGACTGCAGCATCAAATGCTGGTATTACCTAGAAAATGAATGAAATAAAATTATTATAAGTTATTAATCAAATCATTTAACAAAATGGCAATTCATTATATATAGTACATATTTTTTGTGTATTTTTATTTATTTTATTGGTTTTGATTGGAATACAAGGATAACGATGGTGTACTTTTCATCTTGTATAAACCATCACTTTTTACAGTCACACACTCTATCACTGCACCACAATGGCCCTACACTATTTTACTATATATAATATTTACATTTTATTAATATTTATTACCTCCTGGGGATAGCTTATAAGCTGCCTGTGAAGCTTTGAATCAAATATTTTCACATGTTCACAGTCTACATCCAAGAATGGCTCTTCTAGTGTATGAATCTGAAATAAAAGTTACATTTTATTTTAATAATACAACCACTTTCTGAATTGCACATATGTATTTCTTAATCACATAAATTGTGTCCCATATAGCAAATTAAATACTATCTGCACTAGATGTAAATAAGACTAATTGCATATACAAGTTTTTCAATATTAATAAGCCTCAGGATCTGTTTTATGTATGAAGTAAATGACTGAATCAAAACATTTCAAGCAAATCATTTTTATACAATAAAAAATTAAACAACTTAAAATAAAAATTACAAATAAAAATTAAACTTGAAGATGCCTGGTATGAAGATATAGTAGATAAATCATTAGATTGAATTTTGGATTGGATTGGATTGGATGTATACCATCAATCTCCTTTTTAGGATTGACTTTATGACCATTGTATATACAGTCAAATACCCCAATGACATCAACCATTCAACATATTATATAACATGTATAAATTCTATTAACAAAACAAATTAACACCTAGGAATCTACAATTATAAGATCATAATGTATACCTCTTCCAGTTTCAATTCATATAATGGCTCAGTTGTTAAGGCAGTGGGTTCCACAAATCTTTGTATAAATTTGATAAATTTCTCTCTACACTCAGCAATTGCTACATCTGTGCCCCATACTACTAATTGTGGCTCAGAAGAATCTGTCTCACCTGCTTCCACCTGAAATTGTATAATTATATCACATTTCATTTAATAACTATTTCTTCAATTAAATCAGAAAAATGCATTTAAATAGCTTTAAGTTTTATATTTAATTATTTATTATTATAAAATATCTATAAATTTTGTTGTGTGTTGTTATAAATCTTGTTATTATTTGTTTACTTTATTAATTCAGCAATAAAAACTTTACTTTGGTTATTATTTACCCTTTTAGCAGGTGTGGGAGCTGGTACATTTGGTGCAGTTTGATGACCCCTCAAATCAGCTCTTTGCCTTGCAGGTGTCATAGCCCCTTTTAATAGTGATCGAGGAGTACTCAATGAACTTGGTGTGCCATAGTTCAAAGGAGAGCTCATATCAATATCAGTGCCTGTTGATCGTTTTTATATTATAGGATATATTTATATAAATATGATAAGATTAGGCAAAAAACATAATATCAAAGATTGAATATATACCAAGTGGACTAGATGGCAAGGCTCGCGCTGGTGAAGTACCGGGGGCCTGTTGGCTCGGCGTCCTAGGAGTTCGACGTGGTGTTCCAGGAGTGCCATCTGCGTAATACTTAGAATTATTTACTTGTAATAGATAGGTAAATAATTTATTTAACCATGATTCTGATGACCGTTATGATCATTAAATAATATGGTTTCACCTTTAGACGGAGTTCCGGTAGATCGCTGAGGAGTCTCGGGAACAACAAGTTGCTGTGAAGATCTCGTCCGGCGAGATGGAGTTGCTGCTTCTGAAGATGCACGAGACGAAGGACGTTTCGAAGGCGTCGACATATTTGAAGTTTACACTTAAGCACTTTAATATATTCTATTAATTATAAACAAACTTAGAACTACACGTTGAAACAACACAAATTATAACCGGTCAAGATTTCGGCGCGAAATTTTGACAACTGTCATTTGTCATAGAACTACCTCATATTTTTATTTACTTGGCAACAATCGACGTACTTTTCAAATAATTATTAACAATTTACAAAATAATATTCTTTTATAACTATGTTAAGATAACATTTTATTGAAATATTAATAATGTAGAACGTTATGTGTTTTAAGCTTATAGATTAGTAACTTTCTTTTTGTTTGTAGCATACAAATGTTACAATAAATTATCTGTGTTGTTGTTAAACTTCTATAGACAATAGGTTTATTTTTAAATCAATTGATCGTTCATTCACCGCTGTTGTTTTCGTGGTGTTCTATGATAATAACAAATAAATATACGATTATTGCGAAATAATAATCAACTTATCGCGATGATCAAGAATATATTTAACTAGTGCAATAGCTGTATTGTAGTCAAAGTTGAACTCTAGTTAGAGCACATTTTAAATAGCTAAGTTTGTGCAATCTACCTGCATTGTCGGGCATATTTTCGTAAATAATTATTGTGGTTGACCGTATATTTTTTTTATTTTGAATGGACCTACAAGTAGCAAATATATAGTGATGCATAAAATGCACACTTGCTAGTGATAATATATTTAAAGTTTGAAATATTTGGATTATTTTTGGTAAGTATCTCAGTGTATATAATTAGTTATTATAATTTGTGATTCACCGTCTCGTGAACATCCATTATGTAGAGATCTCCAAGACAAACAGGAAGGCACTGGAATATCTTACTATGTTATTTTTAACCTAGTTGTTTATTATATTATTATACTATTCTCTTACAGCAATTAAAAAGAAATTACAGTGAGTTAACATGTTTTAAATCACTGTTTGTATATGTTACATTTATTTCTATTACTTTGAAGTCTTGTATTGTTAATAACTTTAAAATAGTATGCAATTTGAGTTGCTGTGAATAAAATAAATTATTGGGTTTTAAGGTTTAACCACATATGTTCTACAGAAAATACACAAAGGTGTTTTGAAAAATATTGTAATTTAAATTATTTTACAACTTAATATGTAGTATAAATATCAATATGAAAAGAAAATATTTCTTTCATATCCCTAACAACAGGTAGGAGTATATAACAGAATCAAAATAAAAACAAGGAAGCCTTGTGTTTTACAGTCACACCTAAATTTAGTATTTAGCTGATGTTAAATGTATACAAGTCTTTGTATTTGTATATTTTAAACAACAGTTAAACATTCATTTATATCTGTTATTATGACTGATAGTGTATTTCTTTAAACATATTTAACATAACTTTACTGCATTTATTGTAGTACCAACCCAAATATTCATTTCTGTAGTATCACTTTAACTAATAAGTACTTGGAGCCTTTATACTATGATCTTATTAAAATTATATATTGACTATAGCCTATAATCTGCGTGACTATATTCTTTCAGCTTACAAAGATAATTTTCATATGGAAAAATGTTAACAACAGGTATTACAACACATTGTTAAATGTAATTTTTCTAAGAAGATTAGAAAAGTTATTAAGCCACTACAGATACGTAAAAAAATAATGAAACAAATATGGGTATGTAATTAAATTATAGTTATTATTACTTCCTTTTTTATATTAGTGAAGGAATAACAAAAATAAAAATTACTCGCCTACCCACAGTTAGGTTTGTGAAACAGGTATGAATAGGTGAGATATTTTCATATTATTAGAATGCTATAGCACAGCTTGTTTTATTTTCTACCTTTTAAGATTAATCCCCATATGTATATGGCAATGATAAAACCAAAAAATGCCATAATGGAAATGATTTAAAGACATCACATGGTAGTATATTTAACTTTTTTATTAAGTAGTGGCTCGTCCAAGCTCTGCGCAACCACATTATGCTTAATTGTATGATAATTAGTTTTATTTACATTTATTATGCAGTATAGTAATGTGAGTAAAAATCTGAGTCATTCATACCTTTCTTTGTTCTACTTATAAACTGCATGAGAAAAGCAGAATGACCTGCTTAATCTCCCATTTAAATAATGTTAGTTGATTATGAATAACTATAGCATGTAATTATAGTCAAAAATCTTTTTTTTTTAGTCTATTCAAAGTGCTTGGCTATATTAACTAGCTTTACTATTCAGTACTGAAGACTTCTCAATTGGTAGTACAAATCTCAAATGCTAGTAAACTTAACCGAAATACTTTTTATGTTTCTTAGTTTTATATAACCTTAATCATTTTAAAAATATTCTAAATTAATAAGTAAAATTTCAAATTTTATTTTATGAATTTTAAACTAATTAGGTTACTAAGTACATACGCCTCCATATTAAAATATGTCAAAAGTTGTTGACTGTTATTAAAGAAAGGAAAAGTTTTGACCAAATATTGAAGTATTTTGCCATTTTCTTCGAGAACTACGTCATATTCAAGATACATAAGTCATTTGCGTCAATTGGCGTATTGAAATTTCGCAAGAATTACGATTTTAATCTTGTTATATTGTTGGTAAGATTATTTATTTTCCTATATATTAACCAACTATGTATAAGGAGTTTACATAGTTGGTACTCAGTGTATAGTTGATGTCACATGTCAACTTTATATATCTGTTTTTTTTTTTTTTTTGTTTTCATAATTTTTTAATACTTCATTTTTATTGTTTTAATAATATTATAGCCTTAAAATTATAATAGTATGTACGCGATTATTAGTTTTCATTGGCCATGCTCAAAGTTAAACTTTCTAACAAGCGACAGTCATAATATAAATACATTTATAGATCAAACTGCGATGCGTCGTCATGATAATTCACTACTAAATATTTCGTTTCCTCACGCTAATGTGATTTCAGCCTGTTTTGAATGTTATTACTTTAGAAATTGAAACAAAACAAAATTTCCCAACAAATAAAATGAGTAAAAATACAAAATGGCCACATTCAGTTTAGGGCTGCCGCAGACGATCTATATGACGGTCGATATTAATAGTATATTTAAATTATAACATACAAAAATAGATAATGGTTGTACATCTATAAGTACATATAAATAAGTATTTATTTGGTTATATTTATAAGAGAGCATGTTTCATTTAGTCTTATTTTCGCATGCCTTTATGGCTATGCATAATGAATTAACTGACAAGGTGTATGTGTATAACACTATAAAAAATATTCAATTTTAGATATATTTAATTTTTTATCGTAAATGTTATGTACAAAAATCAACTAAATTAGTTCTGATTAATATTATTTTTGAATTATTCATTTTGGTTGAATGAAAATTTGGAAATAATTCCGTACCATTTATTTTGTTTCCTACTTGCTTCCCAAAGGCGGGGCGAAGGGACTATATATTTATCTGAAAATAATTATGGTGGTATTCGAGGGGGTTCCAACGGTTGGCGCATGCGATCTTCGTATCTTGGGGTACCTACGTGTAGAATTACTTAGCTTACGAATTGAATTAACAGAACGAAGAAAATTACAACATGAGCTGATTTTAAATATTGGGACCTTATCTTGATTTTAGCTATTTTTTTTGTTTTTGGTTTAAGTATCAAAAATAGAGCCTTTTTCTATATTATTTTAGTATCAATAAATATAATAGAAATAATATATTTACTGCAAAACATATTAATTTATTATTAAAATAGCAAATATATTCTATAGTTAATTATACTACAAAAATAAAAAATTCAAGATCATTATTATTTTCGCTTAAAGTTGTATTTTAAGTAAAATTTCCATATTATATTAATTATATCAAGAAGACAGGCAACTAATTTTCTTTTCCAGCCGGTTCCACCGGTATTGTGCCGGGAGTCAAGTTACTTTACTTTGTATGAAATAACTCACCGTATAACAAAAGTTATTTTGACTTACTACGCACCTATATTGCCATGTTTTTATATATTTTACGTATCCTATTAAACTAACGTAGTGCAACGTTTAATCGTAGCTTTTAAAAATTTATGACTTTATTGATAACGTATCAATTTTTAACGTATTATAAAAACTATTTTTGGTTAATTACAAGCTTAAAACAATATTTACTTTTGTTTTTGATAACTCTTGTAGGCAGTGGTCGGGATAGCTGACTAATAAATTTGTTTATAAAACTTAGGTTGAAATATGACTGTCGTAAAAATCGGACTGCGTTGTAATTAATGAATGCATCTCTGTTCTATGCCATAAATTCTTCTTTTTTTTTTTAAATGTGTACTTCCACAAAGAGAACTAGTTACTAAATTTGTTATTATATGCTGCATAAAATGAAGAGAGTCAAAACAAAGTAAATATGTACTTCCGAAAAAAAAATATTTATCTTTAAAACTATTCGTCTCGTTCATTTCCGCTACATTGTTCGTTAGATTTAAGTTTCTGCATTCTATTTCAATGACAGGTCATTTTTTAATTTTTGAGGAACAATGCCTCCTAGGAATAATGCCGTTCACAAATAAATACTTATGTAGTAAACATTGTTTTCTAGATGCGTCATAGATAACGTGAAATACTCGTAGTCTACAAACTGTACTCTGCGAATACGCAGTATTTCATTGAGGACGATACACTTTACAATGTCGTACATATAGCATAGCATAGTATAGCTGTTGCTTGAAACCTTGATTACCTTTTATTTTATTTATTTAATATTGACATTTTATAAAATAATTCATAATATATTATTCGTAACAAATAATCATAGCCATATCAAATAGTATTAAAGCTTATATGCCATTATTATCACGATTTAGTTGCCCATGTTAGCTAACTTTACCGATCCAGAACATAAACGCACCCGCATAACGGCTAGAGCAAAGCTATTGTTCCATAGAAAAAATCAGGGTTGAAGATTTCGGCGAATCGGTAACAAAACGCGTTACCTACCTGCTATATATAATGCGTCAATATAATGCTTCAATACATTACATTGTTAGGCAGGTAATGTCGGCCATTTAAATCAGGTACCTACTGTGAATGGGTATGGAATTCAATAAAATTTAGTTTTAAATTTTAGGTAATGTTTCAAAATTCGGTTTTGGTTGCTTTGAAAGCAAATCGACCATGTCTCATTGTAAGCCGTAGATTCAGATATTATTATTATTCATGTGAAATTTAAGAGATAAACCATATTGTACGCTCAATTTACTAAATAATTTAGTTTAATTTACATAAAGTATATCATAGCCTGTATAGATCCTAGGAAACTACAAAAGAACATGTATTGATCATCATTTTGCTGGTTGGAGTGAAAGCTCTTACAGCAATTATTGATCTCGCGTGTAATTTCTCTGTGAGTGGAGCACAATTTTAGATATCGAAATAATATAGAAGGGATGTGGATCCATGGTGTCGCCCTCCGGGATATAAGGGTAGCTAGGGAAAGCATCGATTTTCGTCACCCTACGATCCGCACGGCGGGGGCGCGGCAAGATGGCGGAGGGTCCCGGACCTGCCTCAAGCGCACTCGCTGCCCCAAGGTCACGAGCGCCATGTGCTCCCACCGCGTAGACGCCCGAAATACAGCATCTCGATAAAGAAACTTGCCTCTCTCTCACACCTACACAATAATGCCACTCAATACTGATTCTAACACGGTTAGGGTTGACATTTTTTTGTGCAAGTCATTGCCTTCATTGCTATGTTTTATAATATGCTCAAACGATGTATATATTATTGCATTAAATTTATATAAATTTTAATATAATGATATCAATAAGTATAGCTGTTACTTTTTTTTTGGATAACGTAAAGTTCATTGACAAGTTTTGGCAACAACAATGTCTTTGTAGTTTAATTTAGCCCATTACAATTAAACGCCGACGCTCCGTGTACATAATAACTTTCTAAATGAGAATGTTAAATGCGCATCAACCCTAATCATAGCGAACCTCTTTTATCTAAATTATGGAAAATTTTGGAATGTGCCGTAACGCTCAACTTTCTCGCACGCACAATGCGTGCATAGTGCCGTCTCACTCTGCTTTCCTTACCTACTAACACGAGGGTTAGTGGTAGGGAGCGCACAAAAGTTTTGGGATAGATTTTTTTCGCAAACTGCACCATTTGAAGCATCCCCATAGTGCCAGCGCAACATTAGGCCAGATTAGTGCATCCGCGTTACACTTATACTTGTTTTCAGCTGTTTGTATATTTTTAAAGTTGACAACTTTTTGTTAAATGTTTCCATCCGGTGTGTGTGATAAAATTTTACAAATATAGTGCAGTGATATGTTGTTATAACAATATTGAGTTGTAAGTTGTTATATATAGTTTTATTCTTGAATATTCTATAATTATTTCATAAATGTTTAGTAAAATGTCAATATAAAAAATGTTCTTGCATAGTTGTTTCTCAAAACACACATATTTGATGATAAATATCATGTAAAGTTATTACGGGCATGTTTATCAGTTTTTTAATGTTTATTCGTGTAATGGCGCTACCATAATATTGCTACTACAAATAGATTTGTTAGTTCTAGAACCCCAGTTACTTATGCATGTTTTTAGGATATATTATATTACTTTAGGCTTGAAATGGTATAATAATTTTTCTCTGTAAGCAGTATTTTATACGTATATAAATAAATTATGAGAAGTTCAAACTAGTTAGTTTATTTAGTAATTTGTTAATAACTCATTATTGTATACATGTTGTTTGGCTACATTTTAATGTGTTATTGACAATTGTTAGGGTTCAGCAGTGTTTGAATTTCTCAAATGAGTTCCGTACTGCTAAGACGTAATGTAGCATTATGAATTGTCACTAAAATAAATAACATTTGAAGGAAAAAGCGGCAGACGAATGGAAGTTCTTTCGCTGTACTATGGTACTATAATTTCCCAAATTGGAAAGTTTAATGTAAATTTTCGTAATGCTACTTTCATACCAAAATAACAAAAATATTAAGAAATTCAAAACAATAAATTATTTTTTCATTGTTTCAGATCTAATGACTTGACGTCCGCGTCATAATGACGTCGTTCGCAAACATGACGCAGTCGCTCGCAGCGAGCCTGCCAGCTACGTCCACCTCGGCCACGGGCTCCAGCCACAGCTCCACGGAGCAGGAAGACGCTCTGGGAATGTCGCACATCATCTGTAATCTCCTCGAGAATATGAACAAACCCTCAAACCTACAGTCGGGTGCATCCGCCTCGTCATCTTCTACCATGCCTTATGATATTTGGGCGTTACCATCGTGCAGTTCACTGCAGAACTCTACTACGCCCAACACTCGTGAGTTCAATTCTGTATCTAACAACAACAATCAAAATCACTCGAAAGAAGACAACTCAAGCGGATCACCCGGTACCTCATCGTCAGTGTCAATAAGCTGCTTCCGTTGTGAGGAGCGCTCGCCGACCACACGTTGCCTAGAGTGCAACGATTTGTTTTGTCACGAGTGCTGTCACAAGGTGACGTCAGACTGTCAGCTAAGAGAACACACTTTGTTACCTATACATCAAATATCACCCATCGGTGCCAGACCTAATTCTGTAACGAATGAAAAAGAAGTTATGTACTGTGAACTTCATGGTGATCCTGTTAGGTACTATTGTGAAGGTTGTATTATATTCATATGTCAAGAGTGTACTTTGTGGGTTCATAAGGATCATTGTTACTCTCCTATAAAAGGTGCCCTTGATATGTGTAGAATTGGTGTTTTTAGAGCCATAGAAGATACGAAAACTGGCACTAAGGCCATTAAAACCGCTATAGACAGAGCAGTGGCGATGTCGAAAGCGTATGAGAAGGAAACTGCTGAAGCTAATATGAAAATCCGTAAAGCTATGCGTTGCTTTGCACAAGCGATTGAAGATAGAGAGAAATATTTATTAGATAAGGTTGAGAAGATGCGTCAAGCGAAGATGAACGAGTTAACAGATCACATGAATACGCTTCGTGGCATCCTCGCTGGACTAGCACACACCAACGAAACTCTAGTGCGTAGTATGGACTCTGAAGGCATAGACCTGTTTATGGCGAAAGAAAAAGGAAGAGCACAAGTAGATTATTTCTCTTGTATGTTTAAGAATATGTATGTGACTGAAGAACGTATAATGTTTATACCTCCTAATTATGATTTAGTTGATCAGATAAAAAGACAATGCGATGTACAATCTGCCCCTGTAAATTCAATGCATTCTTTAAGTTCATCATCATCACTCCAATCGCGTCAGTCATTATTGCATTCACTACAATCGGCTCAAACGTTTTCACCGCTGTCTTATCAAATGTCTGCCACAAATAGCTTAAGGTCATTACCAGAGTATTCAAATAGTCATACGCGATCCACAAACTATTACGATCACAGTATCTCTACTAGCATAGCAATGGACTCGAATACCACCCGTGGTATTGGTCAAGCAATACCAGGGTATTGGATGTCCGTCTCTGTAAAACCTACTAGAAGCCCTGTATCTGGAGTTCCAATGTTTTCATTTGGTAGAGAGGGACAAGATGAAGGGCAAGTGTCTAGGCCTTGGGGCTTGTGTGTAGATAGAGAGGGTAATATAATAGTTGCAGATAGAAGAAATAACCGTATACAGATATTCAACAGCCGGGGAGAGTTTAGAACAATGTTCGGCTCTAAAGGCACTGGTCCTGGAGAGTTCGACCTCCCAGCTGGCATAACAACAGACACTTACGGTCGTATAATTGTTATCGATAAAGACAATCACAGGGTTCAGATATTTACGTCCTCAGGTAATTTTATTCTTAAATTTGGTTCCTTCGGAAAAGAATGTGGTCAATTTCAGTATCCGTGGGATGTAGCTGTTAATACTTTAGGCAATATAGTAGTGACTGATACACGTAATCATCGCATTCAGCTATTTACTAGTGACGGTACTTATATAACTAAATTCGTTTTCGAGGGAGCTAATCCAGCCAAAATGCTTAAAGGACCAACTACACCTAGAGGCGTTTGTTTCACGACATCAGGAAACATTATTGTATCAGATTTTGAGAACCATCGCTTACTCATGGTTGACCCAACGTTATCGAAAGTTCTCCATTGCGTAGGCCGAGAGGGCTCAGGCATCGGTGAACTTAATCGCCCATCTGGCATAGTAACCGATGATGATGGTCGTATCATAGTAGCCGACTCTAAAAATCACCGCGTACTTGTGTTTACATCAGAGCTTCGTATTTTATGGGCTGTCGATCTAAAGAGCCCTGGCCTTGACGATAAAGATAGGCCGAGTGATGTCGCCCTCACCCCTGAAGGCTTCTTAGTAGTATTGTTCGAGACTTTACCCGACACCGCTCGCGACATAACATCACACGGTAAACAATATATAAAAGTTTACTGACTAACGTAGTAAACCCGGAGACGATGAACTGTATGGACCGTAGGTCTGTTGAATTTTTTATTTTTGTTTTTTTTTTAGTTGTGATTACTTTCATAATGTGCCAATTTTTAATTAATATTTGGGAAATCTGAATCGAGCTTAGCTTGTATGGAGAAATGTTCGAGTTCATAACATTATTATGCGCGAAACATATTCTCCTATTTTTGGAAAATTTTCGTTACCATATTATTTTTGATTTCAGTTCTATTTAGGACTAGTCTTTAAAGACCAAACTTTGTTTACAGTGCTGATGCACGCCATAGTTCTGCACTGAGTATTTTCTAAATATTTTTGACGATAGGTTTATCTACCTAAATATTGAACTGAATTCTTACAATATCATATTAATAGAAGTTTGTCTTGTTTTCTCTGACGTTAATTTTTAACATTGCATAATCAAAGAATATAGTCTCTCAAGGTTATTATAAATAAAAGATCACATTGTGATTTAAAAGATGTTTTTATGTGAGATAATTTAAAATTAACTTGAAAAGTATTTTTTTTTTCGAATGTTACTTTGCGTTTTTTTTTATTTGGTTAGTTAATAAATACACACAATGATGCGTATTTCTTATGTTAAGTTATTTTGCATATTAATTTAGGTATATATTATATTTTTTATTAAGGCGATGGCGGTCCTACGCCCATAGATAAAATGAAGTAATTAAAATATAGCTCCTTTCCCCACTTAAATATTGAAAGGGTTAACGAAATAAGGTAGATGAACTAAGAAATTATTGCAATAAACTTGGAGACTGACTTTAGAAGACTGTCTGAAAGACGTGGTTCCGGCGGGCGGGGCGGTTATTGCGGATCAACGCGTTATTTTATGCAATTTTTTATTACCAAAATTTAGTTATTATTTTAACATTATTTTGAATGACGACTTTATTGGCATTTATATAGTGGCATGACTTTTTTCGACGTAGATTTTTCACATTTATTTAAACGTGCGTATTGCGTTACATTTAGTTTTTAGTACGTCGCTAGTGAAATGACTGTATCATTAAATCGACTTTAATTAACAACTAATTTAGCTGTAAAGCTGCTCTTGATATTCCTCGACGTAGTGCTTTAGACGGTAGATAACTAATAGCTAATGTAAGAACCTCTACCACGACAACTTCTACTTATACTTGTATCTTAAGTATAAAATAAGTCGCTATGACGCACTTGTTGTTTAAAATTAGCTAATTTATAGATATATTCATCTACAAATTGATTATTTTTTTCAATTATTATAGTATGTAACGTGTGATTGTAATTTGTAAACTCGAAAATTTGTGTTAGTCCAAATATTTTAGCGAAATTCTTTCATCAAAATTCTATAAATTGACGTTTAGTCTATTTTTTAATGCCATCGGCGCGGAGTCGATTGTATTAGATTTAACACACTGTGTTCAGTCAATATGTGTTCACTATTTAAATATAGTTTAGAGTAACGTATTCGGATCCGAGCGGTTCGAATGGCCTCTTGTTGTGTAGTTTGCGTGATGTAGTTGATGTACTCACGTTGTGGTCTCGCTTCCGATCTTAAGTATAATACAATGCCGGTGTTGTAATTACATATGTTGTATTTACTTATCAACATTTCAAGTATTCGGGTGGAATACGTTTGTTATATGATTTTTCGTCTGACCCCCTATGTTTTCCCATGAGGAACGTTCTAGAACAACTGTTACTCATAGAGAAGAACTGTATCTCTCATTAGTACCAATCCTATCGAACCTTTGTAACACCAAAGTTTATATTATGTATATTGATAAGATCTTGCTCTCAGCAAGTGTAATCATTATCAAATTTAACTGCTTCGTACGTTTACTCTTATATCTAATAATAAATTAGTGATCTGCATATAATGAACTCAATATACAGTATACAAGTGATATAATATTTTAAAGTCCTTAACTCAAGCAATGCTATTCCAATAACGTTTTGTACTGACAAGTAATTTAAAATACTATTAGATTAACATTTACACGTATGTACTTAGGTTTAAAATAGCGTAAGTTGAGAAATACCTATCTCCTTAATCTAGTGATGAGATGTTCTTAATGTTAGAACTTGACACTTCAAACAAAAATTTTCTATTACATTAATTAAATATTTAGATGTAGATAATTGAACTGATTTTTATGACTGCAGATATAGTCTGAGGTAATTTAACATTATCAGTAAAAATGTGAAAATTATTGTTTGAAGTATGGCGTGAATGTTTGGATTATTTTGTCGTGCGTTTACTTGCTTGGCGCTGTTACCGAAAGGCGGTACTAAACATAAGAAATATTTATCTAATGATAAATCAAAGTTTGTTCCCATGTTTAGAGTAGGGTGTTTACAATTGACATAACGATGAAGGAAGCTTATTAGTTTCCGTGAGGCCAGTACTGTAGGCGCGGACGTAGCTTTGACGGCGGCGATAGTGGGAAATATACAAAAGTTACAAATGCGTGCAGTTTTTTGCGTCTTGACTGTCAATTACTAAATTCCGCGAAACGAAGTATTTTATTGACTTGGTTTCATTTAATTTCATATCGTAAATCAAAATGATGATTCTAATCTAACTTACTTTTCGTTCAGTGCCATTATAAAGTATTATGTTATTTTTAAAATAATGTGTTGCATGAAATGCATTTTTTATTAAATTTTTCAAAGTTGTCTTAAAAGTCCAATCAAATCAACATTTATTTTTTATAATGTGACGAATCTCAAAGTCAATATTTTATCTAACTTGTAATAACTTAGGTGTTTTTGCAAAGCAAACTCCTTGAACTCCAGATTCAGAGACTTGTATCCCATAGAATGTTACCAGTCTTACATAATTAGCTTATTGTTAGACTCTTTTATCATCTGCTGTAAACTCTCTGATGTCGTGACAGAAATATGGCCTGAAACCTACTAATACTGTATAAAATTAAATTTACATACAATTTTTACTCGATCCGTAACTAAGATTAGTCTAAATCTGTCTTTTGTTCTGTCAACATCCATGATTTCTGTCATTTCATCAGGTGGAAGTGATAATAAGAATGAGTCTTCAATTATAACTAAGTTGGCTCTAAGCGGCTTAAATTTTACTTAATCGCGAACCGCATTTAATTCGGTATGATTTGTTTATGTTTCTTAGATTTATTTTGTTACTTGGTTTAGTGGATTGAACTTCGGCGTTTTAGAGTGACTAGTTGCGATGTCTTTCATTGCAATAACGCTTTGAAATTGAACGATCTGTACTAAATTTGAAGTAAATGTGACGGCAACTGGCCACTCTGCGACGCCACCACTTTATAAAAGTGATTCAAAATTTTTCAACAAATATAAATTATTGATATAATCACGAAGTCAAGAGATTTGATCGCCAGTAAACGAAGTACTATGTGAAAGCTGCTAGGTGCTAGCAGTAAAATTGTGGTTTTGTGATAAATACAATAAAATTGAGAACTTAATATTGAAGCGTGATGATAATTTTTGTACGAGTTTTTAACGTTCAATGTATTATGAACGGAAAAAGGAAAATTTCAGCTGCTTCCTTGTAAAAAATTTCTAGGGCTACCTGCATAGGGTCGTGGGTGAGACGCAATATGAAACTGCATAATAATAATACAATTATATGAGATTTTAGCTAAATTGTATTTGAGCCATTCTATTTGTGCTATTTTTAATGTTAACTAGGCGCTTGTGTTGTGTTAGTCTTAGCGTAATTTAAGCGTTCATCTCCCCTTTGTTAAAACTTATAATAGAATGTACTTGTATCAATTATCTCAATTATCATAATAATACAATATGTTAAACATTTTATAATAAGAATAACCAATTACGAATAGTCGATACGCATTCTATTAAGTAATCGATGCCTTTTATAAAGTTAATTCATAAATGTATAAAATTATAAAACATAAATATGATTATTCTTGTAACTAATGAAAATATGAAATATAAAGAAAGGGGTGATGAACGTGATCGTGTATCAGGTGTAACTAAGTAGTAGTAATTTAATATAAGGCCCGCAAAAGGAACGGTTCGGCTAGGCCCGAGTTGTTCTTCGTGCGGGGACCAGTATGTAAAGAAGCCATTACTGACCACTTTCCACGGAGATCTCGATTTTAAATTTTATTATTATATAAAAAAAATATGAATGAAGTATTATTAAATGTAAACCGAAGTATAAATCGATGGTCGCAAAGTACAGTATCGAAACCTTAACGTATTAAAATTGTATATTCGATATTGTACCTTGTGCCCGCCGAGTTATTGGTTGACTGCAAAGTGGTGTAATTGCGTGCGGCAGTAATGACTTCTCATAGTGGTGGTTGTGTTCATTGTTTAAGTACCACATCTACCTCACTCGTATTTGTTATTATTAAGACTGATTGGATTTATTGTGACGGTGGTCTGATCACCGCTTAGGAAGTCTGTTGTCTACTAGAATAAGCGAAATTCTGACGAACTGAACTCTCTTCTCAATAATAGCGTCCAAACATTCTGAATGCAAATTTTTTGTTAGATAAAAGTAAACTTGAACAGTTTGCTGTGCAAAAGTCGACAACAGCCTTATTTTTCATTTTATATCTATATCTTATGTTACACTCCTGTAATATTGTTAAAAGAAGACTGATATTTTATAAATGTTCCTATATTTTAATTTAGAATAATTTACTGCCTACCATAATTCATTTACATTATTTTTTAACCTTTCGGTAATAATCATTACTTTGATTCTTGTAATCTTATCAATTGTGCATGACGCTATATATGTCATGAATTTTTTGAAATTTTTAATGGAATTTTGTATGAAAATTAATCAAGTGATTGATAGAAAATGGTTTTTTATTTTCCTTTTCCTGTCCTTGTCCTCTAGTGTTAAATATTAAATAACTACTTTGAATAAAAGTTGAAGAGCAAGCACAATAATATTAAATGAATTTTATAATATTAATAATTCACTTTGAAAAGCTAGTATTAATTGAATTAAGTAATGAAATATAAATTAGAAATCTCAAGTTAGTCTTCGTATTATTCATCTTTTTACGTATAATTAGTACGATATTTTTATTTAACTTTTTCACTTTAGTCAATTACTCAAGCAAACTGGCATTAAGAAACAGAAGTAGGCATGTAAAGAGATTTTGAAAGTGCCACATTCTTTTTCTATTACTTGTGTATAAGGAACCTTTTTTTTTTGTGTACAAATATATTTGACATATTATATTATATTTTATTAAAAAAATAATTTCAACCATATTGACATTATTCAAAAAACATATTGACCATCTTCAAAAAACATAAAAAATGGGGCATCATCTAAGTGTTCTTGTTACGAGCTTAGGCAGATTTTTTGAATATCCTGTAAAAAGGAAACCAATATGTTTTTACAGGCAGGAAGATTTTACTGCGACTGGTGAGTTGTGACTCTAAATACTTATATGCCATAAGATAGTCAGTGGCCGCTAAGTGGGGCAGCACCCCGGTGTATAGACAAAATAATCCATGTTATTGCCAATGACCATATAAATATATATTTAAAAAATCCAAATTTTTTAAGCTCCTTATTTATAAAAGCTGAGGCTAAGGCCTTCCTGACTTTCGGGAGCCTGGTGCACGTATTACTTACGCAAATAGAGGTCTAATTTTATATTTACGTGTTCTAATAATACGATAAATTTTGTAATTAAAACAAATACGTGTAAAAGGATGTTTCGCTATTCTGGCGTTGGAGATTTTTCTATATATCTTTCTATGTTTTATTTATAGGGGAACCGCAAAGGAGAGCGTCAGATATTCAGAAAGTTGCCATGACGGACTATGATAAGCTCGTTGATCAATTTTACAAGCGGCTAGCTGAACAGCGCCAATATAACCAGGTAGATCATTATTAATTTCTAAATAACATATATCTAGTACTTTTTAGTAGCTTCATGTGTTTTCCGGATAGCAGGCAGCTAGCCACGGAGAACATAGCATCAAGACAGCCCGTTCTCCTCTTTCCAGCCAAAATCAATACATATATTTTTTCAGCTTCACGCTGTATCCCGCACACAACAGGGTAGGCAGAGGGAACCTAGTATTAAGATACTCCGTTCCCTACTTTCCGCCGAATTCGGAGGCATTGCGTGTTAAGTGGCGGAACTTAACGCCGCGCTTTACCTCGACACCAGAGCGAAGAAATTTTAAATATTAAATATTTCCACTCCTCGAGTAGGAATCGAACCCACAACCAGTGGTTTACAGTCACACGCTTGCGCTACTGGGCCACGACTGGCCCAGACTGACATCAATACATTGCATGTTGTATTGCGATTGCCGTGTTTTGTCTTCTTACCAGAGCGGAGGCATGGAATGATTTGAATGTAATCATTGAGTTGGAATCGAACCAATAATCAATCACGTTTACAATTAGACACTGATCCAGTGCACAATGATGGTCTCTATTATTGCAGTGCTAAGTGCAGCCGTGCATTTTCTTTATTGGTAGGGTACACGGCAAAGGTAAATAACCTTTGGTTTACGTATTTTTACATTTAATTGCATATTTTAAAAAAAATATGTATATGTATGATAATAAGTTTTACCTTTATACGAGTTCGAGTCCAGCTTCGTTCAAATATTCATACGTTTTCTAAAAGTGTCTATAATAATCAACTATATTTTCTCTTTAGGAGATGAAAGAACAGGACAGAAGATGGAGTATGCAAAAGGTGGTGCAAAGATTCCCCGGCTGGAACGAGGTTACCATCGCGAACTTACACAGTCTGTTCCTGTTGTTTGACAACCAATCTAATGGGATGTTGGGTTTTGATGATTTGTTAGTTTTTAATTAATTTTACTTTTATTTTTAGCACTTTTAAAACGCGCGTGCTAGCTTCACCTGTATGTTCATTGTGGGTTCGATTCCCAGTCAGTGGAATTTGATTATTTCTTCCTCATCTGGTATTTATTGCTTTGGTAAATACGATAAGCGCGGGGTTGAGTTTCGCCACTTAAAGTGCAAGGGGTCGACTTCAGACGGAAAGTGAACAGTCTCTTCACACTAGGTTCCGCTGGCCCGACTGCGATTGATGACCCTATTATAAAAAGCTTTAAGCTGAATCTCTCATTCAATCAATGTAAGTAAATCTTATCTACGGTATTTTGACCAATTTCTAATTGTTCGATTTAAACATTTCCATACGGATCTGGATCCTATGATATGTATTTTTTTTTCTTTATTACAACTCAGGGAAAATCTTCCAAAGATACCCACTAAAACCCACTAAAACCCTAGATTTTTACCCACTAAAACCCCTGCGGTTGCCGCCCTCAACACAACGGAAAAGCCCGGGAAATCGGTTGAACCGCATCCGTTGCTCTTCTCAGATGCCTTGCTCGTCTAAAGAGCTCACATTCCAATGTATGTTCCACTCTAGCCATGGTCAATAACAAAAATTAATTTTAAGCGTGTATAGGGGCTGGGAGACCAGATTGATCAGGTGCGCAACCATGACGTCTGCGCAGAAGTCGTGCGAGACGTCTGGTGAGAAGAACTTTCTCTCTCCCGATTTCGCCCAGCAATCTTTACGATATGTATGCCCTAACTTGATGCCCTTGCCTTGGTTTTTTGTTTACTAATTTCCTAATATCTGTTCATTTATAATATGAAATGAATGATACCGATAACAAACAAAATTTTAATTCATCTTTCTAATAATTTAAAATTGTTGTAGTTGTGCAGTGTTAGAAAGTTTAGGAGATGAGACAACAATGGAGGTGAGGAAAGAGAAGTTCGCCAACGCTGATAACGATAACGACGGCTGGATCACATACGACGAATTCCTTTCGGTAAGTTAAAGGATAGTAACTCTAGCACTTCATGGGTGTCTATCGCGTTTCAGAGAGAGGAACTCCAGGCAGTGCCTGGGACTGTCTATTCATATCTAGCTTAGCTTAAGTTCAAAAGATATAGGTTCGCCTCCACTGAATGTAGACTAATACATGAATGTACTTGTATATAGGTACATATTTACGAGTATATTTCAAAATCATTCGATATCTTTCTACGAAAATTCTGCAGACACAGTAGTATAAAACTCTCATAGTTAATAAATGCATTCGGAACATTGTATTGATATTTGTATGCAAAAATTGGAAACAAGCATTTTTTTTCTTATAATACTTAAAAAACATTAAACTAATAAACCGAATAATTAATATAAAGGTACACAACTTTGTTATTGGAATACTTGCACGTCATATAAAATAACATACAAGTCGCTAAGGTGCCGTGTATTTTCAGCGCCAACGTGGCCACTAAAATAATCAACTTTATTTGGTGTGTATCAATAAGTCTATTTGAAAGGAAATTCCCAATAGACCTACTACTAGGAATAGGTCAATTCGTTGAAACTAATAATATTTCTTTTTTTTTTTTTTGCTTCACGCTGTATCCCGCCCTCAGTAGGGTAGGCAGAAGGAACCTAGTGTTAATACACTCCGTTCTCCACTTTCCGCCCAATTTGGAATTGGGCGCATTGCTTGTAAAGTGGCGGGACTTAACGCCGCGCTTTTGACTCGACACCAGAGCGAAGGATATGGAAACATTAAATATTACCACTCCTCGAGTAGGAATCGGACCCACAACCAGTCGCGTTAACAGTCACACTTACGTGTTCGTGCGCCACGACTGGCCCCAACTAATAATATAAGCAACTTCACGTTTTTCCCTGCAAATCAGGATAGTCAGAGAGGAGTTAGTATCAAGACACTCCGTCCTCTACTTTCTGCCTGAATTTGAGACGTTACATTTTGAGTGGCAGAACTCAACGCCGCGCTATATTTTAGGACCGAAGAATTAAAAAAATTATACCCACAACCGTCGCGTTGACAGCCAGACGTAGTCCCACTGCACGTTTAGAAAAAAAAATGGATTTCTGTATAATATGAGTTCAATATAATTATGTACTAAAGTTAATATTTAAAATATTCTATTCTATAGATTTGTAAATTATAGTTATTTTTTATATGTTTAGTTAGTTTACAACTTCAACCCTCAAGAGGATGGAGAGCTGTCGGGCTTGCCTCGACTGTGCAACGAAGTAGCTCAGAATATTCAGTTTGTTAGCAACCTGACAGTTGGCGAACAACTTGAATATGGATTGTTTTAAATAAAATATTAAATAGTTTTAAATGTTTATTTTAAATCTTATTAAAGCTGTAATTTTATATTTTAGTTAAAATAAAGTTTATTATTATATTAAAACAAATTTGACAAATTGCAATAAAATAAAACACGTTCATGATTTTTTCATATTTTTCAAAAAAAATGGGAGTTTCTATCCACTAAATTAGGGTGAACTTACGCTCTAATAATTAATAACTAACCTTATAAATTATAAGAGAATATATTCTTAAACTGGTGACAGTCGTTGCGCACTGGCCCACAGTGTGACTGTAAATGTCACTGGTGGTGGAATCGATTCCCACTCAGAGTGGGAATATTTAACGTTTCATTTTCTTTGCTCTGGTGCCAGCGCAATGCGCGACGCTATGTTCCTCCACTTTATACCTCCCTCCGGAGTTCGTTATAATTTGAGGAACGGAGTGTCTTAGTACTAGGTTTCATTTGCTTAACCTGCTTTGTGCGGGATACACCGTGAAGCAATAAAAGTATTCTTAAACTAAATTAAGATGGGTAAATTTTACTACTTTTGAAGAAAACTAATATCTTGGAGGGCTATCATCACTAAGAGAGTCGATATCGCTGAGTTCCGCCAGCGCGGGGTCGCATGCAAGGCACTGATTGCCGACCTCCTGCCAACACTCGTTGCAGTAAACGAACGGGCACATCGTACTAATACACGAATGCCATATCTGTACTGAGTTCTCACCTAAAATATTGAAGAATGTTTAAAAGCAATAAAATATTGTATTGTTATTTTGGTCGAACATAATATCTACTGTAGGAAAGAGCTGTGGGTACAAATTTTACTGGAATAAAAATTAAAATGTATCTGAAATTTAAATATTCTACGTTTAGTCCACTATTAAACAGTCAGCATCTGTACTTGGCCTTAAGTAAAGACAGACTGGATGTATCATTTGTTTAGCTTCTCGCTGTATACCGCACGACAGGGTAGGTAGAGGGAATCTAGCGTTAAAACACTCCGTTTCTTTATTTTTTTAAAATTAAGGATTAAATTTTATAAAATCTGCATGGCTCTTTTAGTAAGCACTATGTTCCTTACTTTCCACGAAATTAATAAGAGTTAGCGCGAATCAATTTCCACGAATTTAATTCGCACTAATTCTTATTAAAGTAAGGGAATAAAAAATAATACATTTAAATATTAGCATTCCACTGAAAATAGTTGAACCTATGATCATCATGATGATACAGTCTTATTACCTAACAAAACAATAAACTCTCTAAGAAAAAAAAATCCTTAATTGACTGACAGTTGATTAAAATTGAGTAAATCTCACTTTGATTAAATTGTAATCTCCTAGGTTCAGGTTCCTCACATATCAAACATTTCATCCTAGCGGCTGACAGAGTACCAAGCCAGCCCAATGCCTGTGGATATCTCATTCGTAAGCTCAACAGGTTCTCCCCGGACAAATAATGCGCTCGCACGGATTGCACAGCTTTTCGACGTAAAGTTTTTTCGATTTTCATACGTTTTTTTAGAATGTCATTGTACAGATGTAAGTTACGTTGTTTCTCACGTATTGGATAGAAGTAACTACAAATTAATCTAAAAAAAGTATGTTTTTTTTAACTTTGTATTTTATATTAATACTAGCGCCCCACTCGCGGCTTCGCCTCGTTATCTACGTGCCTGTTTCGCTATGTTGCAACCCTCGGTGGTCGATTTTTGAAAAATAAAGTAGCCTATATTTAACCTTGGATTATCAACTAAATATATGCCAAAATTCACTACAATTGGCCCAGCGGTGTAGATTTTTCATACAAACTTTCATCCCCTATTTCAACCCTTTAGTGGATGATTTTTGAAAAAGTAAGTAGTCTATGTTATACCCAGTCATTTTTACTACTTTCATTTTAAATTTCATCCATATCGGACCAGTAGATTAGCCGTGAAAGCGTGACAGACAAACACACAGACATTCGCATTTATAATATAAGTATGGATATATCTATTTTCAAAGTCTGGTGAAATTTTTAAAATAATTTATTTTTTATATTTTTAGCACCACACTTTTTCCCGCAAGGGGTGAAACAGTCCGTTCTCTACTTTCGATCCAAACACTTGGTGTTAAGTGGCGGAACACAGGTCGGCAATTTATTTAACTATTCTCTTATCAGTATCCCTGGAAATGTGTAAAGCTAGTAAGGTTTTGTAAGTTAAATCCTAAACTATATGGTAATATTTTATAATTCTACCTTCGCAACCTCAGCGTGTAAGGATTTATGTACAACAAGACTAAGATCCAGAGATAGCCTGCGTAAATCTTGAAATAGTATGAAGTAGGCATTGCTCTGGGACGCGGCAGGCACGTCTCGTTAGGCAACGTTATAATTCTTTCGCTTGTGGTAAATTCTGTTAACACGTTGCGCATCATGTTGGCTAATTCACCTTCTCCTTTCACCTAAAGGAGTTAGAATTCGATATTTTTTTTTTGTACTACCATAATGAATGTCCGCGGGTTTTAATTTTAAATACAATTACGATTTATATTATTGCGATTTTTATACATTTGCACAACCCAACACGTAGTACCTATTTAAAGCAGCTTCACGCTTTTTCCCGCGTTGCAGTGCAGTCCGAGACAACCTCTCCAACATGACACAATTTCTATCTGAAATGGAGGCGTAGCGTATTGAATGGTGGAACTTAATGCCGCTCTTTGCCTTTTTATCAGGACGAACGAACGAAAATATAATCATCATTCATCCAAGTGGGAATCGAGCCCCGAACTAATGAAGATTATAGTCAGACGCTGTCTCACAACACCACGATACCCACATTTAAAATAGAGGAAAATCGTGACAAGGTGTCTTAATACTAGGTTTTCTACGCAATATGACGCCTTAATCTATTTAACTTAAGCTGATTACTTTTAAAGTGTTATTCCACACTTAGGAAAATTGAAAAGACATTACCAAAGGCATCACCACTGAGCTCAGTGGTGAGAGCGCCTGGACGGTATTCAGGAAACGCGAGTTTGAATCCCGCTGCGTTCAAATTTTTATACGTTTTCTAAATGTCTTTTGTAATAGCGGTAAAATTTTGACAAATCTTAGAAAAAAACTGTCTAACACTCGATTTGATTATGATTTGGTAAAACAAAAATCACCTTAATTTCAATATCCTGGCCTTGATATTGTGAGATAGGTTCCAAAGCAAATTGTCTCACCACATCCAAAGCTTCGTAGAACAGCCTGTCTAGCATGACAAACGTTGTCGCAGTAATGGCTTCCAACATCACTTTAAGAATTTGTGTCACCAACTTACTACGTTCTGATGGTATATATGTGACTGAATTTACGTCTATATATTTCGTTCTTTCCATCTAAATATTTTTTTATAATAATAATATTTATTATTAAAATGACATGTGAGGCTGTCTTTGCGCAGTGGAACCGTCTGACTTTTATATCCATTTGTTATGGGTTCGATTTCTACTCGATGGATCATAATTTAATTAGTTTCATTTCTATTCTATTTATGGTTTGGCGAACAAGAGTCAAGTTTGGGCGGATAGCAGAAATTCGACTGCTTTAATTCTTAAGTTAAATTTCTATATAATTTGTAAGAAAGGTAGCATATAGGTCTACTATCGAGTTAATTTATCTTTCATATGTGATACAATAACTTTCTAATCACTAATCATCAAATGGAATTTAATTTTAACAACGAAAGTTATTCTTAAATTTACTTATAAAAATCTCAATATTTCACCTTTTTTAATGGTAAAAGCGTAAATTCATTTTTCCTTTGCCGTTTATAATCGATCCTCTTAAAGTAATTAGTTATATACACATTATCATAGTCTATATTAGTCAAATACAGATCGTGGTACGTCACCGCCGCTACCACTATACGCAGGATTAGCAGAGCCAGGCAGATGTTCACTGCTATAAACACTGCCTTCATTATTAGGTATTTCTCATCGAAAGCTTGTATTACACGCTGTCCCGCTTGCTTTGCGTTCTACAATACCATGTTCTTATGTTAATTTTTTTCTTTTATTTCTTATATATAAATTAATATATGAATTATTTTTAGATTTTAAGCAATATTATGTTGATATATATTTTATCTTCACGTATGTGGTTGTTGCGAGGATAGTTAATACATAGAGAGATAAAGCCCATTAATCTCTTTTAGTGATCTGTTACTGCTAAATTTTGATGATATTGCGTGGCTGAACTTGTCGCCTACCAATCTAATCAAAGAAATACTGACCTAAGGCCTAGACGACGACGGCTAGATCTTTATTTTATAAAACCTGAAAGTTCATATATTTGCGTGTCCATCATAGGTAAGAACGACCGGCAAGTATAGAATATGGGTTCTGTTTACTCCCGCGAGTTACTTTCTTTTCTTTCTTTCTACATATAATAATACTTTATTTTGTACTTTTAATAATAAAATAATATTTATTACTTTGAATAAAACATGTAAAAACATTACGAATATCTGTTCGTCGCTGACTCTTGCTCTATTCTTACCTAAATATGTTTTAAGTAGTACCTACTGACTCAAAACAGATTCAGGTAAATACGTTTCTACGTCTATAAATAATCTAATAAATACATAAAGACAACCTGAGTATCATAAAAGTGTTCATGTGTTATATTGTGGCGAAGATTTATTTTATCCAAATCCATTGTAAACGTTCTTTTTATTTTCTTAACGAATATAAACTCTTTTGATATATTAGGTTGTATCTAAAAGAATATAAAAAATATTTTAAAAAAATAAGCACAGAGGTCTAAAGATTTCTGTCATGAATTACTAAAATATTGAAAAATAACTTTTGGTGCAGTTTAAATGGCTGAGGCTTTTGTCCATCAGCCAGCTTATGACATTGTTTTAGTTAAAATAAAATTCCGTTATTTATCCCTATTTTCTGCCCTAAAATTTGCAATTATTGTAAAACAATATAACATTTTTGTTTAATCAGACCAAGAAAACCGATTTTTTGAAAAATATCATAACTTTAAACATCGTATGTCCATGTCCTATGTAGTACATTCTCGACGACGACGTTTGTTGTAGTAAATAAGATAAATATATAACAAAATTTACCTGCATCGAAAATTTGCATATATCAGGTCCTAATAATCGTTTTATATCACAATTTCGAGGTAACAGCAATGGCCGACATATAACCTCTGCATGCGGCAACTCTTTCTTACACAAAATATACGCTGAATAAAATATATTTAAGCATGTTAATGTAGCATGTGATATTTGATCTTTACAGCGAATTCTCATTTTCTTGGCATATTTCTTATCATATAGAAAACTTTCAGTTTCTTTTCCAGTTACATTTCTAACTCTGGAATGTTTTAGGTAGGTATATATTTTTAATCCTTTTTATAAACGGTATTGATACTACATATATTTTAACTATTAATTATGAATACATTATCTTTACTTCATGCTTTTTCCCACATAACCGGACAGTCGAAGGGAACTTAGTGTTTAAAACACATCATTCCACAAACACTTGCCACTAAAAATTAATATACTGCGTATAGAGTGGCGGAACGTAACGTGAGTATAGGTAGAGTCGTATAATTAACAATATCATTATTTACTAATAATCCAGTTTTTTTTGTGAGCTTTGTAATTCTTGCCTTATAGTCGTAACATAAAGTTCCTTTATTTCCTCTTAACGTAGAAATTTAGAAAAATATCGTAGGAACCTGTTTTTCTTAAAAACGTACAAATTGCAGCTCTTTAGCTTTCTACGTTCAATAGTTTCAGCTGGTCGTTATCCAGATACTCATTGAGTAACGAAAAAGCTTAATAAATGCTATTAATTAAAATAATTATATTTAGAACATACAATTGTGAATTCACATCGACTACCGTATTCAATAACTCGTCAGTCAAGTAATTTTCAGTTTTCATTTGCTCTAAGCGTGTGGCCCCTTCGAACTCATATTCTATTGGCGATATAACCTTTCGTACAGACCTGCCATTAAAACTTTTGATTATTAGTGTACTAAGAATAAAATATTATTATTCTTAGATGTTTTCTTTTTGTTGAATAGATTTAAATCCACTATTATATTAAAATAAATTAAGCGACTGTCAAATTAAACAAAATAAATATAAATCATTGTAAACACAAATACATCTTTTTTACAATTTCTTCATAATAAAATTTTGATATTTTTATGATTAAAAGTTGAAATTAATTACGAATATAAGTATAATCAAAAAATGTGTTTTAAATTTTAACGTTTTTAATAATTTAATTTAAGCATCTTATCACAAACCCCAAAGATTCCTTTATTTTGATGATTTCATTATTAAAACTTAATAGAGCATTGTTTAGTGGTTGATATGTTATATCATATCTTATTTTAGTTAAATTATACAATAATTCTGTGCTGCAGGCGTACACTCTCACTACCTCCTTTGCATTCAATCCCATGTTAGTTATTGGACCTTAAAATAACAACGTAATATAAGAAAATAGAAGTCGTTGCAGTATCTATACGACTGCGTCTGAGTATAAAACACTATTGGTTATGGGTTCGATTCCCTCTCGGAGAAATGATTATATTTAATTTATTTTCATTATCCGCTCTGTTATATAAAGCGCCGCGTTGAAATTCATCACTGAACATGCAATGTCTCGAATTCAAAAAGTGGAAAACGAAGTGTCTTGACACTAGGTTCCATCTATCTACCCTGCTATGCAAAAAAGTGTGATGCTTATAAAAGCGATAACGTATTAAAATAGTTTATAAAATATAATATTAGAAGTATAAGAAAAAGAAGTATAAGATACCTATGTGCCGAACGAACTTGTCCCACGAACATATCGCAAAAATTAAAATTATAATATCGTTATGACAGAGGTACCGCTTATTTCCATATTTTACATACAAATGAATTAACTAACGACGTATTATAATAACGTGACTACAGTAGGTATATATCTATATAATTTCTTTAAATAACAAAATGCATTACCCGCAACAACGTAACTCAAGACAACTGCTTTCAGAACACCACGACCAGCCTTGCCACAGTACATTGGTAGTAGTAAAATGGAAATACACCGCATTTGTACCGACACTATATTAGATATACCTAAAAAAACATAATTAAATACTTGTGTTGTTAAGTGTGAAAGCGGGCGTCAAGCCTTCATATGGATGGTAAGTCGCAGGCACTGCACCGAGCGCCTATTTTTAATGGCATTTTGTACTAATGTTTTTCTCTTCCATGGCACTGTTAGGACATCTAACTGAACGTAAGATCGTGAAGTCTTCTTAGGCAAATATATGTCATTTAATAAGCAGGGTCAAGCAAGGCAAAGTATTAATAACTTTGATTTAATATACACTTATTAGTTTCTATTAAGAAAAATAATAACTTTAATTGAATTTTTATTTTTATTTCACTCGTTAGCTTTAGGGTCACAGTTTATTAGAGCCACCCAGCACCCACTCGGCTCCGCCTCGCCTCCCGCGTTTAGTATTTTTTATATAAATTTGTATGGGCATGCGCTCACTACATTAACTCCGTAGCGTCTCCCGATCGCCTCTATCGTGAGCCGTCCACGCGTGGACGGCGAGTGGACCACTCGGAGACAACTCGCTGCTCACACGCTTGCCACGCTTTCTATTTGACTTTGATTTTGTGTGAAATAGAATAAATTAAAATTATAATAGCTTTGATAAAAAAAAAACTGTGCGTCCATATACTAAATTTAAACAACCACGCGGCGTCACTCGTTGACCGCGCGAGGTCCACCCTTGGACCACGTGTCGACAACGAGTGGAGGCGGTGCTGAGTGGCTGCCGGGTGGCTCTAATGAGCTGTGACACTTAGACCCAAACTTTTTTTAGAAGGCCTGACTGGTTTGCTTGACTTTGCGTGTTAAATAGATTTATTAATATAATTTATAATTACCTAAAAAGAAGCTTATAACGAAACCTATAACTAAGCTATTGCAGACCAAAAACGGTATATCCCTTATAAAAAGGTGGAAATAAAGCTGCCCTAAGCCGAAACCAACTAGAAACGCTATAATGCTTTTTACGCATTGCTTTTCATTATATTTAGAATACACTCTATTAAACATAAATGGGCAATAGTTGTAAGATAATGAGCTGTAGTTTTATAAATATTGACATTTTTTGACACTTCTACGTGAAGCTGACATTTCCACTATGGTATGTAATAAAGGTACAGGTTTGTTCTGAAACTAAGTTAACACGTTCAACGCCAAGCAAAATTGTGCATCTTCCCGTTCGGGCCACGTCGGTCAATGCTGGTCGACAATGAGACTTTTCTTTCGGGCCGCGTCGGTCAATGCTGGCCGCGGTATCGGAAACTTTCGATTTATTAATACAGGCCGTAGGGCACTTCTATCTAATTAAAAACCATACATATTGACCCGTCACGTGGCTTATTATTTTCTCTAATATAAGTTGGTTTTTGGAAAATATAAAATACTTGGAAGTAAGACGACAATTTTAAATACGGACCGACGTTCAATGACGTCACAAATAGTGACATTTAGATAGAAATGTGATTTTTGCACGTTCTGTAGGGATAGCATGTTGTCGGTCAGCATTGACCGCGTTGCCAGTCAACGTGTTAGGAAAATTGAATTAGCATCATGTTAATATAGCTCTATATATAAATTTTGAGAGAGAAAGAACAAAATTGTAATTTAAAAAGATTCGACATTTAAAGAACAGAAATTCATGTTCAAAAACTTGAACTTCACAAACACTATTCCTACTACAATTCGTTAGCCAATTTGGTCTTTAAATTGCACTAAAACAATTAAAATAATGAAACACAAAAAGTCTTTAAAATTAAAAAATCATTCTAGGCTCAAATAAATAAAACAACAAGACAATAATTTTAAATTAATCATTTATTATAATTAGTCTTATAAACGTCATTACATTAGTACAGAACTTACAATACATTGAGAAGATTACAAGCGCTTTAAATAAATCAAAGCATCGAATGCTCGTTCCACAATAAATAAGTTTCCATACAAATAATTTCAGCCAAAAAACTGCTTATAAAATGATGTCTCTCTCGGCTTATTTAGGAATGAAAGAGATAGAATATTGCTTTAATACCTTATTTGCTCCTTTTAAATCATAATTTAAATAAAAAATTCGTGCTCAAATTCAATTCGCTTTGGTATTATGTAGAAAAAAAACTGTCAAAACAATATTGACTTAAGTTTAAAGTTTTAAATAAATTCAAAGATGGTATATATTATATTTCCATATTTTTTTTTAATTATATGAATATATATTTATAACCAATTACTGAACAATTGTCTCAAGCTTAAGCAATTTAAATTGACAGTCATAGAAATATTCAGATTTTACACCTTGCAGCACAAAAATAAACTAAAATAATTCCACATAATAAATTATTGACCGTTAAATTAAAATATGAATAATTTTACAGGCTTCCTCCATTCACATTGCTATTATACATTAAATACTATGTTCAAGTTAATTTAGATATATGATATTCAAGATATATATAAAAATTGTAAAAGAGTTATTGTAAAATAATTACCGATGCACATAATAGTGGTCATTATTTTTGGTAATTCTATAAAATGCGTCATCACTCATCATATATCTTAATTAATAATAAATTCAAAATAAAACGGGCTTTAAATTTCTTTTAATTTAACAAATTAAATCAATAAAAAAAAATAACTATTTGAGCCTTTAAATGAACAACAAAAAAAGCAGCGCACATCAAACAACTACAATATTGTTATCAAATTCATTAGTCGAAGAACACTAATTTTATAATCTACTAATCGCATTAAATGCTTAAAATGCTTATAAAATTTCGAGTATAATATTTAAAGACCAGTTCAAATAGCCACATTCCCTCATTCCTAGGGGTTAAGCCGGAGAGGTCTTCTTAGGGTGGTTACGCTAAAGCTGTGGGAGGGTCACCTGCTGGGTCTTCGGACACCTCGGTGACCATTGGCTCTTCTTCTTCAGGTATCTCCAATATTTTGGGTCCGTAGAGGAGTAAGTATGCACAATGCCAGTCACCTAAAAAAATATATTTTTAAATTTAAACCAATTTTGAGAATGTTTACAATTTATTGACCGTTAAATACAGGATTACAGGATATATTTGATATCATTGTACAGGCATGATTATCATATTTAAAATATTTTAATTTCTTTACTCTAGTGAACTAGACTAGTGGGTTCGATTAGTATTATATATTATATGGCTGAACTAGACTAGTGGGTGACTAGTGGGTTCGATTCACTTGAGAAAATAAAATATTAATTAGAATTCATTTTCTTTGCACTGGTGTTGAGTTACTTGACATGTAAAGGCTCTAGAATTTGGCGATAAGTAGGGTACAAAGTGTCAAAACGCTAGGTGCCCTCTGCCTACCCTGCTTGGAGCGGGATAAAGCGCGAAGTTAAAAAAATATTTAAAAAAATAATTTCTTAAGTGTGTGAACAATACTTTAAAATATAAACTCTTACTACAACGCAAATTAGTTTCAACACTTTTAATTTATCAAAGCACAACATATCACATCTTTTGCCAACCCTACTAGGGTTGGCAAATAAAAAAAAAGATAAAAATAACATCAAAATCGAATAAAAAAAAAACCCAAATAAAAAAAAAAGATAAAAATAACATCAAAATCGAACCTCACCATTAAGCTAATTCCTCAAAGCAAAGCAAAACAACTCCCACCCTTTGCCATTCCGGATACCCAAAATTAAAAAAAATACTTCAATACAAAATCGAACCACACCGTTACCAACCCACATCCAAACCAAAAAAAAAAAAAAACAAAACAATTCCCCTATATAAACCCACCTCCCCCACTAAGCTTGAGCACTTCCTCCTCCGTGACGGGCGTGACGGTGTCGTCGTCGCAGCGCAGCCACGCGTCGCCGCGCCGCACCCACGCCACGTAGTGCCCCGACGAGGACGAGCGCCCGCGGTGCGTGAGGACCGCCTGCAGACTGTAGTAGCCGCTGTTGTTGCTGCCCGCGTCTGGAATATTATGGTTTTTTTTTATCTTCACACTGTATCCCGCACACAGCAGGGTAGGCAGAGGGAACCTAGTGTTAAGACACTCCGTTCCCCACTTACCGCCAAATTCGGGGGCATGCCCCTACTTAACGCCGCGCTTTGCCTCGATACCAGAGCGAAGAAAATGGAAATATGAAATATTTCCACTCCTCGAGTGGGAATCGAACCCACAACCAGTCGTTTTCAGTCACACGCTTGTGCCACTGCGCCACGAATGGCCCCTATGTTGAATGAATGTTATGTGAAAATTAGAATTTAAATTCGGGATGGTATTTTTTTATTTCATTAAACAAAAGGTAAGTAGTCCTTCTAGATATGTACAACATAATAGTTGTGGAAATCTTAAGGTTAACATGTTAAAATAAAATTTGAACATTTTTTTTTAGCTTCAAGCTGTATCCCGCACTAAGCAGGCGAGGGAACCTACTGTTAAGACACTCCGTTTCCTACTTTCCACTGAATTTGGAGCCACTGCGTGTTAAGTGGCGGAACTTAACGCCGCTCTTTTTGCCTTGATACCAGAGCCAAGAAAATGGAAATAAGAAATATGTCCATTTCATCGTCGAATAGGAATAGAACCCACAACCAGTCGTTTAATACTGGCCTCTAATACAATATGTAAGAATCAGAATTAGGAAATTTAGGAAAGTTATTTTTTTTTATTTTTTATTAATTGTATTCTTACCCCTCCCCCCACAAATAAGCAATGATAATTATGATGTTAAAAGAGCAACTGTTATGTGTCTTGGTGTATTTTTTACGAGCCGTTGGTAATGTCCGGCATGACCGAAACAACTGATATGCAAATGTAACTTTCAATTGAATTGAATATCTGTAATAAATAGCCAATGAAGTTCTGAAATTGCTTTATTTTTGAGATGTACATATTTTTTCATCTTAAGGTTAAGATATTAAATATCATATTAAATATCAAAGTAATGAAATTTAAAACTAAAAGGAACTTTAGTTAAATTTATCGTATCCCTGATAATTCTGGCATGAAACTTTTGCATTGGAAATTTTAAAAAAATCGGCCAGAATGTAAATATAGAAGACCATGTAAATATGTTGCATGATTTTTCACATAAACAAATCCAAATAAGAAAACACCACACATTTTTACATTGCTTCTAAAAATTAAAGACTTATAGATAACTAGCGGCGTGGTCTATTCCGTTACATAGCAACCCTCAGGGGCGCATTTATAAAAAATGAAGTAGCCTATGTTTAAGCTTAGATTATCAACTATGTTTATGTCAAAATTCATTACAATTGGTCAAGCGGTTTAGATCTTTCATATAAACTTTCATCCCCTATTTGAGGGCTTTAGCGGTTAATTTTTGAAAAAATAAGTAGCCTATGTTAGACCCATAGTTATTTACTACTTTCATTCTAAATTTTATCCAAATCGGACCGGTAGATTAGCCGTGAAAGCGTGACAGACAAACACACAGACTTTCGCATTTATAATATAAGTATAGATTATTACTTTAAATGAGCTATCAATGTATGTTAAACATTATTTTTTCATATTAGGTCTTAGGAGACAAAAAACATTGGCCTCTCTTATGTCTTGACCAATATGTCATTTATCTCAAGCAAACCGAAACTGAAAATAAAAGCAATCTTAGTCTACTCTACGATATACAGTAAATTGAATAAACATAAGTTGAATCTACGTGGAATATTCTAGAACTGAATACTAACCATTTTCGAACCAGTATGGAAGAATTCTTTTCGCTTTGTTATCCTTTTTGCTGTCGCCGTGGCTTTTGTTTCGTGAACTCAACGATGATTCCACAGACGCATCTTCTAGTGCCTGAATAAAATCATATAATATATTAAAAATATTAAGTATCTATACATATATATTTTTTAATTCATACAATAGTTATTATTTATAATATTGAGTCACAAAACTATTTCTCTATAGCTATTGCACAACTTACAAAATTTATGTTTAATATTTTTATAGTTTTATCTACACACTTGGTATGTAAAAACATTAAAAATTTAATTTTACGGGATACGATTCCGTGCATCTTGTAAACCGTCCAGGCACTCAAACGACTAAGCCACACGTTAATTACGTCGAAGTTATGTGCTTGTTACAATTCTCTATGAAGATCATAAAAACAAAAAAAATGTAATAAAGAGTATAAAAATTTCAACGTAGCTGGATGTAATAGACGCATTAGCAGTCTGAGCGCTTGGAATGTTAATAACAACAATAAAAATAAAAGGCATTTCAAACTATTTATATATGTATATAAAAAAGACTTACCTTAAATTTATTTCTCATGGGTGTTAAACGTTCTTGCAGCTCAGGTGTGCACAGCTCATACACATCCAAGTCTAGGGGGAATTTGACATCTTTGAGAATCTTAGCGTTGATAGACTCCTTCTCTTTATAGTAGAAACGTACAAATTGTACTGTTAAGTACGCCGGCAGCCGACTTATTTTGCTCTGAAAAAATAATCTACAGTTAATATTGATAATAGTCACAGACAATCTAGTGTTAAGATACTATATAAGTCTTACACTTTACGTCTAAAATTGAAACATTGCGTGTTCAGTGGTGGAACTGCACTTTTAGCCTTTCAATTTTAATAATAAATTAATAGTTTATTTATATTAATAGTTTATTTCGTAGTATATTTCAAATATTTCTAATTAGTTAAGCAATTATCAACTTAGTATTGTTATTATTTTTAAGCAATATAAATGTGTACAGTCATATTATATACATATATGTTGTGCTCAAAAACTTACAGTTTTCGTGTAAACAGCATCTCTTCCCAAAGTTTCTGACATCTTGGTGATTTGTTCTGCCATTTTCTGAAATTGTACATTAATTTTAAAATATTGTTATTATAAATATCTCTGAGTAATACTTAATAATTTTATTAATAAAACATCAATTCGTATTATATAAATTCACGCAAAAGATTAGAATTAAGTTGTACGAACCTAGCGTTAACATAAGCGATAAATAAAAATAATTTTAATATTCTCCCGAGTGGGAATGGAACCCACAACATCGTGTTTACCGTCAAACGCTGTCACACTAAGCCACAATGGCCTCAGTATAATGAATTATCTGTTAGTTCAAAAAAATATACATTAAACACATTTCTGTTATTTTAATAAAACATAAGTAAGTTGTATATAACTTACAGATCTAAGTCCTGACTGCAAATATTTGACATCTTGCGATATAAAACAGGATAGCTGTAGAAATGACTCGGAGGACTTTGTGGGAGGTTCATCCGCCTCACTGCATACTAATTCAACATCGAGTGTTCCACCAAAATATTGCTCTACAAGGGACTTGCTAAAAATATATATATTTATTAATTATATAATTATATACATACCTGTTTCATATAATCTTATTCTACTTCCTAGCAAAAATCTACAACTATAACGGAACTTCCTTGCTAAATTTCATATTTGTATGTCAAGCAGTATTTGATATATTATCATGCATCAACACTTTTATATATAGATCTTTATATCTAAACTTATACATCTAAATTTTAAATGTTTTGGATGGGATAAAAACACGCTTCTCAATAGTATATAAAATTGTATTCATATAAAAAAAATAGATTGTAAAAACATGAAACATATATTAAAGTCAAGCAACTCTATCTATCAAAAATTCGCTATCATACTATATGTTGGAACCAGACATGTTAGGAAATTGGAACACTTTTTACAAAATGTATAAATATTTCAACACCACGGGATTCGAACCGTCGTCTCTTGTGTCATGCGTTTTCGCAGGTGCGGCTAATTGGTGGTTTTCTAATTGTTTCTGACTGTCTTTTTCCTAAGTGTGTGAATAATACAAATTCAAGATATATTAATTTATTAGAACTTAATATATTAGCAGAAGAATGTAATATAAGCAAATGGCTGGTGGGCCAAAATTATTAAGAAGGACGCAGGTTGCTCACTCCCAGGATGACATTGATAATTATCATAAAAACTCAGTTTAATTATTGTAAAAAAATATGAATTTATATGACTTTATAATACAATTGTGAAGTTTTCAAGTTAAATATATAAAAAAGAAAAATCATTATAAAATTGCAAGAACTTAAATCAAATAATATAAGGTGGCCAGTCGTGGCCCAGTGGCACAAGCGTGTGACTGTAAACGACTGGTTGTGGGTTCGATTCCTACTCCAGGAGTGGAAATATTTAATATTTCCATTTTCTTCGCTCTGGTGTTGGGGTAAAGCGCGACGTTAAGTTCCGCCACTTAACACGCAAAGCCTCCGAATTCGGCGGAAAGTGAGGAACGGAGTATCTTGATACTAGGTTCCCTCTGCCTACCCTGCTGTGTGCGGGATACAGCGTGAAGCTAAAATATATATATATATATATATATATATATATATATATATATATATATATATATATATATATATATATATATATATATATATATATATAATATATATATATATATATATATATATATATATATATATATATATATATATATATATATATAATATAATACCAACATACCTATCAGTTTCAGGTGCAATAGGCAACCTCATCCTCAAAGCACGAACCATCTCAGTCCAGCATTCAGAAGCATCCTGCTGAGCCAACTGTCCACCAGCACCTCTCTCAGCTAAGCGAGGAGCTGCAGCGTGCAAAGCATGGAGGAGCCTTGCAGCCGCTGCGGCACAGGCACCAGCCCCACCGCTCTCTAGAGCTCTCATTGTTTCACTTAATGCTGATGTTAGCCCACCGGCTGTACCTCCTCCTGATGCTAAAAATAATTAATTGTTTATTTTTCGGCTTATTTTTTTTTATTTTTATAGCTTTTAAGTATTTTTAATTTCTTTTTTTATATTATTTACATATTTTTTTATCTAAATATTGTTTTTTTTTTATTGGGCATTCATTCACCACATAAATAAAACACATCATAATGCCTATATTTAAAATATTGTACATATACACAATTTGACTTATCAATCTATTCATTCTAGTAGCTAGAATTTCGCAGTAATATATTTTGTGTCTGGTTAATAGGAATTTTGTTAACATTGAAATATAATAATTTATTTTATTATTAATACAAGATTTTCTTAATAATGACTAAAAAGACTTAAATGACCCACAAAATAATGAAAGCAGAATATAAAAATATATCAAGTATTACTACCATACATAAGCATGTATAACATGTTAAAAGTATATATATATAAATACTAGCGGCCCGCTCGCGGCTTCGCCGCGTGGACTGCCTAATTGTTTCGATATATTGCAGCCCTCAGGCGTGGATCTTAGAAATATAAAGTAGCCTTTGCTTAACCTTGGATTATCAACTATATCTATTCAAAAATTCATTACAATCAGTCAAGCGGTTTAGATTTTTCATATAAACTTTCATCCCCTATTGCAACCCTTTAGAGGATGATTTTTGAAAAAATAAGAAGCCTATGTTAGACCTAGTAACTTTTACTACTTTCATTCTACATTTCATCCAAATCGGACCGGTAGATTAGCCGAGAAAGCGTGACAGACAAACACACAGACATTCCCATTTATAATATATATAAATATGTACAGCATATTTATATATAACCTTTTTGTTATTGTTATCTTTAATTATTTAATTATCTTTACATGAATATAATTCCATATTCACACACTTGGATAAAAACAAATATTTAAAATAAGTGTAATAATTTAAATGCAACAAGAATTGAATCTGTCTCTTGGAAAGTATCCAAGCACTTTAGTGACATTATATTATATATTATTTTGGAGCATAATTTTAATTTTTAAAAACAATTTGCATTTTTCTTTGCAAGCAAGACTAAGTGATGTCTTACATTGTTAACAAAATAAAGCATAAGAAAATAGAAATATGCTAGGTTTAAAAGACACTTCTGATTGATATTTATATTCATTATTATAAATTTATTTGGGTTTAGACAATAAGAATTCAGACTTTAAAAAGTAATTTGAATTTCAAATCATATTTAATAGTAGCAGCCTGCTCTCTGCTTCGCCACATGAACTGCATTACTGTTGCCTTATATTGCAAGCCTACTGATGTAGATTTTTGGAAACTAAAGTTGCCTATGTTTAAACTTGGATTATTAAGTATATTTATTGAAGATTGGGAGATCCCAGTCTAGAATAAAGGTGAAGCTTTAAGCTTGATATTCTTATTAGACTTTTTCTCTAAGTAGTCTATCTAGTATATGTTATAATAGGCAATAAGTAAACTAAAAGAATAAATCGAAGGGTTCTAAACATATTCGAAAATATGTTTTTGAAATAAGTATTTAACATATAAAATTGTTTGTTGTTAAAATAAGCTACTACTTACATTGGTCATACTTAAGCAGTGCATTTTTCAATTCAGGAACAGTTTTAAGACATTGCACTGTAGCATTCATGTAACATGTGTTACCTAAGTTGATAAGACCTTCTGGTAGATCAAGCTGTAAACAAAATTGCATAAAATTATGTATCTTCTAATAAACATATAATTTAGTAAGTAGTAATAGTATATAATAATAAAAATAAATACGAAAACCTCTTTCTTTAGAGTTTTTACATCATTACATAGATAAAAGTAATTAAATTGCACTCCATGTGCATTGAAAATAAATTCGATCATGCTTATCAGTTTCACACTTTCTTTCACATGGCAGGGTAACCATAGAGAAACTAATGTCAAGACAATTCATTCTTCTTTCCACTTTTAAATACTTATTTTTATATTTACTTACAGCAGTAGCAAGCTCTGATTCATTCATATCCTCAACAAAACGAGTTTGTTCTACTGGAGCAGCCGGTACATCTTCTTCTTTACTTCCCATTACAAGGACAATAGCATTCTAAAAAGATATGTATTATAGGTTTAAAATTTAGATAACCATGGCATTATTACTACTTAGTATATAAAATTAGCATTACTAGTTATAATAAATTACTTACATTTGCTAACTTAAAGTTTGCCCAACTATCATCTTTTAATGTCACTCCTCTACATACCACCTTTTGTCTTTCAGGTTGAACTCCAGTTAAAGCAAAAATTTGTGCTTTAAACAATACAGGTTCATCATCTGTATTTACTTCTACATCTGGATATGTTTCCTTTCCCCATTTAACTTTCACTAGAGGAACAAAGAAAAGGGCGTAAATAAAATTTGCTTCAAATAAAAGTTAATATGATATTTTAACTTATTTTTTCTAAGCATTAGACAACAAAAGCAAATAGTAGTTATATTCTAGAAAGCCGGCATTTACGGCATAAAAGTATCCTTGACACCTTTTACAAATGACACAGCATTTATTAAAAATGTTATAAATATTAGCCAAATGTTTTTATGGAAAAATTAACCATTTTGCGAGTGTCTTAATGATTTTGTTATTAATATTTGTTTTCTTGTTTCATACAAATAACCTCAAATTGTCTTAAATGAATAAGCAATAATGGAGTCACTTTAATAATTTCAACGTACCTGACACTTTTGGCATGATTACTATTTAATAAAGAAAATAAATGGAGTAATAATAACGAAAGTTAATTTATAGTCCTTTTTTAAATTATTGAAAGTCACGATCAACGGATCAACTTCGTGGATTTGTTGACAGTTATTTGACAGATGAAATTTGCATTTTTCAATTTGAAATGTCAAGCTTGGCTTTTTTATTTTTTTTACATGTGGCAATAGATTAGACAAACAATAGCTTTTGTCATGTAAATGTTTTTTTAATGTTATACAATATATGAACGATTTTTTTAATTGAGATAAAAATTTGGGAGAAAATGATGCTAATATTTTGTTACATAAATAAAAATTAAGTTGGATATTTAAAACGACTAAGACGAAGACAAATCCGTTTCCGCAACGATTTAAAATTATCATTTAATTAAATTACCTTATAGATTTCTCGAATATTTTTCGATTCTTTATTTAATAATATAATTTCTCCGAGTCATTAATAAGAACAAAACTGAAATTATTAAACCCTATGTTATTTAATATTAATATACAATAAAATAAACTTATAAATATCAGCCAAAAGGTACATTTGTTTGAATTTACATTAGTGTCCTGTGTCCCCTTTTTTTATAGAAATTATTTTTATACGACAAATAAACATACAAATTTCAAATTAAATATAATGTTCCTTATCCAATATGTTACACGATATAAATCATGGAATGATTTGGAGTACAGGATAGACGCAGGCGTACGATGAACTTTTCTTGAAAGCCTGCGCGTGCGCAGCCTACTAGTCCACTAGTGTTCATGAAATCGTCGACAGCGTTGAACGTATGTGAACTTATTTAAAATAATCAATATAAATTTTAGTTTTACCGCGGTATTCCTGCTTTAGGCGAATATAAAGTGTTAAGTGTGAGTGTTGTGAAGTTTAAAATATACAAATAAAAAAATATATATTGTGTAATCTTTAATGTTGGAGTACTGCAGCTGGAGCTTAATGTAAGTTTTCGAGCTTACGTACTTAGGTTATAATGTTCACTTATGATAAATGTATTATTTAAATCAATCTAATTAATCTTTAAATAATGGTTATATGTTTAGATATATTAATAATAGAAAGATAACATTTATTGGTGGAATGATTACATATTATTTTCCTTTTTCCGCTCTGGTACCTTAGGCAAAGCGCGGCGTTAAGTTCTATTATCTACACGATGTTTCCATTTCGGGCGGAAAGTGGAGAATGGAGCGTCTTGGCACTAGGTTCTCTCTACTATGTAAAAAAAGCGTGAAGTTGCTTCACATTTATCCATAAAAGTATAGAGATCTCTCAATACGCTTTTATATTAAGTAATATACAAAACTTAATAAAATGCTAAAATATGAAGTAATTTAATAACACAGTTAAATAGTAGAGATGAACCAAAATGCGCACTTAACCAATTTCCTTGGTTTAATTTATTCGTTTCACGGTCTATCGTGAAATTGAATTAGCCTTTTAATTGCTAGTTTGTAGAACTAAAAACCAATTATACGAGTCGAAACATTAATTTTATTTTTTTCCAATTACGGTGCTGTTTCTATAAATGTTTACAATTTTTTTTTTACTACAGTTTTGAGCCACAAAATAAATATTTGATCACTTTTATTATAAGATCATAAAATATATCGGTATTGACGTAAACTTATTTTGAGATTTTTTTATACTTTCATGCTTAATGTTTCTTTAAATTTTCATCGAATTAACGAACTAATACAGTTCATTACCGTAATTCAATACAGTTCATTTAATACTAACTTTTTAAATTAAATTACTAATCAAATTAATAAATTAAAAAAAAAAAATTGCTGACACATCATTTGATTTAAGTAACATGAAATATATAAGTATATTTTCTTGTTAACATTTATTTTCTTATTATACCGATAAAAATACAGATGTATTTACAGATGTAACATGTCACGAAACCATTAAGTCGTAACGCATTCGCATGGCGACCGAGATGTGGCGGTGTAAAGAATGTATAATAGCCGGCAGGATCTACCTGCCGCAAGCCGCGCCGTTAATATAACATCGACATGGCAGAATATGAATTAAGCGGGGACACAATTTAGTCTCATAAAGACTTGTTTTTATGGTCTAGAGAGGAAATTGAATGTTTCATATAAGTTATAAGTCGTTTTTATATATTTTACGTTACGATTATTTGTTAGTTTAAGAATTTTCTTTCTTAATATAATTAGTATAATCTGAGCTCTACTTTTTATGTAAGAACTTATGTAAATGTCCACATACGTAGGTATATAAATTCAAATATTAGCTAATTTTGGAAAGCAATTCTCTTATTTATCGATCTATACCTACACCTATGTACTTAATTACAAAATATTATTATGTAATTACAAATAATACCCGCTTAAAACAAATTGGCTATAACTTAAGCATAGATAATATATGTCTTAATCTTTTTCTATATTATCTTCTTACAGTAAAAAGTGTCAAACATTAAAACAACACAGCTTAATGACATTATACAGAGGATTGGAAAAAGGTAGCCTATTAATTTACACTAAGCTACCGAATGCTTACTGACCATTAATAAATAGTGTCGAAGGCCAGCATGCAGCTGCACGAATCAATTATTTTTTACCACAGCGGTTTTGTAATTAACAAGTATTTAGCCGGCGCAAAACGGTAATTGAAGGTGCTTTCTCACTTATTAGCCGAGACGTACACGTCTTGCAGGAGTTTTTATTGCGATATATTCCATTATTCCGGCGGAGAAACACATATCATCGTGAGACACTAAACTCTTAGTTGGAACGCTATGATTGTTCGATTAAGAATTTTAATTAAAATCACGCTATCATGTGATTTTGTTACATTAGGTGGATACTTGTTTTAAAAATATTATTATTTTAATGCAGATTAATGGTCAAATAACAATTGTTATAGTATGATTTGAGAATGTAACCTTTACTTAGAATACAATTTGGAGTAAGATTTTAGCATAGCACAATTTAGTCAGAGAGAACCTAATGAGATGACGCTCCGTTCTTCGATTTCTGTTTGAAATCGAGATATTGCGTTTTGAATGGCAGAACGCGTATTGTCTTACGAGAAATGGAAATATTTTAAATGTCATCATTCCTCTGAGTGGGAATCGAACCCACAACCAGAACAGCAAGAACAATAACCTATTCTATATTAAATTATTATAGCGATGTGAATGGTAGAAATGTAGTAGTCGGAAGAACTGTTACGGAAACAAACGGTCTCTGTTATGTTCGCTATTACATATACGGCCATTAACGTTTGTAATGATAATTAATATTTTATCGTTTTAATTTACATATGCAAAACGACGCAAAGCAGAAATTTAACTTAATTTTGTTTTATTTTTTAAGAATAGATAATTTTATTATTTTTCATAAAAGCTGGTAACACCAAACAAGGTGATATATGAAAGTTAAATAACTATTCAGGTTCTAACTATTTAGCTAACCAAATGAACAGACTGAAAGACAAAATAGCCTACTTAACACTTCTTTAAAATAGTCACTCTTAATCTCTAATGTAAAAGAAGAATATTTTAATATTTTATTACAAACAATAACAGCTATAAAATATAAATGTGATATATTATAATAATTTTAGATATAACAGAATTTGTATGTTCCCAGGTCGTTGTCCGTCGGTCACGGTTCACGCTTCACAGCACGATATCTAACGCATCTCCCACTAAAATCACACACTACACTCATTGTCTTGTGCGGTTTCTTAAAAATATACAATGTTATATTTCATAGCAACGATAATTATTAATTACATCCTTTATTAGTATATACTTTTACTCTTATAGCTTTATTATGTAAAAAAGCGTTACATTTTTCGTGGTTCTGTGTAATATTTCAAATATTAGGCAATAACATTTTTATGGTCACTTTTTATGCTTTAAATATTTTAATAATAAAATAGATATTGTAAGATTTAATATATAGGTATTCATTTAGCAATGGCTTCTTAATTCTCATGAATTATACTATTAGTCACCTATATCTTCGTTTACGTTGACTCTATATAGTTTTATTATTATTTTAGACAATATAAAAAAATAATATAAGACATAAAATTCTATCTACCTCCAGTTCCTTAAGGGTAAATCTCTCCGTGAATAAGTGTACTTATTCACTGAGTAAAGATTATATACGTGTTTTAGGTACTTTCTAAATATTAAACAATAGAAATATACATACTGCATATATCATATTAAGTTAATCAAAATGAATAATAATTAGAATATTTTTTTTAGCTTCACACTGTATTCTGCACACAGCAAGGTACGGAGAGGGAACCTAGTGTTAAGACACTCCTTTCCCCACTTTCCGCCGAATTCAGAGGCATTTGCGTGTTGAGTGGCGGAACTTAACGCCGCGCTTTGCGTCTGATACCAGAGCGAAGGAAATGGAAATTTTAAATATTTCCATCCCTCGAGTGGGAATCGAACGCACAACCAGTCGTTTACAGCCACACGTTCGTGCTACTACGCCACGACTGGCCCCAGTGAAATAAAATTCCACTTAGTTATAATTAAAAGTATACATCTATTGTTATATGTAAGAATATCACAATGTTTTATTAAAAATGGTTCAATGAAATTATAACGTAACAAATAATAACAGCTTATAGTGCAGATTATATAAAAATTATGCGAACAACAGTGGAACATAAAAGTTTGCGGAAGTAACATGAGATTGTGTTATTGGTCAGTTAATTTGGAGAAATAATGTTACATCTTAATTTTTACATAACCAAAAAAATTGTGTTGATAGGTTAAAATTTCATAGTCACTTTCACGTCTTTTTTTCGGTTTTTGCAAGTAATAGCGAAAGATTCTGTAGTAGGATAATAATTAATATACTAGCGACCCGCTTGCAGCTTCGCTAGTGAACAACACGTTTATAGCTTCTTCGTATTTTCGACTGCCCACGTTCTCGCTCGAGTTGCGGGGTTTTCTGTGTGTTCATACAAATTTTCACCCCGTATTGCAGTCCCTATGGGATTGGTTTATAACAATTTGGTAGCCTATGTTTGGCCTTGTTTCACAAACTACCTTCCTGAGAATATTATTAGAACTCTGTTAAGATGCATAGATTTTTCATACAAACATTTGTCCGGTATTTCCATCGTATATAGGAGTAGATTTTTTAAAAAAGTAACCAACGTTAGACCCTAAGTCTTCACCTATTTTCGTACCGAATTTCATTGAAAGCGGAATGTCAGTCTGTTTGTTAAAAGAGACAAACAGACAGGCTTTCCTATTTCTAATACTGATATAGAAGTAAGGTTTTTTTTTTTTTTTGTTTTTTTTTTTTTTTTTTTTTCAGCCTGTTGCCGTCCACTGTTGGACGTAGGCCTCCCTCTTAGAGCGCCAACCTTCCCGGTCCTGGGCAGCTCTCATCCATGCGCTGCCAGCCACCTTTTTCAAGTCATCTGTCCATCGTGCTGCAGGGCGTCCTACACTACGCTTGCCTAAACGCGGTCTCCACTCTAACACGTGTCGGCTCCATCGACCATCATTTCGTCTAGAGACATGGCCGGCCCAATTCCACTTCAGCGTGCTGATCCTACGCGCAATGTCGGTGACTCTGGTTCTCTGGCGAATGACTTCATTCCGAATTCTGTCAGCCAGAGAAACTCCAAGCATTACACGTTCCATCGCTCAGCGTGCGATCTTTAATTTATGGACCAGCCCTACGGTGAGTGTCCACGTTTCTGCTCCGTAGGTCATCACAGGTAGAACGCACTGGTTAAATACCTTAGTTTTAAGGCATTGTGGGACAGATGACTCAAAAATATGACGAAGCTTCCCAAATGCCGCCCAACCAAGGCGTATTCTTCTGTGCACTTCCTTTTCAAAATTGTGCCGGCCGAGCTGGATTGTTTGGCCAAGGTACACATAATCCTGCACAACTTCAAGTGTAGCGCCACTTACGACAACAGGTCTCGGGGATACATGATCATTAAACATAATTTTAGTCGTGGCCAGATTCATCCCGAGACCCACCCGTCTTGAAGAATCGCCCAGGTCATTCAGCATTTCCTCCAAATCCTGCAGAGTTTCCGCCATAATGACTATATCGTCGGCAAATCTTAAATGTGATAAGTATTGGCCGTTGATGTTTATACCCCGTCCGTTCCAGTCGAGCGTCTTAAAGACGTCCTCCAAAGCACCGGTAAACAGTTTCGGAGAAATAATATCCCCCTGTCTTACCCCACGATGTAATTGGATTGTTCTTGTGCTTTGGTTCTGAACTTGGACGGTCATGGTAGCGGCTTCGTACAAACACTTTATCACTTGGATGTACCGACAGTCGATAAGGCATCTCTGCATGGATTGTAGAACAGCCCAGGTCTCAATCGTGTCGAAGGCTTTCTCGTAGTCCACATACGCTAGGCATAGAGGCTGATTATATTCCTCGGTCTTTTGGATGATTTGCCTGAGGGTATGTATGTGGTCTACGGTGCTAAAGCCTTTTCGAAACCCAGCCTGCTCCACAGGTTGGAAGTCATCGAATTTATTGGTAAGACGATTCGTGATAACTCTCGAAAATAACTTATATACATGGCTCAGGAGTGTTATGGGACGGTAGTTCTTAAGGAGGGCTTTATCGCCCTTTTTGAAAAATAATAAAACTACACCCCTGCTCCATGACTCCGGTGTAATGCCATTGTGAAGGATGGAATTAAAAAGCCTCGCTAGGCTTACCAAAACAGGTGTTCCTCCCGCTTTAAGAAGCTCTGCGGTTACTCCATCTTCGCCCGGAGCTTTGTTGTTTCTAAGTTGTTCGAGAGCCATCCGAATCTCACCCATATCGATGTCAGGAAGTTCGTCGGATAGGTGGCGGCTAAGTCTGGCTCGCGGGTCATCGGCGCTGTGGGCCAATGGTGGTGGTAATTTCGTGGAGTATAAGTCTCCATAGAAATTTTCGACTTCAGCGAGAATTTCTGGCTTTGAGGTGACGGTGGTTCCTCGTAAGGTTCTGAGCTTTGTCAGATGACAACAGGAGGTATGTGACTTTAAGATTTTCGAGCCCCTGTTCCGTGCAATAGCGTCCTCAATATTTCGGGTATTCGAGGACCTTAAGTCACGTCTTATTAGGGTTTTTACCTCTCTGTTAAGTATCTGACGTTCAGATGGTGTAATGTTGGTAAGTTCACGTCGTTTCCTCATATGTTCCAGAGTCTCGCTTGACAGTTTCGACTTTGATCGACTGCTTGTCTGTCGAAAATGTTTTTGGCCCACTTCGCGGATGACACGCAACAGACTGTTGGTGGCGTCGTCAATGTCCTGTGTGGTTTCCAACATGGCGAATCGGTTTTGTAATTCTATCTGAAACGTTTGGCTACCATTTTCGACTTGGGGCAGGGTTGGTCTAAGTGTCGACTTCATTAGCCTCGCTCTCTCTATTTTGATGTTAATATTTAGAGTGCCTCTTACGAGACGGTGATCAGCTCCGGTATTAACCCTATTGATCACAGAGACATCCCTAAATATTTGGCGCTTGTTACACATAATGAAGTCAATTTCATTTTTTGTAACGCCATCAGGGCTCTGCCAGGTCCACTTCCTCTGGAGCTTCTTTTGGAAAAACGAATTCATAAGAAATAGCCCCTGGGACTCTAGGAAGTTTACCAGCATTTGCCCTCGCGAGTTCCTACGCCCATAGCCGAATTTTCCTACCCTTGATTCACCATATTCTTGTACTCCCACTTTAGCATTGAAGTCACCCATAACAACTGTGTAATAGGTGTTGGTACGAGACATAGCTTTCGCAACGTCTTCATACATGGCTTCGACTTTGTCGTCAGGGTGTGTAGACGTAGGGGCGTACACTTGTATAACCTTCAGGCGATACCTATCGGTTAACCTTAAGACAAGATACACTACCCTCGCCGATACACTGCCAACCTCTACGACGTTGTTTTTGAGTGACTTGTGGATCATAAAACCGACGCCACCTTGGGATGGTTGGTGACCTTCTTTGAAGTAGAGTAGATGACCAGCATCTAGTGTTATCGTCTCCTCTCCCTGTCTTCGGATTTCTGATAATCCAACTATGTGCCAGTGTATTTGATTTAGCTCTACTTCCAGCTCTGTGAGGTGTTCGTTCAGCCGTAGAGAGCGTCCATTGAACGTCGCCAAGTATAGTCGCTGTTTTTGATACCCTACCGTAGCCCGGGGATTCTTAGCACCCCCCGTCGCACCGTAACCTTGGCCGGTACCGTGGCCAGGAATAGTGTGACTACCGGGAACTGGGGGCCGTAGCTCTAAATTGTCGCTCATATAAGGGGATTTGCCTTAGTCACCACGCTTGGCAGGCGGGTTGGTGACCGCAGTTGCTGGAATTTTTCTTCTAATGGCGCTGCTGCCCGTCATCAGGTTTTATATTTAATATTCCAACATTTGTGTGGTTATACCGCCATAGTTTCGGTCGCCAGAGCCTCGTCCGTTGATTAGCAGGATGTACCGCGTGCAGGTGAGGTTGACAGTTAAGGGCCTTAGATGTTGGTGGCCCCTCTTACACCCCAGAAGTAAGGTAAGTATATAATACCTTGTAGATTAATAATTTTAACATTTTTTAAAGTGTTATTCACTTAGTAAATTTAACAAGACAATAAATAAAAATGTCTTTTATATGAACTTTTGAAGACAAACATGGATAGAGATCACCATTTGAAGACCCAAATGGCATTTAAGGATAATTGCGATATAATGCAATGTAAATAAAAAAAGATTTTAATGGATGAAGATTACCATTTCAAGACACAAATGGCTTTTAAGGATAATTGCGATATAATGCAATGTAAATAAAAAAAGATTTTAAGTTCATATTAATAGTTATAAACCTTGATAGTTGACCTTAAAAATTCTTTTACGATTCTATTTATACAATTTTCTTTAAATAAAGTCTTTGATTTTTTGTTATAAAATACTAAAAATGCATAATAATAATTAAGGTCATTAACATATTTAACAGTTTAAGTCGTTTAACAACCTTTTAAAAATTTGGCATAATCTATATATATATATAAGTAGATTCCAATTTTACAACCTTAACCCATATGCAATATGCAATAAAAGTTCTAGAGTAGACTACACGTAACCACAGAGCAAAAAGCTTAAAGCATTGGTTTTGAGAAATGTTGAAACCCAAATTATACACGATAAAATTCATAAAAACCAGTCGATTATTAAATAAAATTTTATGATTCAATTTATTTAATTTCTTTAATATCCAAGGATATTTTTTATTTATATTTAAGCAATCGTACAGTAAGCACACAGTAAAGTACTATTAAATTGTTCACTTGCCTGCCATAAAGTCGCGGATATACGATAATTAATTTATTTTGACCCTGTTATATAAATGCAATCCTAATTAATTAATTTATTTTGACCCTGTTATATAAATGCAATCCTAATTAATTAAGCATATTGCAAGTGTTAAATTATTAGTTTCAACAAATAAAATAAAAAAATAAAATATTTCTGTGGAAAAGAAAACTGAAGTCAACAATAACTTTCAATGAAAGGAGGTTGAGAACCGGTTAAATCAATAGTGACTTTACAAAGTCGTAGCTTTCATACAATGAGCCCAAATATTTACCTCGAAATTTAGTCAATTTCTATGCAAATCTAAAATACCAGCAGTTTTGTTTACTCGTATATTCCAACATACATACATTAGACATCAACGCGCGCGGAATGCTGATGCCTTCCGTAATAATTTGAGGTATTCAAGTAGCAACCGTTTGAAAATGTGATGCATAGATTACGTGTATTTTGAGAATACTTGTTCAAATATATGTGGTATAGTATTTTAACTGTTATTTACATAAAATATTCGCTTATTAAATTAAAGTAGTCTTTTATTATTTCCAAAATATAGATTTATTTATGAAAGTTAATGTGGCATATTTCGGAATAGAGAAACTAAATAGTAACGTAAGTTCCCTCCGCCTACTCTACATCGTACGGAATATTCGTGAAAATAAATGTCTCAAAACTTCAGATAATTTTATACCATTTTAAATATTTAGTTTTATAAATTCTTTTTTTTTTTTACTTATTCAATACTTTTAGTATACTCTTTTAAGTACAGTTGCCTACCTTGAACGAAGAACGTATCTAAGTATTTTAACAAACCGTACCTAAAAAACGACAAGGAAGAAGCAAGCAGATGCTTCGAGCACCTGTCGACTTGCGCTTAAAGCTTGTTTACGTTTGTTTTAAAACTTTGGAGTCAGTTCTTAAATCATTCCTATTTTAATGAATATATTATTATTTAGTATTACATTAAATGTAAACTATATGTTTATAATTACTAAAATACTTTAAAGAAGGTGAAGATATTACCTTGTTTATCTTATTTTCATCGCTTTAGTGTTATGACAAATCTATAACGAATTAATTCAGCAATAGCTTTAAATAAATTAAAACAATGATCAAAAGCAGCAGGGGTTATTAAAAGCCCAACATTGCGAAGTGGCAGCAGCGCAGCAGAGTTAAATGACTTTAAAACGCCATGGTTACGGGCTTGATATCCCATTCGGAAGATGGTCTGATGATTATTTAATTAATTTCATCTACTAAAACAATGCGTTGGGATCAGCGCTCACTGTACATTTTTTCATGTTAGGTGAAAATCGGAAAGTAGATTCTTGATATTAGAATCACTCTTCTTACCACAGTATGCTGAATAAAGCGTATAGCTGAATAAAAAGTAATATATAAAAATCGTAGCATATCATTGAAAAAAAACAATGCCTATAAAAATAAAATTTACAAACAGTTAAATCTGGATTGTATCCAATAAAACCTTATTTAGCACGTTCATTACCTTCAATTACTTAGTTAAAAGTACTCGGGTGTTGCGTAGTCGGCACGCGAACCTCGATTTTTTCTATAGATTGCCTTTTAGAAATAGTAAAAGTTACTTTCACTCTTTATGACACACTTGTAAAGTTTAATCGATTCCATGATTGATACGGCAGACGGCAACATACAAATATTAAACGAAAGTTTATATTATTCAAATTATTATAGTCTGTTGCCACATGTTACATTGCACGCCAATTTTAGAGTTTCTTTTTACTTAATCTTGCTATAACCATTATTAAAATAAATCGATATCATATTGGTATAAAGTAAATTTTGAATACTTTTTGCAGTAAAAATAATAGGTATTTATAATATTAAACTATTAAATGTAAATGCAGTAAATAAAATAATTGAACTGGAGGATGAAGGAAAAGATAACGCGGCCTTGAGCTTTACCAGTCAAGTAGAAAACGGGGACTCTTGACGCTAGATTATTCCTAATTATCATCATTTTTCCAGCTTAAAGTTGCATGCCAATGTATCGCATAGTATATAGTTAATATTCATTAATTAAATGGTTTAAGCAATAAATATTTCACTTTTTAAAATCCAATGTAAACAGTGTTCTAAACATTAATAAGCGTTCAACTTCTAAAAATGTAATTTAATATTTTTTTAATATTACTCTCAAAACTAGTATTTTTATTACTATCGTATTCCTGTTTAAATTTAGAAACTACATTCACTACTCATAGTGGGCAATCGTTTACTTCATATAAATTTAAATGGCTATACATAAACATCAACGAATATTCATAAAATGAGGTACTACCGCGTGGCCACATACGGGTAACTGTAAAGCAAATAAAACAACGGCTCTTAGAAGCTGTAGAATAACATATTCAAAATAATATTTACTTACGTATTCTTACATAGTTTAAAACGGAATATCTTAGATTTATTTTAAATTTCACAATAACCACTAACTCTTTCGAGTTACAGTTAGGTAATTTTGATTTACTTACTTTAAATACTCGTATATAAAGATAAGGTTAAATACCTAGTAAACATTCACACGTTTCGGGCATTAAATATATTTTACAGAACGTAGATACTTCTTTTTTTCTCTCTTCTCTATTTCCACCTATCCTCTTCTCTCTTTGGGGGTGCCCAAGGCCGGCAATGTATCCACAACTCCTATAATGTTGTGGATGAGCATGGCCAAATGGGTACCATTTACGAGTTGATCCTTCTGCTTGTATGCCCACCTTTTTTTTAAAAAAAAGATACTCCTTATATTATATTACAATGATATTTATAAGCAATATAAATATTTCTTATCTGTGGTCTCGAAGCAAACAATGAAAAAAAATCAATTCTCATGATACATATACGTGAGGTCTCCGGTGTTATTATAATCTTTTTGCCTAACGTAGCTGACTGACCAGCCCTAAGGTTGTTTACATGATTAACATTTCTTAGCTTCGTGTAGGGTTCTGTTGCGGCTACGGGGCAATCACCCTGAGCAAGGACGCGCCATTCATAAACTTATGCACGTTATATATTATACGTTCAATAGTTTTACTTATTGGCTTTATTGGAAATATTAAGACGTGTCAAATAAACATGTTCAAATAATGTTTAATTTGATATGATGTAGTACTTGAGATTTAATATGATAAATGTTTTTTTTTTCAATTTAAGGATAAAATCTTAGAAAATATGTTAAAAATGTACAACATCTTGGCTGTAAATATAAAAATATAAATAAATTAAAAATTATTATTTTATAATATACACGTTTTACATCTTAATTATTCTGGCGGAAAGAGGAAAGGGAATGCCTAATACTTCATAGATACTCCCTGCCTATCATTGGATAAGCTTCATATTTTTGCCGTATAGGCTGAAAAAAAATACTTTTAAATAAATTAAAATTAATATTTACATAATTAACAAAGCTAATTCTTTAATTAATAAATTTAGTTACCTTAAAACCGTTGCACAGCAGACAGTTATTTATACATTGTAAGCGCATTGTAATGAGTTTGAAAGACAATGAAAGCAATCGCTGCTGGATGTATAAGCGCATTCCGTTAGGAAGGTGAGTGACCATCCGTCACTGACGTCTTAATTATGTCTGGCTTTTACTGAAATATTTACACTTTAGTTCTAAAGTTGTTATGCTAATTTATAATAATTAGATAGCAAGAAGTATATGTACATACTACATAAATACCTATACGATGTTTTTTAAATAATAAAAATTTTGTATTAAGATTTTTCTTTAAAATAAGATTAATAAATGAAATCATTTATTTTCGTAATAATAACTGTTATTTATATAAATTGTATTTAAATTATTTTGTTAAGTTAAAATTATTGATTTATTGTAAGCAGTAAGTGTGGCGCAAAGCGACTGCTTTTTGACATTATGCTATAGATTATAGGGTCGATCCCGCTCGGAATACTGATTTCATTTTCCAGCTCTCGTAAGATGTCGCTCATCTTAAGTTAAGTTCTGCTATTTAACACGCAATATCTCATTTTCGGAATAACTTTCGGAATAACTCTCTTTCTCTGACTTCTCTAACTATACTTCTCTAACTAAAATAACTTAAAATATTCGAAAACGAGTTAGAAAACTGACGCTACCTTTTCTTACAAGCTAATTGAGGATGCTGCGGAGCGCTTCCGCCGTCTCGTATGATTTATGCGCGAAAGTTAGCGGGTTATTTTGATTGATGGTTAATCGCATAATATGTAAAAGTATTAATATAAAAGATTTAGTACAATTTAATGCATAATTAAACCATTAAGTGTATATTTTATAAATATTAATTATCATTTTAGCATACAAGTAATGAATTATTGATATTAATGAATTAAATAAATATATAAAATGAATGTGTTATTTCCAACTTTATTTTTGTGTCTGACGTGCTGCACTGGTTTTTGCATTAATATGCGCCAGTATACGCACGTAAGGTCAAAAGTAAGCATGTTTTATAAATTCAATAAGTAGCCAGTATTGTTAAATATTCTTTGACACTTAGATATGAAATATCGCCTAGATAATATAAGTCTACTTCATTTATGCGTGTATGTCTCTCACAAACATAGTATAAGTTAAACACTAAAATGTATAAAAATGATTTACCGGCGATCTCGCGGCTTCGCCGCGTGATCTGCGTCTTATATTATTGGGATTTTCTGAATTTTCTGTTCAATCATAATAGAATATAACCTAAAGCACTCCTGAGAAGTGTGGTTTTCTAATTGTAAAAGAATTTTCTTTGTCGTTTCAGTATTTCTGAAGATTAGCCCTTACAAACAAAGTTACAAACTTTACCTCTTTCTTATATTAGTATAGATAGTATAGACTGATATTTCTACAGCTTATCTGTAGTGTTTCTGCTTATATTTTTTGCCAAATTTCAAACTCCTCATATATTTTTCATTTTTTTTAGTGAAAATAAGTACAAATATTTTACTTTAACTATTAATTATATAGTGATACTACTTTGTTTAAGTATATCATAACTGAGGTATTATTCGATCCCGCATTATTACGCCTGATTAAGTTACAGTCGCGTTCTTTTTTGCGTTTGATTTTGTATGACAGGTGTTGACACATTGTATTAATTCGGTTCAGTTCTTTAGATATGGTGTTACGAAACGCGTTAATTATATTACTACTTACTTACACTCCAGAAAGTACTTATTACAAAAGAATTAACTCATTTTTTTAACAGAAGTATTTTTTTTTCTAATTTATTTGTTCATGTCCACGACTTTTGTAATTCGAGTTATTGTCTGTTCTTTCCATTTATGATTACTCGTACCTACCTGATTTTGCGGCTTAGACACGGACGCATACCCTCTTAATACTTGATTCAATTACTATGAATAGAATATATACCTGAATTATTACTTCTTTTAACGAATTCTTCTTAATTTTCCTTATTTCTATACACTTTTAAGTCACATATTCTCAATTATGTCAATAACGGACAAGATGCATATTTCCACTTAATTACTATATAAATCATAAACATATTTATACTTCACAAGTATATAAAACTGCAATCATCTATTAAGCGGTAACATTCAGACATCCTGTTGAATAGCTAACAGTATCGGTAATTCGATTTCAATTTCTCGACCACAATGTGGACGAGTCGGTATCGGTTTACGGTCAGTGAGTCGATGCAAATATCGAACATCAACACGTTTGCATATAACTATAAGCCTATAAAGTTGTACGTTCATTGCCGTCGGTTGAATGCAACTTTACTACTAGTAATTTATTGTTGGTTTGGTATTTAATTTTATTTTTTTAATATTTTTTTGATATAGAATCTTCAAATTTACAAAACGAATTTAAAATTTACGTAATTTCTGATAGATTTTGTGAACAAGTGGTATTTTGAAATCATAATATACAACAGTGGTGGTTAAATATTTTTTTACCATATAAAAGCATTAAAGTATATTCATATTATAATTTTGAATAAAATTTTTACTGTTCTGTATTATTTTTCTAAAAATTTGAACCCGTAGCAGTAATGCCAAAAAAGATTCGATTGATCTGCCTTACGACGTTACCATAAGTAGCCAGTATTGTATAATTTATTGTATTGTTTAAATTATAAAAAAATATATCCACGCAGAACCGCGTGATAAAGTGCAATAAATATAAATTATAAATATAATAGCATATACCGTGTAACTCAACACTACACCTACTTTGTCGTAATTTAACTTTTAAATCGCCTCGCGTGATTGATTTCAACGATTCATATATTTTGCGCAAGTAGTTCAAGTTATTCTTTTTTATTTATTTGTTGTGGTGTTGCTGTATCTTGCATTTTATCTGGAACAGGATCTAATTTAATTTATATTAACAATATGTATTGAAACGGTCCATGTAATTAATTACTATTTAATAAAAAATATATATTTTTTCTTACTGTATATACCTACTTATCGTAGTAGTACAGATAATTAATATTCAATTTTGTTTTAACGTCACGCTGTGTCCCGCATTCAGCATACAAGGCATAGGTTACCTAGTGTTAAGACTGGATTCTCCATTACGTGTCAAGTGACGGAATTTAACACTGCGCTTTGAATCGGCACCAGAGCAAAGAAAATGGGAATATTAAATATTTCTATTCCTCTAGTGGGAATCGAACTCAAAATGTGCTCGCATATAACATGCATATATACCTATCTACATACATATACCTTACTAAATGAATATAAAATCAACGCAGAAAATATTTAATATGAGTAGGCGAGTGTAAACATTAGCAAATGGCTGACTGACAAAAAGATTCGTACAATTTTATAAACAAATATTAGAGTTATTTATTGTGTTAAGTAATTGTCAAGTATCTGTCAAAACAAACATTGTCAATCACGTCTACTTTAAAATATATCTTGTATAAAATTATTAATATTAGTGTACAATAATTTATACAAATAATAAAATCAGAGTCGGTGTCTGCTTGTAATATTAAAATTGACGCTTTTTACTAAAATAACATAAATGCATATACTAAAATAACGTTTTTTATTTTTTTATCTGTCTGTCTGTTCTCACTAATCACTGGTATCGCTTAATCAATTTTAGCGGGGATTTCACTTTCAAAAGCTGATAAAATAAGGAAAAACTGAGATTACTTTTACTTAATTTTCCACTCCACAATTCCACGCGGAGAGAACCACAGGCATAGGCTAGTGTTCTAATAAAGGTCAACTGCACCTTACATCTCGTTAGAAAGCTAAAGTATTGCTACATACCGACAATCGATCTACTTGAATATGTGTAGACTTTCTAGAGTAGGTCAAGTTTTCAAAGAAAAATGAAACGTTCGACTCTTTTACTTGTTATATTTAATTGCCATTTTTTGTATTCGATTTAGCTTACAAAATGATGAACGATTTGTGATTAATATATTGCATGATTATTATTTTTAAATGTATTGAAACAGTCGTTTATTTTAATATTTAAATAATATTTAAAAAATATTATGAATATATATACTACATACAATATATGCTTTATAAGATATATCTTTACATAGCTATAATAACACTGTAAACGAAGGCGTACTCTACTAAATTCAAAATGCACAATTTCTAATACATTTAAAAATAACTATTGTAAAAAGTTTGTAATACCTTAATTATGGAATTTATTTTGTTTATGACGGTTTCACTTAGTGTACTTTCCGCGATATGAAGTTTTAGATGGCGGACCTCAAAGACACGTTCTCTTTCCAAGCTTAGAAAAAAAAATACAAACAACTAAAATACAATCATCTCCCAGGTGGAGAGTGAAGTCAAAACCAATCGCAATATCAGTAACTATTCGATTCGCAGTAGCTATTCCAATACGCTTAAAATGCTATTTATAAATTATTACAATACATTTGGCATCCACAGGTTTTATCAGCATCTAATAATACACTTTCACTAAAACATAAATAACGACCGTAACGTGTTTACGAGTGAATGGATCGTAAATCGCACCTATCCCAAGAAAGACGCAAATTTTAACATAAATTATTCATAATATTATGTTACTTTATAAGTAAGGTGTCATAAATGCGTATTTTATTATTATTATTTGTATATTTTCAAACAAGTTTCGCAAAACTTAACTTTCACAATGTTTTCGAAAATTAAAAGTTTCGAGTTGTTCTATTTCTTATTTCAAGTAAAAAATCTTTTAGTTAAAAATATTTTTTAATATCTTTTTTCCATTCGAGCACTGTCTACATACGTGATATCCCTACATACATACTCAAATCCTCCGGAAGGCCCTCATATTTTTTACGTGACTTTCTCCAGTACTACGATACTATGTTCTCGAAGGTCCATACTTATATAATAAATATATAATTGAGAATGAAAGTAGTCAAAATTACTAGGTATTTATTTACAAACATAGGTTATTTATTCAAAAATCAACGTTTAAAGGGTTGAAATAGGGGGGGAAAGTTTATATGAAAAATCTACACCGCTTGACCGATTGTAATGATTTTTGGCATAAATATGGTTGATAATCCAAGGTTAAACATAGACTACTTTATTATTCAAAAATCCACCCCCGAGGGTTGGAATATAACGAAACATCTATGCAGCGGGCCGCTGCTTAATCAATAAATCTTAAATACCTCATAAACTTGCAAAATGAAGTTTAAGTTTAAACAACAACAAAAGCGTCTAAACTTAAAGTAGGTACATTTTTGCACGTACAGATTAAAACGATCACGTGTGGCCATTCTATTTATCATGCTACTGTGGATTTTGGTCACTTCGCATACATAAGTAATCTTGGTGACCTCCCAGTTGATGTAAAAAACGAGTCTATAGAGAGATGTACTAAATATTATATACGATTATATTAATTTGGCTTTGTTTTAAAGTTAGTCGCTCTAAAGACGTACACTATAAGAAATTTATCTATTTTTATATAACATATAGTAGCATCGATGTGCATTATTTATTGCCGGGTACTATACTATTGTTTTAAAATGTTAAACTGTTATTGACAAAAGTTACTTTGAGATTTGAATGCATTACCAACAGACAACAGATTTTTTTATCTTCTTATGAATAGTCAGGTACTCGGTAGACACTTAATCTTCATAAACCTCTTTTTACCTAATTGTAAATTGCGTAGGAGGGTACTTTTGCACACCAAATATGCTATAAGTACTAATCATTGCTACCTAGCTATGTTTTAAGCAGGCAGTATTTTTTTACCCGCGACGGAACGGCGACTGTATATGTGTTTGGGGATAGAGGTTGTTTGTTTGTTTGTTTGTTTGTTTGTTTGTTTGTTTGTTTGTTTGTTTGTTTGTGTGTTTGTGCAAATTACTATGTCAATTATTTCCAAAACTATAAGTCCGATTTTGATACGGTTTTCTATGATAGGTTAAAGTTCAATTGACGTATGTTCTTATGTATGTCTTATTGCCTTAACTCACCAGGGGGCGCTGCAGTAAGCATTTTACGTGAAAACGAATGTTTTCAATTATCTCAAAAAATAATAGTCTGATTTCAATAGATTTTCAGTGGTAGATTCAGGTTTAATTGGTGGATGTTCTTGGATATGTTTTATCGTGTCAAACCACCAGGGGGCGCTGCAGTAAGCATTTGTTTGTACTTTTTTTGTATTTATTTGTCTAAAACCGAAACTACTGCTCCGATTAAAAAGAGTTTTCATAAAAAGATTCAGCTTTGCTTGATGCATATTTTAAGATTTTTCTTTTTTTGTTACGGGGAAAACTCACCAGGGGGCGCTGCACTAAACATTTGTTTATGCAGAGCAAAAACTACTAGTCCAATTTAGATGAAACTTTTAAGGATGGGTTCAGGCTTAATTGGTGCGTCTTTCCATATATGTGTTATGGTGAACACTCATCAGGGGGCGCTGTAATAAGCATTTGTTTGAGTTTTTTTGTGTAAAACCAAAATTTTTCTTATATTTATTTGTCTAAAACCGAAATTACTTATCCGATTGGCTAGAGTTTTCAGAACTAGATTAAGCTTAACTTCGCACATATTTTAAAATTTTTGTTTTTACGTTACGGTGAAAATTCACCAGGGGGCGCTGCAGTAAACATTTGATTATGTATAGTAAAAACTACTAGTCCGATTTAGATGAAACTTTCAACGATAGGTTCAGGTTTAATTGGTGCATCTTTTCATATATGTGTTACGGTGATCACTCACCAGGGGGCGCTGCAGTAAGTACATTTGTTTGTGCAAAACTAAAACTACAAGTCCGATTTGAATGCAGTTTTCAATGATAGATTCAAGTTTACTTAGTGCATATTTTCATATATGTGTCATGTATGTTTACTTAGTGCATATTTTCATGTATGTGTCAACTCTCTAGGGGGCGCTGCAGTAAGTAGCTGCTTCCATTTTTTGTGTATAACAAAAACGACTAGTACGATTGGAAAGAGTTTTCAGTATTAGATTCCGCTTTGTTTAGTACATGTTTTTAAATTTATATTACGGTGACAAGTCACCAGGGGGCGCTGCAGTAAAATATTGTTTCTGCAAAGCTAAAATGACGAATTCGATTTGGATGCAGTTTCAGTGATAAGCTCAAGTTTAATTAGTGCATATTCTTGGATATGCTTTATCGTGTTAACTCACCAGGGGGCGCTGCAGTAAACATTTGTTTGTAATATTTAATGTAAAACCACAACTACTAGTCCGATTGGACAGAGTTTTCAGTATTAGATTTACCTTTACTTGGTGTATGTTTTTAGTTTTTTTTTACGTTAAGAACTCACCAGGGGGCGCTTCATTAAACATTTGATGGTGCAAAGTTAAAACTACGAGTCTGAATTTGATGCAGTTTTCAACGATAGGATCAGGCTCAATTAGCGCGTGTTCTCGTATATGTGTCTTGGTGACACCTCACCAGGGGGCGCTGTAGTAAGCATTTGCTTGTATTTTTGTGTGAAACCTATTTAGATGCAGTTGTCTGTGATAGGTTCAGGTTTAATTGTTGCGTGTTTTTATATGCCATATCACAAACTACCACGGGGCGTTTCAGTATAAATTAATTTGTTCCAAATCAAAACTACTAGTGGGTTTTGTGATTTTCACTGATTTGGTTAAACTTAAGTTTCCTAAAAATGTTGCGGTGACAATCTGCCAGGCGCTGCAATAGGCATTTGATAACCAGAAAGCATTGGGCTTATAATTTTTTTTGGATTTGCATGAAGATTAATATAAAGTATTTCGAAATTATGTAATAATATATAATGTGTATCTATTCACTTTAAAAAGTTTAAAATAAAAAACAAAATTAAAAATTTTGAAAAAACCCACGACGGTTTAATTGTAATTGAAAAAGGATAAAATAACTAGAAATCCCCCGCCTAAAAGAATATATCGTCGACAGAAAACGTATTTGCTGTAAGTAGAAAAAGTACAATTTGAAATAAAGCCGAAAAACGTTTTTAAATTTGAAAAAAAAATCATAGCTCTGTTAATATAAGCAGTATAGACATGATTTTTGGTACGTGAACAAACTTTAACATTACTAATATACTGAAAATATCTACATGTTTCTAAAATAAGTGGAAGTAGATTTTTCATTACTTACAGCAATTCGTCTTCAATTTATGGAACATAAAAATGTCGTAAGTAAGAACTGAATTTGTATGGCGAGTGAGGATTCTGATTCTTTTGAAAGGAATTTAAATACTGTAAACGATAAATAACACTAAATAAGTATTATCTTAAAGACTTATATATATTTTTGAAATGAAGTTGACATAAATAAGCTCTAAGTAGTGGATAGGTAATAAGGCCAGACTGCGTAAGACATAATGGATTCTTAACGTCGTCACAATTGCTGTAAGTTAAAAAAAATAGCAAACCACCGGATTTTTGGGTAGTTACAACAAATTGGATGAATATTTTTTCAAAATTGAGAACGCGTAAGTAATTTTTTTTTAATCTCAGCAAAAAACTACCTAGATCATTCGACGCAGTTTTTTTTTCTGATTCAAATGATATATAAAACCAAATTTCGATATTTTCTACTTACAGCAAATACGTTTTCCGTCGACGATATGTAACGAGATGATGGGGACAACTTCGTCGGGGGCTGCCAGTTGCAACCTCTATTTTAAATATAGTAGCTAACAGTATAGATTTCGTTCTTAAAGTTTTTAAAAGTAATACCAGTTATCAAAACTGTAAATTCATATTAATATTTTAATTTTTTCCTAAACCTGTTTTAACAGCATGAAAACCTAGGAGAAGTTAGCAAACTTAAAGTAATGGCAGCTCCGACGAAGTCGTCCCCATCATCTCGTTACATATATTCTTTTAGGCGGGGGATTTCTAGTTATTTTATCCTTTTTCAATTACAATTAAACCGTCGTGGGTATTTTCAAAATTTTTAATTTTGTTTTTTATTGATCGAAGAACTCTTAACCGTATCATAAATACATCTACAAAATTCAATTTCATAAATGACACACACATACTATCATATTTATTACAAAAATATTTATCCTAATACAGACCAAAGTCACTAACTCCGTTTTATTTGTAGATGCCAACTACTCCTCGAAGAAGTCGTAATAAAGCCTAGAAATATTCACATATTACAAAACTTTGCCGTAACAGTTCTAGCTCATGACTCAGACGATTTAATTGCAGGCACTTTACATATTATTCGTTTCACTTTAAGATCTTCCACTCGAACATTTTGCCGATTCATCGTTTCTACAAAAGCTCTGGTTGCGTGGGATGCTAAATTAAAATCGCAAAATTTCTCATATTTATGTGAATATGTATTAAAGTGACTTTCTATTTTTCTAACCAATTCTGCAGTTTTCCTTTTAGAATGTCGCTTCATAAAAATAAGATCATAAAGTTTTATTTTACTTTCAACTAAAGTGGTTATTTTATTATGCAAAATGCAAATATATTTTTAATATTTTCCGTTTTAAAATAAATGTAGCATTAAATTAATAGCATATTTCAAGGCAACAAATGCAATTTGTAGTATAATATATGAACTTGGTTTTACACTGACGAATTTCCTTCTTGTGACTTTGATTCCTCCCACTGGTTATCACATAGAGAAGGAGCTCCTTAGATTTTCATGGATGGACTATACAAGTCCGGGCCAAATGCATTGCGAAGACGGAATTTTTGGTCAGTGCGTGGTGCATGTGACCCGAGTATAACCCTTTAAAATGCAAATTAATCCAATTTGAAAAGACTACTAACGCAATCTACAAAATACTATATAACTGTGGATAATTCTAGACAGGCAATAAAATATTTTAATACCAGCGGCCCGCTCGCGGCTTTGCCGCGTGGACTGCCTGATTGTTTCATCATATTGCAATCCTCGGGGGTGGATTTTTGAAAAATAAAGCAGCCTATCTTTGACCTTGGATTATCAACTATATCCATTCCAAAATTCATTACAATCGGCCAAGCGGTTTAGATTTTTCATATAAACTTTCATCTCCTATTTCAACCCTTTAGACGTTGATTTTTGTAAAAATAAGTAGCCTATGTTAGTCCCAAGGTTATTTACTATTTTCATTCTAAATTTCATCCAAATCGGACCGGTAGATTAGCCGTGAAAGCGTGACAGACAAACACACAGACTTTCGCATTTATAAAATATTTTAATATTTCTCTCAGAAAGTTTATTACACACACGGACTTCAATTTGACATTTTCTAAGTGACCCACGATGACACCACCTGCTAAAAGGACAAACATGTCAATACGAAACAAAAGCGAACGTCTTTGACCTTTAACAAACACAATTAGCTCCACCATTCTATTACAAACAAAGGAATTGCATTTGATTAAGCAAAACAGGTTTAAGTACATCTTGACATAATGAGCGTGGTCATCACGTTGCATGACGCTGTAGATTCCACCAGAGAAACGGCCGCGAAAGTAAAATCATTGAAAAGATTCTTCCGCGGTATTAATTTTTTAGTCGTTTTTTTACGTTTCTTATACTTATCTGATTTAAGTGTGCTATTTATTATAACTTATTATACTCGTGTCGTGTCGTGGCGCAGTGGTATTAGGTGTAACTGTAAAAACGATGATGTGGGTTCGAATTTAAATATAACAAATTCCAATGGCTCTTGGAAATGATTTTTCATATTTACGTAATGGTAAGATAGAGAGGCAGAGCGTGGTTTCGCCGCTTGCTTTACGCAATGTTCCAAATTTCGGCAGAAAGCCGAATGTGTCTCTGTATCCTATAACTAAATCTGCTACTTTATGATTATTTTATTAGATTCAATCATCGTTGAAAGTGATATACTAAAACCAAATATAGTACCCGGCAACAAATAATGCACATCGATGCTTAGAATGAAACAGTCGGTCAGTTTCGTTTTCGTAGAGCGCTGTCTTGGTCACTCAGTTGATATGTGACGTTTCTCACTGGTTTGTCAGTCTTTGTATAGATACGGTAGAGTACGGTCGGTTTCAGGTTCAAATATATATATAGAGTTGTTACTGTCCCCAAAATTTTATTTTTAATTACATCTTTGACAAAAAGAGGAAAAATTTTGCACGGTCAGTCACGTGAAATTATGTACAATGCAAAAAAACAAGCTGTTAAGCCTACAAATAACAGAATTAATTGAGATCCATTTACACATAAGATAAATATGAATATTGTAATGGATCCCGATTAGTTCCGTTTTCTCTATATTTTTTAACCACCTTAAAAAAAGGTGGAGGTAGTCCACTCGTTTAGTTTTTTTTTCATTTTCAAGCGTCAAATTTAATTATTAAAAAAAAGGAATCAACTTCATTGAAGTTGACAACTATTATTATCGCTTTAACAGCTTTTTATAGATACCGGACTGTTATTATTTTAGCGACAGAGACGACGCTCTACGAAGTCGAAGCTAACCGATTGTTTCATTCTAAGCAACGATGTGCATTATTTATTGCCGGATACTAAAACCAAATACTTTTCATTTGCGACTTATTTAAATAAATATGTAATCGTAAATACGAATTAAATCATAGATTACTTTCTACCATATAGTCCGTTTATATGACATCTTATGTTTTTGCAATTATATTGAAAGAGATAAGCGATATACGAATAATAATCAATATTGAACTAAATACACAACAACCAACAATTTCTTAGAATTAACAATGAAAGCTACCTAAATTTAATATTTTTTGCAAAAATATAATCGAGACCAATAATTTATTCCGAAGGCATATCTAAATCAGGGCACCGCGACTAGCTCAATGGTCGAAACAGGTGCTCAGAAAACAGGTTCTAAAATCGTATGAATAAACAACTGCTCACCGTCTCTAAATAAATTTGTAACCGTGGAAATGCCCGGCGCGTTCCCATTGCTGACTTAATATAGCTGTGCTTTATGTACTTTATTTATGCTTTTTACTTAAGCATCCGTATCTGTCATATTAACGTGCGCTAAATGGTAAAAGGTATCTACGAGTATACTAGTAATTTTAAAAAGTGGAAGGCGTATAAAATATTATAGACCGTCGTAGTGAAGTAACTATCGTCGCGTAACTGCAATGCATGTGGATTTTATTCCCACTCGAGGAATTATTGTATATTATTTTAATTTATTCAGTAGTTAAGACGAAGGCGGCGTTGCTTTCTGCCACTTTACACGTTATCTTCTTAACGCTAGTTTTCTCTGACTATCCTGCTATGCGGAAAAAGGTGTGAAGAGGCTCAAAAATATATATTTTCTTCATCTATTAATTTTATCGTGTTGACATATCTGACGCTCTGGTTATCATTTCATATCATTCATTTTAAAGTACATTTTATATGAATAAAATAGGGAAAATCTAAGCGAAGAAGAAACTATTAAAGAAACTATTAAGCCCGCTACTTTGTTTTTCGTTCAAAGAATTTGGATTACTATTCAACTAGCATTCTTGCCTTTATACCATTCGGAGAAGATTATATAATATACACGTGTAGTAACAGTTAAATGTACATTTTTTTTAGCATCACGCTGTATCCCGCACACAGCAGGGTAGGCAGAGGGAACCTAATGTTAAGGCACTCCGTTCCCCACTTTCCGCCGAATTCAGAGGCATTGCGTGTTAAGTAACGGAACTTAACGCCGCGCTTTACCTCAGCACCAGAGCGAAGAAAATGGAAATATTAAATATTTCCATCCCTCGAGTGGGAATCGAACCCACAACCAGGTTTACAGTCACACGCTTGTGCCACTGGGCCTCGACTGGACACAAAATTTACATATTAATGTAAACATATTTATTTATGTACATTTAGTACATGTAAAGTACATTTTATACATAGAATATACATAGAAATTTAAAATAACTGTGAAAACGATATTGATCAGCAAAAATTATTATTATTGTGTTGAATATTTAAAGGATGAAAATGTTTGGAAGTCATTTGATTTTAGTTCAGGCATCTTCTTAGCAGAACTGCCTCTCAAGCCAGTGGTACCTTTATATTCATTAGACGATTCAAAATATCTATTTGAATAAAGAACATTATGTTTTATTTTAAATTAAGAAACTTAGTATTCTTCATTATCTGACGATGCTTACTTAAGTGGCGAAACTAAACGCTTCAATTTTTTTTTTACTAGTGTCTGACATTAAAAAAACCATAAACAATTAACTAACTGACTCATAACTCAGTTACGTATCAACAAATCTGTTTCACTACATATTTAAAAAATATATTTATGATTTATTTTCAGACTGTAATTTATCACTAATGTGCGTTGAAACGCGGATGCGGCGAGGATGCGCGAGGAGGAGCTGGAGGTGGCGCTCAAGGTGGTGATCGTCGGAGACGGCGGCGTCGGCAAGTCCAGCATGATACAGAGATACTGCCGCGGCACGTTCACAAGGGACTATAAGAAAACTATTGGAGTTGATTTTTTGGAAAGACAAATTGAGTAAGTGTTGTTGACAGTACTAAACTATTAAATATCCGATGGTTTCCTTTTTAAAGTTTAAATATCTTTTTATAAAAACTTTTGTTTAAATATGCTTTACTTCATGGTAGAATACTCTACTTTTCAGTGGCGAAATTCTACGCTGCGCTTTATATTGTCTATAATTATTCCTCCGAGTGAGAACCAAACCAACAACCAGTCATATTTACAGTCAGTCACTGTCTCACTGCGCCACATTGGCCTCATTTTTTTATTATATTTATATATATACATGACATTTGTATATTATATACTAGCCTACATCTATATATTTTTTTATATTATAAAAATTAATTTACCAAAAAAGACGTCATATTGGCATATTAGGTTACTTCTATTATATTTTTTGACAATTTCAAATATTTGCACCAAAACATGTCTTAAATGTCTTTACAACTAAATTCTTTAGATAGAAGGTTAGTTTTTAGTTGTGTACTTTCGTTATATTCCTTAAGAGGCAGACAGAGGAATGCGACAGAGCACTGCGTACTTTACATTCCAATTCGCTTTTTATAACTGTGCTATTTCATGGCGAGGCCTAACGAGACAAGAATCTGTGTACTTTGTATAAATTGATTGATTTTCTTTACGTTTAAAGAAATGTTTAAATAAATAATAGGTACAAAGAAATGTATGAATAATCAATAGGTACAATAGAACGTGTGGCTTAGCGATTGAATGGCTTCCAAAGGGCGCAGGTTCAAATTTTATACGTTTTCTCAAGTTTCTCTCATCCTAAGTCTAATCTTAATTGTAGAAAGGACGTATTGTACTATTATTATTTATGTTTTGTTAATTATTTATATAATATTTTTTTTATTTAGATAATAATATATAATAAATAACTAATAATATCATAACGTTTATACGTTATTGCAATGATTAATATGTATTACTATCAAATTATGAATTATTCATGCTTATTGGATTTTTATTCTCGAAAAAAATATATAATTATGACCTCGATTGATCTTTCTACCTACACAGTATCGATGTTACTCGAAAATGGCCATGCAAAAAGCATGATGACCCCTAAGGAAGCGTGTATGAAGAGTTTGATCACAGTGGACGAGGCGATAGAAGTATGCAGGGGCCCTAGCGTTAAGCGCTCCATTCTCTCACTACCCCCCAAGGATAAAGCGTAAAACTATAAAAAAACATTATCATCAATCGTTCCAAGTGTGTGAATAACATTTTAATAGATTAAAAAAATGTACTTGTTATAACTTCATTTCTATTATCCCAGGATTGATGGTGAAGAAGTTCGATTAATGTTGTGGGACACAGCGGGGCAGGAGGAGTTCGACGCGATTACCAAAGCGTACTACCGCGGCGCGCACGCCTGCGTCCTCGCCTTCTCTACTACGGATAGAGACTCCTTCTTAGCGTTACACTCATGGAAACTTAAGGTATAGAAACATTTTTTTTATTATTTATATGGAATTCTGGAAGTTTAATACTATTTAAACTGTAAAACTGATGATCCAGATTCCCACTTCCCATGTCCCACTCCGAGAAGGGAATATGGAACTAAATGTCGGGATTTGGGTTACCTAGATGTATGAAAATTATTAAAAAAATAATTCCTCTGAATGGGAATCAAACCCACAGCGATGGTTGTGGATGTGATCGCCATTTAGAGGAATGATATTTGCACGCAATAGCTTTAACACAGTCTAACGTTAGTTATAGTGGGACACTATACCATAAGGGGCTCACAGGATGTATGATTCACGTATAAATATACCGACAGATAAACATTTTTTTTGTCTATACATAAGAAATATATAACAGGAAACTTTGTCAAATAAATCATTGTTAAGTAACTATATTATTTACATTTAATTATCTCGAAATATAAATAATAACATAATTTAATATTTAGAATAATCGTTAAATATATTTTTGATTGTATGTATGTAACATACAAATTAATAACTAGTGATGAATAAAACAATATGATAAAGAACATAAGATAAACTATGTCGCGACCCACGCCACTTTCCGCTACAATACGCGTAATCTAAACAAGCTAGTACATACGCTGTCCACAAGCTTTACAACGCACTCTTGTAGTTAGTCCGGTGCATCGTTTGCGAAATATTTAAGATGTCGCGCTGGTTTTACAAGTTTTTTGCTACATTTGTCATCATTTCGACCGGCGTGACCTGCGTCTCGAATGTGAGGAACGAGGAGCAATGCGTCAACTACTACAGAACCGGCGATGAATTCGACTTAAACGAGTTAATTGGAAATTGGTACGCTGTTTACTACTGGCCACCGATACAAAGAAAACGGGACAGCTGTGAAAAGATTGAATTTCAGAAAATAAGTCAATTTGAACTCGATTGTTATAAAGATGCGGCGTTTGGCGACACACTACTTAAGTCAAGTTACATAAACAACGCCGGGAAACAAAAGATTGTGTATTATTATGGATCCGACGAAGTGAAGAATCAAATTCGTTCGTGTGATCGTGTTTCTAAGTACATATTCATAGATATTGACGATGGATACGTTATGGGGATCAATTGTTCTGCGGCGGGTCGTGGTGTGCTTTTAGCAAGAAATTTGACGTCAAAGGCGGAAGTGCAGTCCGTTGTTGATGATATAGAAATAATGACGGGACGACAAGGAAGTCCCGATTGCCCTCTTTAAAATTTACGTTTAAAATCATTTTCGTTAAGAGTTCAGTGTACATGTATATGATAATAATTAAAATTTTTATACGTAGCTTTACAAAGTAAGTAGTGTTTACAAACAGATAAGCTTATGTCGTTTAATATTAATAAAAATATGTATATTTATGACAGCATTTGTTTAATAACCTGATTTTTCTATATCTTAAATAGTCTACCAGTGTCAAGTATTTCTATACGAAAATCTGCCAGCCAGAAATGAGCGCGTAAATTTTGTAGAATAATATGAAGTATGAAATTAGGAAATGTATTATAGACTCGTTCAAATCTAAAAAAATGATAAAAGATACAACGATAACAAATAAGCGCTAAGTAATATAAGTAAGGGAGGGAGGGAATAAGTTTAGGGATGATAATATTTTATACTAATAGTGATTTCAAATAAAAAAACAGATAATTTATAAATTGATTTCATTTAAGTAGTGTCATGTCTTAAAAAAATGAGAAATAAAGAAAGACGCTATATTAAAATTGCTGCTATTTAGGCCAAGCGTTATACTCATACTCTTTAACCTCAGCTGAGGTTGTGTTGCAAAAATTTACACAAAATCTGGTTATAACCAGTATTTATACAGGTTATTTTTATTACTATTAAGATAGTATCGTCATAAGTACACCTACATTATTCACCACTTGCACCATGTTTTTATTATGTGCCTAAATAAACAAAAACCTAATGTAAGCTTATGGGTACGTAGGGTATATATGTGGGTGTTTAAGGTCTGTTCCATACGCAAACATATTATTTGAATGATGACGATCTTGAATCTAATGAAAGTACTAAAAAGAGAACTACAACATTAGAAAACTTCATAGCTCATATATGAAAAAAAAATTGAACCCCTTACTACGAAAAGTAAATTATACGAAGGAGTATGAAATTTGGTATGGAGAAAAAAATCAGAGTAATAATATTTTTTAATAAAGCATCATAAATAAATTGAATTAATGAAATGAATATTACATACACATGACAAACATTTGGTAATAATATGTTTGACATACACTTTACACTTTTATATAAATATCAACTGTTGAGATTTTTCCGTCCCCTCTCGCAGACTTGCCTTTAAGCCAATGGTAGCTTCCGGTAAGATAAACAATACTGGCTATTTACATTAATTGACCATTTGAAAATACTTGTAATATATTTATAATAACCTATTTTTAGAAGGAAAATTTAAATTTTGTGAACGTATTATTTACAACCAGACTATGAAGCAATATAACTGCTCTGATATAGCTCTACACAGAGGAAAAAGCTATATTAAATTTATGATTTACATAATATATTTTAATATTCAAAAGTTTAATCTTAACTTATTTTTTTACTACAGGATATAAAATTAAATTTTGCGAGATCTCTTATTTTATTACGGTTGAAACCAGTTCCACAAGAAATACAAAATTGTTTACTTAACGACATAGAGATGGCGCAACAACGGAAAAACGTTTTCTTTATATGTGTATAGAGGACACTTTTATTGCTGTATTATAGTTTTTTAGGATAATATATTAAAAAAAATAATTGAAACTTAATTTCATTAACTAATTTATTGACATCTAAGTAAATAATAAAACGTATTCACTAGCATTATCAAAGTCCAATGTGTATATACTATTTTGCACATAAATGGCATTCAAAATCATATGAGTAGTTTCTTGTTTAAATGTTTTATTTGACTCATAATTTTGAAGTTTAATAATTATTAATAGGAAATGGTCTCTATATTTTTTTTTCTTTTTACAACTTTTTTGGGCTTTGTCTAGTTCACCAGAGCGGTAAAATGAAAATTCGATAAATATTAAAAAATATATTATAGTCAGCGATGCACCAGAGTACAGTCCCACAGCGCCAAGATGGCCTCATACGACGTCTTAAATAATTAGCCTCAATTATACTTTCCCATAATATTTCTAAAGTTCTTAGTGATTTTCACACATTTGGCTATTTAAAAAACATTTTTAGATGACGTATAAAAATTTTATCGAAGTGGGATTCGAACCTATGCTTCTTGGGAACTGAAGGGACGGTTTTCAAGAGGATCGCTCCATTTGTGCAGTTACAGGTGCAATATCAATTACATTATTTAGAAAGTAGAAGAATGAATAGTACCCGTAAAATTATTCTGGTTCTCATTTTTATCCATAACATATATTTTTTTTAATTATAAGAATTTATATATTCATTTTCAGGTAGAAAATGAATGTGGTGAGATTCCAACAATCATTGTTCAGAATAAAATTGACCTCATGGATCAATGCGTGGTTGGACCGTAAGTACCTATAGCTACATATAGCTCTTAAAATTATATTTAATGATTTGCAATTTTAGATTTTGACTTAACTCGAACAAGTAAAAACAGAAATCATTAATCCTGGCACATATCCAATTACTGTACACAAAAATTGGCAAGTCACTATTTTGTACAAAATTATACTTTTTTAGGTTAAAGTCTAGCACTGATGTTATGTTTAATTCATTTTTCAAATTATTTATAAATTAATTGGCTAAAAAGAGGAAGTACTTAATACTTTTTAAATAATAAATGACCGATTGTCGATGACCGATGTCTAGACCGATTAATAAAGTCTGCTTACTTTCAAGATTTTTGTTACTTTGAATTGGCATAGCATAGCTTTTAGGTTAATTAATTAATGTTATTATATTTGGTTAATAAGTAGTAAAAATATGCTTATAGATACTAATATGTAAATAAGAGTTTTCTATTATTTTTTTCTATCTTCACACAAGTTAAGAGAGACAGAGAGAGAGAGGTAGTTGTCCTAATGTCAAGACACCCTGTCCATCCGAATTTGAGATATTGCTTATTTACTTGTTGATTAAGGGAATTCAACACCAAGCTTTGTCTGAGGTACCGAATCGGACAAATAAATATGAATCGAGAACATTTTCTATATTACAATAACGTTTTACGTAAAAAGTAATAAAATTATTTTATTTCAGGGATGAAGCAGAGCTAGTAGCACGCGCGCTTGGCTGTCGCCTCATGCGTGCATCTGTGAAGGAGGACGTGAACGTGGGCGCAGTGTTCCGCGCGTTGGCCGCACGATGTCTCGCGGACATGCGTCGAGAACATTCTAATGAGGCGCCACCTTGCCAAGCACCTGTTATTGGTTAGTATTTGGTGATTTTCAATTACTTTGGAATTTTAAAAGATTTTGGAATTTTAAAAAAATTGAGCGTATAAAAAATCTTATTGAACTTTCACACATTATAGTGGCATACCGTAACTTTAAGCCGTTTATCCTGGCATATCATGGCCATATCTATTTAAGGAGTATTATATTAATGTATTGATTTCTTAGCTTCACGCTGTATCCCGCACACAGCAGGGTAGGCAGAGGGAACCTAGTATTAAGATACTCCGTTCCCTACGCACCGCCGAATTAGGAGGCATTGCGTGTTAAGTGGAGGAACTTAACGCTGAAATTATGTATTGTAGACATAGAATATAGAATAAACAAGGATGGAGGAAAACAAAAGCAAAAATTCTTATGAAGCAGGATTACAAAATGTCGTCCCAGTAAAATGATCAATCCTGCTGCGTTAAAATTTATTTACGTTTTCTAAAAATGTTTTTCTAATTTCTTAAGTGTGTGAATAACACTTTAAAAATTTTAATAATAATAATAATATTTGTTCATATTTTTTTAATTTTTAGGCACATTCACAAATCACAATACAAACGGCACAATCCTGTTGCGACCAACAAAACATCGGTCTGGCGGCAAAAAGAAGAACGTGCTCAAGAGTGCTTGTAGAATATAGTAAAATTATAAATAGATTAGTAAAAATTAAATAATTTGATTTTTCTTAAAAATAGTCATCTCAAAACAATGTAATTGGAAATTTATTTTAAATGTATTGTTGGTAAGAAGACAAAGCGCGGTGTTGTGTTCCGCCATTCAACATGTAATGTCTTGATTTTTGCGGGAAGTGGAGAATGAAGTGTCTTAACACCAGGTTCTCTCTGATTTGGCAGATAAAAGCTAAAAAATGTTTATTTCTTTAAAGTTATACAAACTTATGGTCACAAAAGCAAAAAAAAACTTGCTCCAAAGTGTAATTATCGATTTTCGAGTGTATAATTATAATGTATCTCGCAGTCAATAAAAGGTGCTTCGTTTTTAAGTGTACATACGTACGTAGGTAGTTTATATGTAAAAATATATTTGTACTAATTGACTTTGTTATTATTATTACACGAATTCCGAATGTTTGATACGAAATCAAATTTGAAAGTAAATTAAAAAACTAGTTTTTAAAAGTGACTCCGTAATTAAGATGTCCTACAAACGAGTGATGTAAATATTTTTAATAAAATTATTGTATTTAATTGTTGTATTTTTTATTTATAATCTTCAAAAACGAGACACTATTATAGTGCAGTGGGGCACCGTCTGACTGTGTGTCCGATTGGTTATGGGTTCGACTCCTACTTGAAGTAATTATTGTTTTAATAAGACCAAGTTGCTCGAAATTGAAGAAGTCTTAGCTCTAGGACCTCTACCCTGCTATATCTAGTTTCTATTAACATTATACAAAAAAGAATATATATTGCGGCCAGTCGTGACACAAAGGCACAAAGTGTGAGTGTAAACCGACTGGTTATGGGCTAGATCCCACTCGAGGAGTGGAAATATTTAATATTTCCATTTTCTTCGCTCTGCTGCTCTTCCGCCGCTTAACACGCAATGTCTCCGAATTCGGTGGAAAGTCGGGATCGGAGTGTCTTTACACTAGGTTCCCTCTGCCTACCCTGCTGTGTGCGAGATACACCGTGAAGCTAAAAATAAAATTATATATATGAAAACTTTTTTATTTATTTAGTGTAAAGAAAAATAAAAGTACAATTTGGTTAAATTTTTATATTGGAAGCTAAATGTTCATCATATACCAGTGCTAACATATAACAAGGAGTACAAAGTACACCTAGCTTTCATATTTGTTTTGAGTACACCGACATAATTTTCTCCCTTTCATTTAAAATTCAAGATATGTACGATATCAATAAATATATTTATTATGGACACCTATCTACTTATAGTAATAGCATAATGTTATACAATATGTATACCTTTAAACAGAATTAAGTCGAAATTAAAATGTTTTTGCTTTAAAATACCGAAATTAAAGTTGAAGAAAGGAAATTAAATTAGGAAATCATACATTTTAAGTATGTCATATATTATAATTCCTTTTTTTTCAATGTCAGATATATCATCTCGATTGAATGTGTACTTTAAAAAATAAAGAAGAAAAAAGCAAAGTAATTTTGAACTACAATTACAAAGTTGAATTTGGCTTCAAATCACAATAAACAATAGACAAAGCAAATTGCCAAAATATGTCAAAAAAAAACTTATGAACTTCTTAACAAATGAAGCAAATGTATAAATATACATATATGGTAATCTGTAAAACCAAACTATCATAATTAAATCGGACGTATATATTATATCGCACCTTTAGAACTGTAGTGATGTTATCAAAAAGTTGTATGTTTTTGGTAAACGCTAAAACAACAACAATTTAGCCATTTTTAGTGCTTCGATTATAATACTTACTTTAAAGTATGTTTTCTGGTCTAAAAGAGTCTGTTTAGTTTCAATAAAATAATATGAATCATTTTCGTACAATATTTAGATAAATCACTTCATTTCGAAAGGTGCAATATATATTACAATACATATATAAACAACATATCTAGTATTTTAAAAAAAACCACAGCAATTTTAGTACCTATCCTAATAATTTGAAAACCCTAGATAATTTAGTGCTTAAATATTTCAATCATTTTTTGTTAAGCATATTTATTATGCGAGTATTTATCTAAGTGACGAGAATCATGTTTATTTGAAAGTTGTTGTATCAGTTTCACTTAAATCACTATAAATTTACATTCCCCCATACAATTATATGTATATATTTATATAATATGCTTTATAAAATTTTCTTAGAAGGTTAAACCATTCATTTTAAACAATAAAATTATATAAACTCTATCATATCTTAGTTTGTTACAATACAAAAAGAAACAATTAAATCATATCTTTAATAATAAAATGGCTTATAAGTCAAAATGATGAAGACTGCCAAGATATTATTAAGCATACTAATTCAAAATATTATTATAACAATAAATGTTCTTTAAAGTACAAAAAAATAAGTAAACAAATCAGGAATTAATGTTCTCGACAGTGATCAAATTTTAGTTGTACAGATAGGGTATTTTATCAAAAAATTATTGCTCTGAACATAGTCACAAATCCTAATTTTAAATTATTTTTATTATCATATCCATCCTACTATACCTTGTATCCATCATGTAGCACCATTACCAGCTATGTTCAGAGCAATCATTTGATTTGGTGGAAATAAACAAAAAAAGGATTTACTTTCAAAACTTAAAACAATAATTAAAAAACAATCACTGTTCTATAACATACTTTTTAGTTTATTAAAAAAAAAAGATATAGAAATATAGGACCCGCAATAAATAATGCACATTGGATGCTAGAATGAAACATCGGTCATTTTGTTTCGTAGAGCGCTGTCTTGGTCACTAGTTGATAGGTGCGTTTCTTCTCACTGTTCGTCAGTCTTTGTACGAGATCGGTAGAGTACGGGTCGGTTTCAGTTCAAATTATATAGAGTTTTTACTGACCCCAAATTTTATTTTTAATAATCACATCTTTGACAAAGAGGAAAAATTTTTGTACGGTCAGTCACGTGAAGTTGTGTCAATGCAAAAACAAACTGTTAAGCCTACAAATAACAGAATTACTTGAGATCCAAATACACTTAAATAAATATACTATTATAATGGGCTCCCGATTAGTTCCAATTTCCTCTTTATTTTTTACCACATTAAAAAGGTGGAGATAGTCCACTCGTTTTTTTTTTTTTTTCATTTTCAAGAGTCAAATTTAATTATTAAAAAAAAGGAATCAACTTTATTGAAGTTGAGAAATATTATTATCGCTTTAACCGCCTTTAACAGATACGGGACTGTTATTAGTTTACGCGACAGAGACGACGACGCTCTACGAAGTCGAAGCTAACCGATTGTTTCATTCTAAGCAACGATGTGCATTATTTGTTGCCGGGTACTATACTTCTTGTTGACACAAATCAAAAATACTACAACTTTGATCACTGTCACCAATCATTTCTTACATACTGAATAATTTTCAGAATTAAACAGGATTTAGCTCTTAGCTCGTAGAATTTATTACATAACTAACAATACATATACCTAATAGGGTAACTGGAGGCAACATTGATTGCAATACAAGTGCATATTTAAATAGGAGGTTTTAAAATTCAAGACATTTATTTAATGTGTCATTTAGCGGTGAATATGTGTGGACATGCCTTACTTATATATTATATACTATATGTTATACATTAATATAAAAATATTCAATAATATGAGAATAATACTTAATAATTTTGGTAAAGTTTCAATAATAATACAATAAAGTGAGCATTTTTCTTACATATATAATAAAAATAAAATTACTATACACAGATAAAATGTTTGCCCAAAAACCTTACGTGAATGTATTTTATACATATAACAATCTAGTTTTATAAGATCTATAAAATACTAATACTTGAAAATCGTTTGATATTTGAGAAATCCAACAAAAAAATTGCTGAATTTTTGACTATTTTTATGAAAGAAATTGTCCAAATAAATTCAAAAAAGTATTGTCTATGTGATATACTTATTTTCCTAAATTAATTCAATTAAAATTAAAGTAAATGCAAAATCGTATACAGTGTCAATAGAATTTCTCTATAGTATGAGTTTAGCAAAAAAATTTGGTAATATATGTCAAACAATACGGGAAATTTTCGTTGCAATATTGTCGCTCTAATTAAATTAAGAATAGGATATTTTCGTAATATACAATTTTGACAGATGAACCAAAAAGCTACTTTGACAGTTCATACATTGACAGCATTATCATACTCATTACGTCAAATGACAAAAAGCACAGATTAAAAAAATATAAAGGCACATCCACACAATCTGGCAGTATTATAGTTGCTCACAAATATAAGGCCTATCTATTATTCTTACCGCTCACGAGTAGGTGGTCACATTGAGCTTAGCAAAATAATCCAGGAGACCTTGAAGTCGCTTTTTAATTCTTTTCTGATCGTCCAAAGTGCATCCAAGTATAGCTGTCTCGAAGTTTCTGTCAGTCCCACTGCTGGGATCGGGTTGGGATGTACACGCGTTCATGTAGGTCTGGCAACGCGTGTGTGCGATTACAGCGTCTTCGTGTACAGACATTACTAACTGGTCTATAAATAAATTTACCTGAAATATTATAATAATATATATTAATTAACAGGGATTATAAAAAGTTATTTTGTATGAGGCAAAATGTAGATAGTTCTAGTCTAGTCTAAATTATTCTTTTATAATTGCAAATCAATGGCAGTTCGCATTAAATTATATAATAAAAAATGAGGTCATGTTAATCACGAACGGCTGTCACGCTCTAAAAGCATTCCTTACCATAAATAGTCATCTAATTAATGTATATTAAACACAAAGTATTAAATTAATGGATCAATAGACCATTTAAACGCCAGCCCATTTTGGCGCATAGTATATGTAATTGACATAAACTAGACGAAATGCAATGGGTTCGAATCCTTTTTAAGGAAAGAGCTAAAAAACTTTATTTTTAGTCATTGAATTCTTTTAATTTTGATGACAAGACAAGCTTAATTTGACCAGACTTGGCCAGAACCATCAAATTTCGTGAAGGTAGACTTTTCACTTTATATACATTAGTATACAGTAGAAACTGGATTATTCGATCCACAGTTTTCGAAAGAATTCGCGATTATCCTGACTAGTGACCAATTACATTAAATACCCACAAGTCGAATTTATGCAAGCATAAACTTAAACTATATAACTGAAATAAAAGTACGCGTATTCTAATTTGAAAGGCCGGAACCTAGTTACAAATACATATCATTGATATGTATTACATATAGTTGAAATGTATTTGTTGTTTCTAATAAACATATAACGAATAGTACCTACAACATATGTACAAAACCCCTCCTTCTTCATACATTCGATTATCCGGATGCCTAACAACAACAATTAGATTGATTAATGGAAATTCTACCTGCATATTTAATAGTCAACATGTGCCAATGGCCTATATTCTACATAATTTGACACCATACCTGATGCAGAGCTTCCTCCTGCTGCGGATCGCGGTCTGTCCGCACCGCCACCTCCACCGTCATGGCTCGCGCTAAGATGCGTTCCGCGTATCGCATAATGTCATCTTTATCACCTGTACAACAAGAATTTAACTATAAAACTTGGGCTTCAACCCCATTATTAAGAAATCCACTGAATATATCATATTAATACGACAAGACAGGCCGTGGTGTAGTGAGACAGCGTGTCAGCGGATTTTTAACTGGAGGAATGACATAGAGGCTAGTCGTGGCGCAGGGGCACAAAGTGTGGCTGTAATCGTGACTAGTTGCGAGTTCGATTCCCACATTCTAATATTTAATATCTCCATAATCTTCGCTCTGGTGCAGAGGCAAAGCGCGGGGTTAAGTTCCGCCACTTAAACGCAATGCCTCCGAAGAATGGCAGAAAGTGGGGAACAGAGTGTCTTAACACTAGGTTCCTTCTGCCTACCCTACTATGTGCGGGGTACAAGGTGAAACTAAAAAATATGACTATATTTAAGTTATTTTTATTTTTCCGCTTTAGTAACACACAAGTGCGACGTTGAGTTTCGCAACTTAAGTTATTGCAATGTCTCGAATGCGAGAAGAAAGAGGAAGAGTGTTGCGTGAAGTTTAAAAAACATGACAATATTTTATAACAAAACGTACAGATGATAGGCAGTCCATAGGAACAGAATTATTTTTTCTATACTATTCTAATCTTATTAGTTCTAATTAACTATTAAAGCATAAGAAGACGTTTAGTTAATTAAATTAAACCTTCTTATAACGTAAAATCAAATAAAAAAGGTTTTATTTATCGCTGGCTATTTGATTTCATAACAGTCATCATCTAAACAAAGAATCATTACGTGATGATAGATAAATATGGACACATCAACATTCTTTCCATATGTTAAGTCTTTAAGAATACCTTGTTTATATTTAACCTTCATATAAGTAACTAGGAAAGGAAAATGTTCTATTTAATTAATTTGTTGAATTACAATATCGATGTATATAAAGTTAGTGTTAAATTCAAACTGACAGTTACAGAATGCTACAAATAGCAGCTTAGCATACATACAAAATTGTACGCAAAATTGCTCCACAATTGCATCACTAACAATAAAAAACATATTGGAATAGGGCTTAGAAAAGAGATTGTTTCGACAATAGATTCTTTTTGACCCCATCCTATGCGGGAAAAAGTGTGAAGCTGAAGTTGTTATTATATTATTATAGAACTTTGCAGCTTATGTTGGATGACCTTTAAATGTTAAGCATATAAAATAAAGTTACCAGTAGACCCTTGACGCGTAAAATACGTGAATGTCATTTTATACTAAATCATATCTCAAATTTACTTAGTTTATTATCAATTTGATCTGCTTCTAATACTTTATTATAAAAAAATGTTTTTTTTTATATAAAAATCAGTACTCTATCAAACATTTTTTTTAAAAAAAAGGAAAGATTCTTTAAGCCTCAGGAACAGATCTAGATAATATATATTTATTTGTTAAAAATATTAGTCACAAATTGTACTTAAGTTTTAGTTTTTTATTTTTGAATTAGAAAAAAAATATAAAATAATAATTACAGTCAGATATATCACCAAGCAGCTCAGAATGCTTAACACTATCAAGGGTTGATAGTAGAGAATCCTTTTCCTCTTCAATTCGTACAGTATCACGTCGTAACCTTTCAACACGCATTTCAACTTGATCCAAAACTGCAATCAACCTAAAGAATAAATCAATTAAAAAAGTGGAAAAAAGACAGTTTCATACAAATACTACTATATGTTACAGAAAAAAGGGCAGTTAATTATGCTAAAACTAAAAAATAATATAATACAATAGAATTATTACTTGTATAACAGTAGAAATAATCCATAAAATAAAAATGATCACCATTATTATTAGTATGACAGTGTCTAAGTACATAAACTGTAGTTCTGAGTTTGATTATCACTGAGCGTATTAATTAAGTCAAGAAACCATAATTCTTCACTTTTCTAATAAGAGAAGACCTGTTGTTGAGTTCTGACTGTACATCTCACCACACAATGTCCCAAAAAGTAGTAAAAGATGACAAAAGTGTAAAAAAAAATAAAATAGTAACAAATTTTTACTTATTATCACTAGCAAGGTAATCAGAGATAAAAGATCATCAAGCACTACAATCTCAAAAAGTATGTATTTTGCCTTCACAATCTTTTTATTTCTCCCTTCTCTGTTATCAGAGAAGGCATTCTCTCGCCACTAGTTGTAGATGTTACACATATCTTTTTACAATTCTTTCATAACTCATCTGTGAGCCATGCTCAAATCACCTAAGCATTACATTGTGGATTTAAAAAATTAAGCTAACTATACATGTCCTAGGAGGATCCAGGACTAAACAACACTTTCCAGATATAATACTCCATTCACTCATTATTGATTTCTATAGATTGTGTATTAATACTGTATCAAACATATTTATAAAGGCACAAAAGTACAGAATTCTTGTTGGTTTGAATGTTGTATACAAGTTATATTACCCAAGTGAATCAAATTTACCTCACAGCCAAATGCAATTTTTTTTTGTAAAAAAGTTTACACAAACTTTATATTTAGTTATGTCAAAAGTGTTTATTTACTCATTGAAATATAAAATTAACTAAGATAAAATTAATTAGATACAAATATCCATTAATAAAATAACTGAACATATATAAATTCATATAATCTATATAATTGACACATTATAATTATGAAAAGAAAATCTAATATAATATTTTTATTCTAACAAGAATGTTATTAGGTATTGTAGTACTTTCCACATATGACTAATATTTGGTAGTAAGAAAACTCATTATGGAGGCCTAAAAACGTGCATGAGCTTTTTGTTATACAAGCTACATTAGGCAGTAGCGTGGGCGAAATAGATTTTATTTTTATAATAACAGTAATCTAGTTTACCAAATAAGGACACCCAAAACTGAAAAACACACTTTTAATTATTCGTAGAAATAATACAGATACCTTAACATGTTTTTGTTTTTATAAAATAATAAAAGTTTACCTATCTTTCGGTGCTTGAGTTCCAAGGGCGGATGTTTCATCTATGAGTGGTAACCGAGACCCTTCTGCAATAGAGTACACGTCCACCTCCATTGTTTGAGCCAGTACTGCTGGACGAATATCCACGCTTAATGATATTGAATTCTATTGCGTATTTAAAAATATCTGCAATGTATTTTTTATACTAAAGTTGTTTTTGCGAATCGTACAGAAAGTCACATATGAATGCAGAATGAATAATATAACAAATGTCAAAACAACTGTCAATGTCATAATATTAGACTAAGAAAACTGGACAATAAATACAGACCAAATGTATAGTTGTCAAAAATTCTTAAATTTTGCACATTTAATATTATAAATAATTTAATACCAATAATACCAGTTATAGAAAAATAATAATTAGCAGATTTATCTGAAAACGTTATGTTTTCAAATAATAATATTAACGCAAATAAATGCATATCAATTATTTTAAAAATCCTACTTTTTAGCTTGCGGGATAATCAGAAAGAACGCAGGTCCAAGCGCTCCCTACTTCTTTGGTCCACTGCGATCAAGCTTTTCATAGACGCCCTTTGGGAGGTGCTCATCCTTTTTACTTACCCTTCCTCCAGTATTATCGGTACTATAGTGCTCGAAGCTCAACCGAGGTCTCCCCCTCCCTCTCCTACAACTCACCTTCGTTTCTCTTTCTTACTATTCATCCTCTCGACGTGCCCAAACCACCTGAGCACAATCTCCTTCATTCTTACTATAATATTTCCCCTTACACTTACCATTCTGCGTATCTCTTCATTGCGGATTCGATCAGCTAAGCTGAGTCCGCACATCTTTGAAAGTGATCTTATTTATGGATGATAAATTTGTTAAGGTTTGTTCTCATTTATTTATATTTTTAAATATTCATAAAAAAGCAGCATTACGCTTTCTGCCGCATAACGCGTAGAGGGTCAGAGAAGATCTAGTGTGAAGACACTCCGTCCTCCGTTTTCGAGCGAAATCGAGGCATTGCGTGTTGAGTAGAATTTATCGTTGCTTTTCGTCTTAGGCACTGAGCGAAGAAATGAAAATTTCATTTTCTTCATTCCCTAAATGGGAATCGAAGCCACAACCATCGCGTTACAGTCAGACGCTTCCCCATTGCGCCACAACGTAATCCTTCTTTTACAGTTGCAAAATCAAAAGTACATACAATAAAAAATATCTCACCAAAAATCTCCTTTATTTGACACGAAATATTTGATTTACACATCTGATTATAAAAATATATTTTCTAGAGAAAGAAAATGTCCATTTACTTCTTGACTTTCAGGCCGAAATCGAAACATTACTGAACGGCGAAACACGATTCTACATTTAACGTTATCAGAAGGCACAAATGAGAATAAAATATAATGAATCCAGGTGGAATTCGACCGCAATCAAACATTTTTTTTATGTTTTTGCTTCACGCTGTATCGCGCACACAGCAGGGTAGACATAAGGAACCTAGTGTTAAGACACTCCGTTCCCCACTTTCTGCCAAATTCGGAGGCATTGCGTGTTAAGTAGTGGAACTTAACGCCGCGGAACTCAAACACTAGACAATCAAATAATGCCCCACTGCACCGCGATAAAGCCATCGTCATTCTTTATTTTCTTTATACTTTTTAGAACTTAAAAAAAAAGAAAGACATTTATAATATTTACAATGTATTTATTACTACATTTATTATTATTATATTTTATGAACTAACAATAAGGTGTAATGGCAACTACATTCATTAATGTAACCCTAGTTATTCTATAACTTTGGGTATGAAATAAAAATTAGTGTACTCTGCAAATTTAAATTAATGAAAATATTATTATTGCTTATAAAATAGACAAAAACCACCGATATAAGTAAATTCAGGTGTAACAAAAACATGAAAAGAAATATAATATGGACGGACAGAAGCTTCTCTATGACAAAATGTTACCTATACACACTTTGAAAACATTTCCTAATTAATAATATACCACCTTCAACTGCTATTTATTAACTATTTTATTGTAAACACCTAAAAACAAGTTATTAACAAAAATAATATATTAAATTTATAACATAAATAAATAAGTACAATGTAACAAAATATGAAGAAAAAATTTAAAACATTTATAAATGTATACTTTTTGGAATATAATAATTACTTGAGTATTATATGTATAATATGGTAATCACAGTGAATCTAGTGTGAAGACTTAGTTCTTCACTTTTCTTAACTCAACATAAAAAAAATTAAGTAAAACCATTTAGGGAACTGAATCCGCAACCAATCACATATAGTTAGATGTGTACCCAGGCCCAATACTGTTAATCTACTAACTGCTGTTGTTATTGTTTTTATCTTATATATTCTTATAATATATCTGATTTTATACATTATGTATATATTTTAAAGTTATGTTAACAACAAATCTAAAAAATATCTTATTACAGTTTAATATATTAGCTTTATTTCTTAATAATACATGTTTCATATGGCATTTTCGTTACTATTTGACAACCGTTTTTTATGACAAATGGTTCTATATTTTAAACTTAAGTATAAAGTTACTGAATATATTATAATTTTTTAAAGTTGTATATTTGTTATAATGGTAACAAAAAGTGTATTATATTATTGGGTATGACGGTTTTAATGAAATTTACATACATACATGACATCCTCACATAATTTTGTATTTAACAAATATATTATAATATATCATATTTTATTAATATGGTATATTATAATACCACTATAATATTTTCTCGTCATTAACTTATAATGTATACGTCTATGAATGACTGTGTTGCAAAATTTTAAATCATTAAAAATTAAAAAGAAATGAACAAAAAAAAACATTTTAGCAATAAAAAATAATGAAATGTTTTTTTTTATTTAATAACGTGAGTTTTAAACGAAATGGCAATATAAATGTGAGTTTAAACGTTAAAGGTTTAGAATTAAAGTTTTGCAATTATTTATATGAATCCACAAATCCTTCATAGGCATATATTTAAGAAAATAAAACATGCAACATATCGTCATCCTCATCGTCATCCTCTCATGTCTTCAATGAACGTAAATAAAATATTTTAAAATAAATGAATACCATCATATGAATATTTGTAGCTACATATTTTCTTATAACACTACATACCAACTAATTTTGGGAATATATTTTTTATCACCACTAGATAATCATAATTAAAATTGACATTTTATGTCATGATGTTAAAAAAAGCAAATAATAATAACTTAGAACTCAAAATACTAATCAGCGTAACATCTGTTACTTCATTATTTTCATATAAGCCAAAGGAGAAATACAAAATAATTTAATAGGTATATGATATATTAAATAATTTTACAATGAGCATGGATGGCCAATTAAATATAATTATAATAAAATAATATATTAATTATACAAAAAAATGTAATAAAATCTGTTGAGTACTACACACACTCATCTAAAATATTTTTACTGTAACTTTACTGCACTTAAAGTATCTGTACTAAAATAAAATATATCTTTTTCTGGTATCAAAAGGCCCATAAGTCCTAGAGATATGTGTATGTTCACATAAGTCAATTTATTATTATTTTTTATTATTGAAAACCCAGTGTCAAGACACTCTAGTTTACACTTTCCATCCAAATTCGATTCCAGCATTTTGGGTAGCGGAGTTCGACGTTCCAACAATTAAATTATGATCATTCCCCCAATTGGGAATCGAACCCACAACCCATCAAGTTTACAGTCAAACACTGTCCCACTGCGCCACAATTGCTTCGGGGTATAGAAAACAAAATTAAAAATAAAAGAGATTAATGTAAAAAATTGGAAATAAATAATATTTGCAAATTTGCTTTATGTTTACAAAATATATAAAGAAATAATTTAAAACAGCTACAATTTGCTCGTTAAAAAAATGAAACTGACTTATGTGCCTTTAAACATTAATGGAAGATATTGTAGTAAATATAATTTTATTCACTTCCCGTTCCATTCACTAATCTTGCCATTTTCAAACACCAGGTTCTTTCTCGGCAGAGGAACTAATGTACCGCGTTTTACTATCCCCATATCTTCACCTGGATAATACTGGAAGAATATAATAAATTATTATTAACTTAAAATCAAAAATCAGTGGCCTGTCGTGGCCCAGTGGCACAAGCGTGTGACTGTAAACGACTGGTGGTGGGTTCGATTCCCACTCGAGGAGTGGAAATATTTAATATTTCCAGTTTCTTCGCTCTGGTGTCGAGATAAAGCGCGGCGTTAAGTTCCGCCACTTAACACGCAATGCCTCCGAATTCGGCGGAAAGTGGGGAGCGGAGTGTCTTAACACTATGTTCCCTCTGCCTGACCCTGCTGTGTGCGGGATACAGCGTGAAGCTATAAAAAAAAATCAAAAATATTATGTATCTAAATAGACTATTCATTACGTTGTCGTTGTGCGTGTAATACAGCCGGAGAATAGGTTGTAAATAATCGCGTAATGTAACGGGAAAAAGTGCTTAATTGAGTGATTTTTTTCAATGTTTTCATGTCAATGAAAACTATACCACCGAACACCTGAAGTTTTCGATTCTTCGTGCAACAGCGATATACATGCATTAGTGAATTGATAGTTTACATATGTTTATATGTAAGTATTTCCAGCCCTACAGGAAGGTACTATGGGCGCGGATAAAAGCCGGAAAAGAATTAAATGAATACTGACTATAAATGTTACTTATTAATAATAAATAAAATAACAGTATAGTTTCTTTTAAATATAAACAGTTTCTTTTAAATTAAATCTTATAATATAAATAAGTAGTTTCTTTTAAATTTATTATGTTTTTTTTTTAAATATTTACCTGACACTGTGAAACAAACTTAAGCACATCTGATCTTACAAACTCATTGTCTTCTTTTACTTTTTCTAATCTGAAAGTAAAATAAAAATTCAAAATGTTGTAGTTCAAAAACGAAGCAAATCAATTTAAATAAATAATTAAAATGTATGTCTTTAACTAAAAATACAATATAAAAAAATACAAAATATAATAATTGAAAACTTGCATTTCGTCATGGCAATGTGAATATTGACCGCTATCTAAAGTATACTACATCTTACCAACAAATGTTTATCTGTGCTTATTCCCTTCATATTTGTTTGCACCTTTGTTCTGTGACATTACCCCAGCTGACTAAATTACTTTGATCTGAGCGAGTCATTAGGGTCAATCTTAAAATGGGTTCGTCATATTGCTATACGAAGATAATGAAATACGGAACTCTCGTATAAAAAGATGTTTTGGTTTCGTGATATTGTGATCGGCGAATACCAAAAAAAAATATACGCGATTCATCCGGTTAAATTAGTTTTATTTTTTGTTCAAAACTGTCGTATTCACAAATACACAAGTATGTTCATTTCTACTTCTATTACTCATTGCGTGCACTTTATATGTACCACACTCTTCTTGTAGAATAGCAACTAAACAGTTTTATGTATGTAGGTACGTTGATTTAGAACAATACTTACAGTTCAGGCTTTGCTATCCTCTCTACAATGCTCTTACATACTTTCTCACATAAATCTTCATCAAAAAGTGGAATGCCAAATTGGAGATCTAATATTGTCCATTTCTTGAAAAAAAGAGAAAAACGAATTATCAATATTAAAAATTAAGTGGGGATCGAAGCCAAAACATGGATTTCTACATATGTATATATCATTTTTATATATAAATATAATTTGTCATAGCAGTAATGAACTCACCTCAGGTTTACAAGTTTCATCATCAGAATTATTATGGGCAGTGTCAACACCACTATCACCCTCCCCAGTGATCTCAGTCAGTTTGTCCGACAGCTGTGTAAACATTGATATGGTCTCTTCTGCAGGACTTAACAAATCATTCAACTGCGCCTCAATTTTTTTATCACTTTTAATTGGCGAATGTATTGGAACCAATTCATCTATAATAGATTCTTTACTGGAATGTTTCTCTTTCAAATTCTCAATACTGGCCGTGGAATGTATGGGTACGAAGTCATCACTAACTATAGATTCCTTACTTTCGTGTGTATCGTTACTTTTGTTGGTAACGTTAAGACTGTCTAATTCTTCGCATAGTAGTTGTCCGCTTTCGACGCTAGTGAAGCCGTTCGCTGGTGATCCAGTTTTGCTGTCCGTGGTAGGGGTTATAGCGAAGTGAGACTCTATGGGTGATTGTAGCCTGCTTTGTATTGATTTCGTGTATTCTGTATTTTCTTTTTGGGAATCGGTTGACGAGATTGACATGTCGCTCACTGGTTTCGCTATTCCACACACGTCTTTTTTCTTTCGAGGTGTCACTGAAAAGGAGAAAAGCAATATTCTTTGCATTTTCATATTATATTTATTCAACTTTGAACAGGATGAGAACTTAGGTAATTATTTAAAAAGATTCTTAACCAATACAGTAGATTCTTAGAGATATTTTTGGATGCATATTTCGATTTTACTTTATTAGAGAGACAACAATAATAAACAGTTGCACTAGAGAAGAAGACACAACTGTACCAAGTTGCAAGGCATTCGTTTTTCAAAGAGAGACAATAACAGTGAATAATGGTAAAAATAAAAGAAGCAGAAACATACCTAGTTGCCAGGCATCAATATTTCTCTTTGACTATGTGAGAGAGATAAATATAGTGAGCACCAAGTTGCCCGGTATCAGTATTGCATTTGACTGTGTGAGAGAGACAACGATAGTGAACATAGTTAAATCTGCGAGATAGGTATACCAAGCTAAATGTAAAGGAAACACTAATAGTGAACGATGTGAGGGAGACAACAATAGTCGAAAGAGTGAAAGAAACAGAAGCATTCCGAGTTACATGGTATCAGTATTTCTACTGTGCTGTGTGAGGGAGACAATAATTGTCAACTGTGGGAGAGAGACAATCTATAATAAATACAATAATACTAGTAAAAGTGAAAGAGATGGAAAGAGAGAGATCAGTAGTTCGACTGTGCTGTATGACGGAGACAACAATAGTGAACTGTTATAAGAGTGAAAGAGACCAGTATACCATACTTTGCCCTGTACTATACTGTATTTCATTATACGGTACGAAGAGTGAGAGAGACAGAAGCATACCAAGTTGCACGGTGTTTGGCGGATGTGCACAGCCCAGGTCGGGCACTCCGATGTCGGCCAGTGTGACATAGCCGGCGGTGCGAGATAAACGCAGGCGACGGAGCAGCCGTCTGAGACCCGTGTGCTTGCGCCATAGAGAATGCAGCTCTGTAAAATGATAAATATGTTATAGTTAAGAATATTATTGTACTCACATAATTTTGATTGATTTGAAAATATGAGTAAAAAAAGGGAAATTTTTAATGTTTCACCCAAAAATTATGTCAGAATGTCAATTATACAATTTTATATGCACAAAAATCAAACAAATGTAGAAACAATTTGTATAATTCTTAAACATTATTTATCCAAGTCATAAATATAAAAATCCCAGACTTTTAAGGTAGTTCACTTCTTCAGATTCATGAAACAACAAAAATAATTTTAGAGCCCACTTTGTAAAAGGAACCATTTTTATTATAACTGAGCATACTACTATAATACTTTAACATTTTTAAAGTGTTATTCACACATTTAGGAAATTGAAAAACACATTTTAAAAAAATCTATACTAATTTGAACGCAGCGAGATTCAAACACGCGCCTCCTGAAAACTATCCAGGTGCTTGAACCGCGTGCGCCACGCGTTCTACTACCAGCTGCTTCGAAAATCTTATACACTTTATTACAACTTATTTTTGTTCTTCATATTTAAATTCAAAATATCTTTATTCAAATAGACTTTTGTAAGTACTTTAGAATCGTCAAATGTACATAAGCTACCACCGACTAGAAAGGCAGTTCTACTAAGAAGAGGCGGCTTGAAATTCAACAGCTGCTCTTTTCAAATATAAATTGCAATGTTATTATTTGATACAATGGTAGCTAGCTGGCATTGGACTTATTCATATTAGTTCCACACATTTTTATTTTTTAAATACTCTTCTACAGAGTAATAAGTTTTACTTATTAAAGTATTTTTTACAATGATTTTAAATTTCTCCAGTGGTAAATCTAAAACAAGCTATGGAATTTTATTAGAGATGCGTATACTCCGACTCATAAAACATTTATTTATTTCTTGTTCCTATAGTATGTACGTCACTGTTTTAGCAAAGCACAGAACATGTTGTCGATAAATAAAATATTATAGTAAGTACACCTATATCTATAAAAACATTTCGCAAAGAATCTTTAGCTCTCTGCATCTCTATCCATACCACTCACCATCATCACCGGCAGGCGGGAACGCCAGATGCGCTAGTAGGGGCGTGGCGCGCACGCCGGCCGCCTGCAGCAGCACGGGCCCGCGGCGCAGCGCGGAGTTGGCGGCGGCGAGCGCGGCGGCGGCCGGCAGCGCCGCCGACTCCGCCTCCGCGCCCCACCACGCCACGCACAGCCGCGAGAAGCCGAGCAGCGCGCGCGGTATGCCGCGGAGGACGGTGCCTGGTGGTTGTACGTGTTATTGTTGTTATTATACGTCATAGATTTTTTTTTGCAAAACCTAGAGTTGTCACGTATATAGTGTGTGTAGTATATCCGCTTAAAATTGAAATATTACATGGTTAGTTATAGATTTCAATATCTTACCAATACTTAGCCAGAACACGGAAATGAATATAAATATAATGATTCAAGCGCGATCAAACCCACGAAAAATTTCTTTTTAATAGTGAAAACAATTGCAATAGTAACTTTTATATAACCGTTATATAATAAGTAGTATGATTATGTATTGTATCTTACTACATTACTGTATTGTAACTGTCGTAGTGCAGTGGGACAACCACTAACTGTAAACACTATTAGTTATGAGTTCGATTCTCACTCGAATATATTTCTTCATTATCATTGTGCTCAAAACAAACCGCAATATTCAGTACTATCACTTAACACTCAATCTCAATTCCTAACTAATAATGTAGATTTTTTTTTGATTACCCACCCTTTTATATAATAAAAGCATGAAGCTAGTTAGTTTACCTTTAGTAAGCAACAAGGTAGGCGGTCCGTAGCCCGCCACGTGGTACAGGTACAGGCGCATCCAGGGCGAGGCGGCCTCGGGCGGCGCGGGCCCCACGTGCGGCAACGCGCCCGCCGCCGCGCCCGCTCGCGCTTCCCGCGACAACGGCGCCGTTGATACCGCTAGCCTGTTTATATGGGGAGATTTTAAAAATGTTGTAATGAGTAGTTTTTTAAAAAAAGTATAACAAAAATAAATTTTAACCCAGCAAGATTCGAGCCCGCACATCTTGAAAACCGTCCAAGCGCTATGACCGCTAGCACGCAAAAACAGATGGCTTATAAAAATGCAACAACCTCAATTTTTTTAGCTTCACGTCAAAATACTCAGTTCTCCACCTAAAATTAGAGTGGTAGAACTTAACGCCGTATTTACTCTTACGTACTAGATTGAAGAAATAAAAAAATAAATATTCCTCCAAGTGGGAATCGAAGCCACAACCATCAGATCGTACAGTACTAGCAGTTTATATTGATAAATATAATCGAAAACGATTTTGATACTATAGAATAGAATAGAATAATACTTTATTGCACACTTTTAAATTAAAATAAAAATTAAATAGCTTCACGCTATATCCCGCACACAGCAGGGTAGGCAGAGGGAACCTAGTGTTAAGACACTCCGTTCCCCACTTTCCGCCGAATTCGGAGGCTTGCGTGTTAAGTGGCGGAACTTAACGCCGCGCTTTACCTCGACACAAGAGCGAAGAAAATGGAAATATAATTTCCACTCATCGAGTGGGAATCGAACCCACAACCCTCTGCCTACCCTGCTGTGTGTGGGATGTGAAGCTATTAAAAAAATTATTAAAAAAAATATATATAAATATAAATTATCTACACACATTTACATACAAATACATAAATAAATACATATACCTACATCAAAATATCAACATATTTGAATATCATGTGGAAATAAATAACTTTTAACATGTGTTTTTTACATTTCACAAAAAATCCTATAAATAAAACAAAAAATATTATATAATTATACGTATTCCATAACAACAAAATAAAATGACCTATACTTAGTAGCCAACAACCGCGCTCTAGCAGGCGCATCAAGCGCATGCAGCGCTTCACAGCGCAGCAAGTCTAACGGTCGCAGATGCGGGCGCAGCGTACGCAGCGCTATACGCAAGCACGCCGCTGCTGCTAGGTACCGTCGCGCTTCACCTTCTATCTCTGGGTCGCCTGCCACCTGGAAAAAATAAACAACTGCTCAACAAATGGTATTTTGTATCACATCGAGGTATAAATAAGATTTCTTAGAATTTAAAATATATGACACTATAGGCACAAAGACCATACTTTGTAATATAAATAAAGATTAGTAATAAAACAGTTTTTGTTAATTAAAGATGGTGAAAATTACAATGGTATCTTTTAAATAACATGCCTTATTTATGAATGAAAGCACTCGAGAATACTAATTTGTTTAATAAATTGAATAATAAATTCCACAAAAACAACCAAAAACATACATACCTTATCCAGTTCCATAAGTAAGCTGTCTAAACTTTCATCACACAGCTTTCCTACCTCAAACAGCGTCACTGCATGGCTTTTTAAATCCTAAAACAAATAAACACTTTTAACATATAATTTTATCGAGTTAGTCATATAAATATTTTTATTATTGATAGAGTCAAAACACTCCCGTTCTCCCCTTCACAACCGATATTGCGACATATTGCGACCTTGCCTGTTGAGTGGCAGAACTCAGTGCCGCGCTTTCCTTACAAGAGCGTATGAATGAATATAATTTAAATATGATGTCTTCTCTGTGATACGAAACAAACTCACAATCAATTGCTTGTGTAAATATTAAAATATATTAAAAGTGTTATACATACTGGGGATAGATTTCCCATCATGAGATAAGCAGCGAGTGTAGAATCAAAGAGAACGGCAACTCTCTGTCCACTACTGTTATTTGAAGATTCAGGTACAACCGCTGGAGGTTTCTGAAATAAAATAAATACTATGTTAATATAATATTAAAACAAATAAAAATATAAATATAAATAAAATATTGGATTAACTAAATTATTGGCTCACAACTAGTATAGTTGTTCACAATTTAAGAAAGTTGTGAAAAGACGTTTGTGTGTTAAAGGTTATTACCAAATTCAAGATTTTATAAATGATAACACGCCTTGGGAATGAAATGCTCGCTCCAGGCTACTTCAAAAGTATCATTGTCTGCAATAAATCTGTATATAATAATCACTTTAAAAAAAAGAAGTCCCGCTGAGTTTCTTGCGCCGGTTCTTCTCAGGTCTGAGGCATTAAATTAAGTTGACCGGTGGTAAACTATTTGACGTTCAAAAAATGAAGCTTATTATTTTGAATAAAATTATTTGACTTTGACTTTGTAAGCCAGCATTGGTAAGTACAAATAAAATGTATTTTGTTTACACAAGATCCATACTAGACATAAATAGGTTAATAAATCGACTTGCTTTTTGTGCATTTAAAGTAGGGTTTCTTTAATAAGAGTGATAATCATTATTAAAAATATCAAACATTTTGATGGAAAAAAATATTTAAATAACGTAATAAACTGAATTTACAGATAAAATTTAAAGTTTAAGTAACTTGCTCAGAATATTATACACAATTTTAAACTCCTTTCATTTTGTTTCTTTTTTTTTTTTTTTTTTTTTAAATAAAATTTGTTCCCAAACCATAGTCTATATTTAAATTTTCATTTTGAAGTAAAAATAACATAACTAATAATAAGTTAAATAAACAATATAGGATGACAAATAAAATAACAAGCATACCTGTTTAGATGTAGATGGCAAATCCTTGATAAGCACTGGTTCCATTTGCAAATCTTCTTCAACTTGCGGATCAAATGTTAAGGGAGCAATTTGTCTATAACTGTAACAATAAAGATAATAAAATGATAATTGAAAACATTTTTAGAATCTCTATATATCTAAAGCCTCTTGGAAACCGCGCAAGATGTTTTCCAAGAAGCGCGAGTTCGAATCCCCCAAATTTACGTACGTTTCCTGAAAACGTGTCTCAATTTACTAAGTATGTGTATAACATTTCTTAAATTGTTTAAAAGATGGACACTGTTTAGGATGACGTAAAAAAATATCTATAATAATAAATTATTGATTAGAAAGTTACATCAAAATATGTTACTCTCTAATGTTACCTAAAAAACATCAGAACTCTTTTCATATAAACAAGATATTATCACTCATTATTAGTATGCAATCATTTTATTTTTCATTTCATTTCCTTAAAACTAAGTGATTATACAATTTTCAGGCCAGTTGTGGCGCAAGGGCACCAAATTTTACTGTAAATGTAAACTGGTTGTGGGTTCGATTTCCATTCGAGGAATTAAATATTTAATATTTTCATTTACTTCGCTTTAACGGGAACGGAGTGTCTTAACACTAGGTTCCCTCTGCCTACCCTGCTGTGTGCGGGATACAGCGTGAATCTAAAAAAAAAAGTGTCAAGGCAAAGTAAGTTTAAGTTCCGCCACTTAACACGCAATGCCTTCAGATATTCGCAGAAAATGGAGAACAGAGTGTCATTACACTACGTTTCTTTTGCCTATCCTGCTATGTGCGGGATATGGCGTGAAGCTATAAGACAAAAAAATTATATGTTAAATGTTAAACTACTAACGGTTGATGAGTGTGCGCAGTGAGTGCGTTCCGCCAGGAAGGGTGCTGCGCGGCGAGCGGAGGTGGACGCAGGTGCTGCGCGAACCCCAGCCGGCAGTACAGCGACACCGCCTGCTTTACTAGCTCACATTCCACCTATACACATTCAAATGTTCATTTTTTATTTATTAATATACTTGAAAATATTGCTTACAATAAAATATACAATAACAAATCTTCTAAAGTGTGTCCCGAGTGCCGTATTAGTCTAATTTAATTATATAACGCTTAAATAATTTTCTTTTAATAGATGTTTATAGTTTCTGTCAACAATTTTTGACTTTATGTAAGCAATTATTGAGTGAGGAATTATTAAGTTATGTAGTAAGCTGACCGCTTTACTATTAGTTGATACAGCTATTAAATTATTATTAGTCATACTGCGAGTTGTAATGTTACGAGAAACATTAATGCGAAGAATTAAGCTTTTAATATGAGATATTTAATTTTGTCATAAATAGGAATAGCTTTACAATGTTTAAAAAAATATGTTTTCATTGGACAATGTTTTTTTTATATAAGTAGTTCATTTACATATAACTAGTGTACCCGGTGACGCATTTTTAAAATATATAAGTAATAATAAAATAAATCCATCCACACACCTGCAATACATTAGCCAGCTCAGCGACACTGGTATGCTCATCTATAGACACGAACACTTTGTACAGCAGCGTCTCGAAGTAGTCGCCCGCTATGCGGTTCATTACGAACCCTTTTAGTGGAGGCACTGACACTTTGTCTGCGGCAGTTATAGGCACGTCTAGGTAGATTAGGCCACGTCTGAAATGAATATATTTTAAATAAGCTTTGAGACGGTCGGAGGAATGTACGTCGTCGGTTGTGGGCGCAATTTCGGTTACGAGAGACTAATTTTTTTTATTATTTTAATTCTTCGGCTCTGCTGAGACAACGGGTCGTTAAGTTCTGCCACTCACAGAATCTAGTGTTTATCTATCAATATATCAATATAAAACAGATATCAGATATATCTGTTCAACATTGTTATGACCCTGCTTGATGTATAATTTATTCAAAAATCCGATCCGATCCGATGACATAGTATGTGGTACATGTATTTTAATAATTTTAAGTATTTTTATATATTAAAATTTCAAATATTATTAAAATAAAAAATATTTCAAATTTTAAACGCATTTACATCCGCGTATTTTTTCTTAAACGGAGTTTATGCTTAATATGGAGATAATACAAAATTAAAAACATCAAAAATATAAAAAAAAAGAATTAAAAAACATAGCATACCTGTAAAGTGTTTTGACAACATAATAGTCTAGCGTGCCAGCTGTTTGAGATCCGCGGTCAATGAGCATATCGATAACTGCCTTCTCATTCTCACCTAAAGGCTAATAAAACAAGCAATGATTGTTGATTAAAAACCTGTTAACTTTTAGTTACACTAATATATCTATCTAGATATATTTTTATTAAAGTAACTGTTACTCAAGTTATTTCATTCATATACCTAAATAAGGTTCATTACAATTATGGAAATTAAAAAAATCCCCGAAATACATTTTTAGAAAATCTATAAAAATTTGCCTGCACAGGAATTCGAACACGCGCCTCTAGGAAACCGTCCAAGTGCTCTGACCGCTATGCCATGTGTTCTACATCCGGCTACGTCGAAATTATTATACACTTAATGCAACTTAGTTTTTATATTTGCTAAAAATATTATTGATTTTTTAAATGTGCGCATAATATTTAAGATTGTTAATAATAACTAGTATATTAATAATAATACAGAAATCAAAATATAATAAGCAATTAACATATAAATTCAGAGAAGATAACTTTAAAAACACAAAAAAAAATAAAAAAGCAGAATAAATATAAACAAACTTTAACATCTTCCTCTAGAACATATCCCAATTCGACTCTCCACCATGGCTGCATGGGTATATTGAGAGGCACACGAGGCAATAAGGAGCGAATTGCCCTCGACCTCCCCCGTCTTCCCAGAGATCGTGCTTTTGCTACCAACTCAAGATATTCATTACGCCCAATACCAAGTAAACGAAGACCTGTGGGATAAAACGAGAACCCAATATTATTAATATATGAGGCAGTCATGGCGCAGTGTGACGTCTCAATATAAACTCTGTGGTTGTGGGTTCGATTTCTATTCGAGGGAATAATTATATATAAATTTTTATTTTTTCGCTCTGGTATCTAAGACGTCGCAGCGTTGAGTTCCGCTACCTAACACGTAATGTGTCTAGCCTTGACACTACATTCTCTCTGACTATCCAGCAATGTAGAAAAAGCATGAAGCTAAATAAAATAAAATTGAAGGAAATTAAAAATCACTTTTTTAAAATTATGATTTGTGAGGGAAATGAAATTTAACCCAGATAAAATTAATATGGAGAAGAAGCCAATAAATAAAAAATAAGCGTTATCCATACTTATATTATAAATACGAAAGTCTGTCTGTTTGTCTGTCACGCTTTTACGGCTAATCTACCGATCCAATTTGAATGAAATTTTGAATGAAATTAGTAAAAGTTACTGGTTCTAACTACTCATAGGCCTCATAGGCTACTTAGTTTTTCAAAAATCAAATTATAAAGGGCTGAAATAGGGGATGAAAGTTTGAGTCCCACAGTATCATCCAAATGCAGAGCAGTTCTGCCTGCGTTCTGCGTTGCATACCGATTGTCTGCGTAAACTGCATATCCCAGCAATAAAAAAAAAGAAAAAAAGGAATGAAAGTTTATATGAAAAATCTAAACCGGCTGACTGATTGTAATGAATTTTGGCATAAATATATTTGATAATCCAAGCTTTAACATAGACTACTTTACTTTTTAAAAATTCACCTCCGAGGGTTACAATACAACGAAATAGTTATATAGTTAACCCGAAGAAGCCGCGAGCAGACTGCTTGTAGTTCCATATATGTTTAAAATACACTGTATGTACTGTATGTACAAGTATGTATGTACTGTATAAACAAGTTGTCAGTAATGTGTATATTATGTGTAAATGACTCCAATACTTTTATTAATCAATCTGTACCATAATAACAGATTAAATGTTTGTATGCATGTATATCTGCAGAACTATTTAATGGATTTAAATAAAACATTCTTGTCTTATAGCTTTTAAGCATAAGCAGGACTTGGGCTATATTTTATTTTAAAGGGTTGCTTCAGCTACTACTATAAGATATCAAAAAATTGTGTCTTAGCAAAAGTTGATATGATTATCAATATTTTAGTGGAACATACATTATTATAAAATATTTTCTTAGTTTATAACTTTCCAACATAAATTAAAAACATGTCAATAAAATACTTACAGTCTGCAGCTGTGAAATTTGGCATTGTGTCATAGCTCTTTTCCATCTCAATTAATAGGGCAACAACTTCAATGTAATATATAAAAGGTGTTATTCTTAGTCCTGGAAAACCATTAAAAAAGTTAAAATTTCAATATATTTTTATTTTAATTACTTATTTGACATTTTTATTATTTCTTACTTTTAGTTTCATGCTTTTCTCACATAACAGGCATAAACATAAATATTACTTTCATTTTAATTGTGATAACATCTTTGTTTTTTGTTATTATTGTAAAAAAAAATTCAATATGTTAGTGCTGTAATTTTTTATTAATCTTACCTTTAACAATCATATCAGCTAAATGATATGGATACAGCATAAGTCGTTGTATACTATTCTGAATAAGTGCTTCATAATATTTCCTTTCATCTTTTCTAACTGTTCTTACTAGAATAGAAATAATAATTATATAAAATAGGTAAATATTTTTTTTATTAAAGACTATAATAAAAAAGACTAGAATTAAATACTGATCTTACCTAAGCTTCCTCTGTATCGTAACTGATTTTTGATACTAAACTCGAAAATATACCTTTCATATTCCTTAGGAGATTCATTGAGTAACTGTGAAAATATGACGAATTGTAATTTACTCTATTTTTATGATATTCACATCGTTATTATTATTTAGAACATTATGTAGACATTAATATAAAATTTATTGTTTACAATCATGTTATATGTGGTAAAAATAAACACGTAATAAGTTAAAACAATATAATACCTTTTTTATATTTCCTGGCAGCTGAGGCCATTGGATCTTTTTTCGTACGCACTCATCAATTTCATCCTCCATCGTGTTGGAGATATTATCTTGTAATCAAGATTTCATTGAAAGGAACAATTAAAATAACATTGCAGCAAATATTTTGATAAGAAAAATTTCATTTGGTTTCGGTGCGTTCTGAAACAGAGTTAGTAAGTAGACAGATAAAAATATAACTTACAACGTTACAAGTTTCAAATAACATAATATACAAAACTGTAACTTCTGAACTCTTTCATATTATTAAGTTATAAATTAAAGGTTTTTCTAAATTAAATTGAGGATGGCCTAAAATGAAAGTAATTTTTTATATCATAAAAAGTTTGAGATAATTCTTTAAATAACTATGATATAAATAATATCCATTGTTGAGCTTAAATAAAACTATAATGCTTATTTATAATTTTTAATACGAATGAACTTTTCTGATGAAATAACATATTTAAAGATAACTCATTAAATACATTTAGCAAACAGAATATATCATGTTTTATAACTCGTGCACACTACAGATAGCATCATGAACAATATTTTATTCATATCCTTCTAAGTTATATTATATGTGACAATGTTGACAAATACATGATTATAAGTTTATAACGGAGTAAGACAAAGTTAAACATTTCTTATCAGTTAATTACTCCCTAAAAAGAATTTCAGTTATCCACATTACTTGATTATATTATATATGTTGCTTCCTACTAAATTGATAACATTATAATGTATAACAAATGGTGATGTTGATGTAGATTTGCTTTTAACTGGTTGAGACAAATAACGCGAACATTTATAGCATATACTATAATATTTATACATAATTATAATTTAAGTATTTAATATATCTCAGTTACAACTAAACTCAGTTATAACTTGAAGAACTTAAGCGTTATTGAGAAATGTTCGTAACATGGATAAGTTCAAAAAATAAAAGACTATTCATGTATGTATTTGAAATTTATTTCATTTAGGCAATAATATTAAATATACAGAGCATTATTAAATTCAAGCTGCTATTTTATATTTTCCATTATTTATGTAAATAATTCGTCAAAAGTCGAATGAATTTCATTTAACATGTCTGAAGCAATCATGCTACGACCATGTTTCGCATACGCTTTAAAGTTACAAGTTCTTGTAAACTTTGCAGCTGCATAGCTGGATATGCTCTGTGCTAATGCAATAGACTTCTTGCTATCACAAAAGTTAGAATTGAGACCCCAATTTAAAAATGTACCCAAAGCGCCAGATAAGATGTCACCTTGCCCACCAGCTCTTCGCCCTGAACCACTTTCATTTAAAGACCAATCAAATTCTTGTTGCCTCGAATGATAGTAATCTGTCTGGCCTTTTTCTAATACAGTCACATAATCACCCCAATATTCATACCATGGTGCGAAGTTCTCAGGAACAGCTTTTTTAAGTCTTTGTGCTTCTGCAATATTTGGTGTTATTACTGCTCCAGGTCTAGGGTAGTTTTTTAATATTGAAATGTTTTTATAAACTGCATATAAGCCATCAGCATCGATCACTAATGGTTTTCCCATTTCTTTACACTCATTAATTATGTTATAGGCCAATATTAACGCTTCCGGCGTTCTACCTAAACCTGGTCCTAAAATAACTACATCTTTTCTATATAAAACAGAAGTTATATTTATAGAGGTGTGTGGAATTACGATTAAGTCAGGACTATATGATTTAATTACCGGTGCAGCACCTGCTGTAGTAATTACAGTAACGAGATCAGCTCCAACCTTTAAAAATAAATTGTAATAGATAATAAATATATTTAAATAAAAAAATATAATTTAGATAATATTCATTTCCTTTTGTTTTTAATAAGGGTGTTAAATGTTACTTTCAATTTTCTCAATAATCTTACGTAACAAATACCTTTAGGGCAGATACAGCTGCAAAATATGGTGCACCAGTATATTCAACAGATCCACCAACAACTGCAATTTTACCAGCTTCACCTTTCGTTTTTCTTTCCAATTCTGGTATAATTGCCCTTGTCAGGTTTGAAATATTATTTACACTCCAATTTTCAAAATGAATACAGTCTTCCTCAATAGAACCTTGACTATGAATAGTGTTTAAAACTAATAATACACATAAATACTTAAAGGAAATCATATTAATATAAAACTCCCTAAATAAATATATGACCAATATTGTATATTAGTATGCAGTACTCTGTAGACTGCATATCAATACAAAAATATTTAACGACTATTTTGCTTTGTTTACATTAATTAAAATATGTTATATGCATATGAATGTTAGTGTACATACATTTGTTAGGTTCAAGGTTATTTGAAGTGAACGTAAAAACATTGATTAAAATGATGTAGGTATATATATGTATTTGTATTTTTTATGCGTATTGTATAAAACTCTATAGTTAAATGGAGTTTCATTATAAAGTTGTAACAATAATATTTAGAAGAGTATTTGAAAATAGTAAAAAGGAATTAGATAAAATAAGTCATTTATACTATGATATACTACATTTAAACTTTATATTAAAAAAAAATATTACAATTAGGTTGTATGAACTTAGGTCGTTGCTTTTTAATGGCCAAAACGAAAAACCTTAAGAACAGCTGTCATTGTTGTAATTTATCGCTGTCTGTCAAAAGTAATGTCATTTACGTCTTGATTTGTGTAGTGTTTGTGTTTTAGGGCTGGTAATTGAAAATTGTAACAATTTATTATTTCTTCACTTAAAAATGGATAACAAATACGAAAGTGTTAAGCTAAACTATACAATACATAAATATTCTAGTTATTCCGCCAACTATGTACCTGAGTAAGTTTAATATTACGTAAATATTTTAATTCATAGGAAAAACCGGGATATATTGAACGATGCTCTTCACATTAAAATAATAATGGACATATAAAATTATCATCGTATAATATATTATATGCATGTTAATTTTTATAATTGACATACGTAAAACGTTATCGTGTTATTTAATGTCATTTTTCTTTATACATTTCAGAAATATCATGATTAACAATCCAACAGATCAATTATCTAGATGGTTTACAGACAGTACCACATCTACACAGTTTGTAATGATAAAATTGCAATCACCATGCATTGCAGAGTCAATTAAATTTGGCAAATATATTAAGGCTCATGTCAGTGATCTAAAAAAATTTCAAATCTTTGGAGGAACTGATGAAAATAACCTTTCATTGTTATTAACTGCGTAAGTGCTATTTCTTACCTGTGCAAGATATAAAGCTTAACTTAATATTGTATTTTTTTTGTTTTCCCGCTGTATCCCGCACACAGCAAAGTAGGCAGTAGGGAACCTAGTGTTACGACACTCCGTTCTCCACTTTCCGCCGAATTCGGAGACATTGCGTGCTAAGTGGCGGAACTTAACGCCGCGCTTTGCCTCGGATACCAGAGCGAAGGAAATGGAAAAATTAAATATTTCCACTCCTCGAGTGGGAATCGAACCCACAACCAGTCTCTTACAGTCGTATCTTCGTGCCACTGCCCCACATCTGGCACCAATAATATTGTATTAGGTGGTAAATTAGTGGTAGTAGTAGTAGTAGAATAGTACGAAATGTGCATTTACATGTGCCTAAAATAATCCAACCATAGTATACAATTAGAAATGTTTAAGCTCTTGTATCTTGTATTCTTGTTATCTATGTGCATATAAAATATGTAAGTTTTGTATCATTTTTGTCATTTGCAGGGGCTTAAAGAAAGATAATGCTGCTGAAACATTTACATTAAGGCACAGAACAACAGAAGGGCTTTATTTACCTGTGAGGTATATCAAAATTGTTCCTCTTCAGTCATGGGGACCTGCTTATAACTATACAATATGGTATATTGAATTTCAAGGGAAAAACCAAGAGGGCTTAATAAACTCGGTATTGGACACAATTAATTTGGTAAGCATTTTTAAAATAATATTTATTATTCTAGTAGTTATGTATTTTGATGAAGTAGAATAGGCTTAAGTAGAAATAGAAATTACAAAAAATACAGGAACATAATTAATGAATATATTTAATTTAGAAGCATAAATAATTTGATTATTTAATTGAATTACTTACATGTAATTAAAAGATTAAGTTAAATTATCTATATAAATATGTCTATACTGTTCATTACTTAAATTACTATTAATTACCTAATGAAACTAATTAACAACATAAAAAGGTATTATAGTTTACTCTGCTTAAAAATTGTCAGAACATTTCAACTGTTGGTTAAACAAAGATGTCTTCTGTGTCTGGCAATGTAAGTTGTGGTAAAACAATATTCCATCAAATATTTAAATAATATTACGAATAATTTAATATTGTTATATGTTATTTGCTTATTTATTATTGTTTGATAATATTTCATAAAAATGTTTTGAAATATTTTTACACTTGCAAGATTATTAATAATATTGCACAAATCTATTTAAAATCTGATGTCTTTAAAACGGGTAATATATGAAAAAAGGAGTATCTCCACACTAGTTCTTTTGGTTGTTTAAACTCTAACCTACTTTGTCGTTTTATATGAAATGCAAAATGTGTATGCTCTGTACCAATACTGTACCCAACTTGAACCCTCTTGTGTTAAACACATGTTAATTAATTAGTAACAACATATAAAAAAATAATTGTTGTTATATAAAATTTAATTTATTTTCTTTCAGCGTAAAGAAGAAGAAGCAGTTCGTATACTGTTAAAACATTTACGGCGGCGGAGATATAAAGATGCGTTTGAAGCGCTATCTCGCGAGAGCGGCGTTCAGTTGGAAGGCCCAATACAAACCCGACTCTGGGATGCGCTGGTTGAAAAAGGAGATTACAAACTCGCAGAAGAGATATTTGACGAAGCAGCTAAAGGTATGTTATTTTATTTTTATAATTTATATCTACTTAATTAGTAGTCAGATTTTACCTTGTCGTAATTTAAACTGGAGCATCTATAAAAGTACAATTCAGAAATATAACATATTAGCGACCCTTTCGCGGTTTTGCCGCGAGATCTGCAACTTTTATTCTCTATTGTCACTTTGGAATTTCCTGAAGTTTCTGTTCAATCATAATGAAATATAGCCTATAGCACTCCTCAATAGCTACAGCTTTATAATTGTGAAAGAATTTTCATTGATTCAGTATTTTCGATTTCGATGATCGGTTCAGTGTTTACGAAGATTACCTCTTACAAACAAAGTTACAAAGTTTATGTCTTTATTATATTAGTATAGATACATATTTTAAAATAGAGAGTGACCTTGTGCTTTGAATTGAAATGTATTTAAATACAAACTGTTTACATATTTTAAATGAAACAATTTTCACCAGACTTACACGTATGCCCCAAAAAAATCAGTCATTCATTCAATTCATAGTCATACTACTTATAATTGTTCGAAACATTGGCATTTCTAAAATGTATTTTCAAATGAATTGAAATTTTTCGATTAATCTAGTTAAAATAGTTTAATTAATAATTTGCAAAGATTATGAAAACTAATGACTTATGACTACATACTTTTCTCTCTGGTTTGATGATCATTAAAGTGATTTTACGTAAACTTTTTCAATCAAATACATTATATATATAAATACTAGCGGCCCGCTCGCGGCTTCGCCGCTTTAACTATTTCGTTATATTGCAACCCTCGGGGGCGCATTTTTTAAAAATAAAGTAGTTTGTGTTTAAGCTTAAATTATCAACTATATTTATGCCAAAATTCATTACAATTGGTCAAGCGGTTTAGATTTTTCATATAAACTTTCATCCCCTATTTCAACTCTTTAGAGGTTGATTTTCGAAAAAATAAGTATGTTAGACCCAGTCACTTTTCAGCCAAACACACAGACTTTCGCATTTATAATATAAGTATGGATTTATTCAAAATCCCTTCATATTATTTGATTACATACAAATCTTTTAAATTATAATAAAAACACCGCTTCTATGATATTATAAGATTAATATTCTTATTTTAGAGGGAGAACTTGACTGGTACATGTCATGGCAGCCGTACACCCCTGAGTGGAGACAGCTCTGTGGTTGTTCCCCAGCGGTAGAAGATCGATTATGTTGTGACCCTCTACCGGCCAGTCCGAGACCTCGCACTGCTGACCTGGCTTGCGCTGATAGAGAGCCACAAGCTGATATGCCTGTAAGAATTTCTTTCTTTATTTAGCTTTACGCTTTATTCCACAGAGCAGAAGTAAGAAAAAACCTAGTGTCAAGACGCTCTGTTCTACACGTTCTGCCCAAATTTAAGTGTGTGTTGAAATTAAAACAATTACGATATGTTAATTTCACCCAACGTTTGAATGTAATTGCGATTTCAAGCTGAAGGAATGTTCATAGGCCTTTTCATATTTCCCCACACGTTATGTCTTCAATTCGGGCACAAAATGGAGAACAGTGTGACACTAGGTTCTCTCCAACGGAGACTCAGAGACTACTAAGCTAGAAAAAGTGTAAATATGATAAAAAGTAAAATGTACTCGTATATAATGTATCTATAAATGAAATACAAATAATAAAGATAAAAATTTACTTAACAATTGTTCGTTTTAAATTCAGGAATTGGCGGTAAATGGTGGTGGTGATTCAACGACGGATGCTTGCTACGCTTCATGTAACAGCAGCTGCTCCAACCGGCCCGGCCCCAGAGGAGGACATCAGCTGGTAGTGGACCCTAACACAGGTGATTAACATGTTTATTGTTTATATTATATAAGAAGGTAAAAACATGTAGGGGCATTGTGGTGCAGTTCTGCATCTGACTGTAAACGTGAATATTGTGGATTCAATGCCCCCTCAGGGAAATGATTATATGTTATTTTTATTTCTCCACTCTAGTACTTAAAATAAAACGCGATGTTAATTTCCGCCACTTAACACGTAATATGTCTCGATGGAAATTGGGAATTGAACAAGAGAATTTTCTAACACCATGTTCTCTTTGATTATTTTGCTGTGCTAAAAAAATGTGAAGCTGCATTTTTTAAAATGTATAGATTATTTTGAGATTGACTGTATACAATGTTTTCTCTATCAATCTAATTTATCAAAATTCCATTATTTAAATATATATTTACAGCATGTCATTAACATTTTAAACTCTTTACCAACCAATTTAATTATAAAATCGACATCTACATTACCAGGTACACTATACCTATTCGGTGGTTGGAACGGTACAGAAGACCTAGATGATCTATGGAGTTTCGACACTACAGCGGAGCGCTGGACGCTCCTCTGCCGCCACAGTAGCCTCGTCAACGGGCCCTCGCCCCGCTCCTGCCACAAGATGGTCTTCGACCCAGTGAATGAGTGCCTGTATACCCTGGGAAGGTACTTGGATAATGCTCAACGAGTGCCTAGTAATATGAATGTAAGTTCATTATTTTTGTAATTTTAAACTGTATTCCGCATACAGCAGGGTAGGCAGAGGGAACCTAGTGTTAAGACACTCCGTTCCCCTTCCGTTTGTTTTATATATAAAGTTTGTTTTATTCGTCAACGGGTCTCCCTCGCCCCACTCCTGTTACAAGATGGTCTTCGACCTGGCAATGAGTGCTTGTATATCTTGGGAAGTTATTTAGATAATGCACAATGAGTGCCCTAGTAATATATAGAATGTAAGTTGATTTGGTTTTATATAAGGATTGTTGTGTTAGGTTTATTTGGAAAGCCGTTGTGGCGTATGACTGTAAATGTAATGGTTGTGGATTCGATTCCACTTGAGGAAAACATTGTTTTAAATTTTAATTTCGCAGCCTTGTTACAAAAATGGGAGTTAATTCTCTAGATTCTCTCGGACTACACTGCTATGCTAGTATAGCGGAGAAGCTATTTGTTTATATTTGATATATTAATATTTATCACTTAGCTGTTAGAATTATGTTCCTTAAGTATTTTTGTAAATACACATGAATAAATGTAAGTTTATACATGTGTATATACAAAAATACTTAAGACACATAATCTACTAAATAATTTCATTTAAAAGTGTCTTTTGCACTATCCCGTCATTCTCTTTTTATACTTGTAAGTCTGTCTACTTTAAGAAAAAGGTTGCCTGTAAAAGATTACAGTACCCGGCAATAAATAATGCACATCGATGTTTACAATGAAACAGTCGCTCAGTTTCGGTTTCGTAGAGCGCTGTCTTTGTCACTCAGTTGGTATGTGACGTTTCTCATTATTATTTTAAGCGACGGAGACAACGCTCTACGAAATCGAACCTAACCGATTGTTTCATTCTAAGCATCGATGTGCAGTATTTATTGCCGGGTACTATACTTACAGTGATAAGGCCACCTTTGCAGTAATATGTAAAACATTAAATTGTCAATTTCATTTGTGGCCAGTCGTGGCCCAGTGGCACAAGAGTGTGATTGTAAACGACTGGTTATGGGTTCGATTCTCACTCGAGGAGTGGAAATTATATTTCCATTTTCTTCGCTCTGGTGTCGAGGTAAAGCGCGGCGTTAAGTTCCGCCACTTAACACGCAAGCCTCCAAATTCGGCGGAAAGTGGGGAACGGAGTGTCTTAACACTAGGTTCCCTCTGCCTACCCTGCTGTGTGCAGGATATAGCGTGAAGCTATTTAATTTTTTTAATTTAATTAAATTGTCAATTAATATTTAATTAATATTTTTTTGCCTTCCCCAGAGCGACCTGTACACGTACAGCGTGCGCGGCGCGGCGTGGTCGCTGGTGTGCGCGGACACGGCGGCGGCGGGCGGCCCGCGCCTCGTGTTCGACCACCAGATGTGCATGGACGCCGACACGCAGACCATCTACGTGTTCGGGGGCCGCGTGCTGCCTGCTAACACGTTAGTGGGCTTTTTTATTTTTTTTGTTTTATTTTTTCATTTATTTACAGTGGTAGGACAATGGATGGTTGAAAACGTGCTTGATTGTGAGTTTGAGTGAAACTCGGAAAATGATTACAGTTAAATTATATTTATTTTACTGTTCTAGTAGGAAGAGTGTGGCGTTGAGTTCCACCACTCAACATGTAATATATATTTTTTTTTATATATATATATATATATATATATATATATATATATATATATATATATATATATATATATATATATATATATATTTTAGGAAAAAGTAGAGAACTTTCTCTCCTTCATTATGCTGGGAGAAAACGTGAAGGGAAATGGAAATTGAAAGGTTTATTCGGTTTTGTTGTTAAATTTAAATTTCATATAGTAAGCAACAACCAATGTTGAGAATTTATTTGATAGATATGGCGTGTTGAATGGCGGAACTCGTGTTGAGTACCTAGATATAGATTTTTTGATTTAGAACATTTTAAGTTAGGTTAACAGTAAGGATAGAACCTATAACCATCTGTTACCGCTTTAGAGAAAAAAGTGACGTCAATGCGTCCCTTCTATTAGGCTACTACTGGGCAGGGGTCAACGTGTACTTTTCAGAAGAATCAACCACTATCCAACTGTGGTACCAAAAGCGTCAAATAAAAGTGCAAAACAATCTTTTGTATTCCATTTTCAAAACCCTTAAACGCTAATCTCACCAACACCATCATATTCACTCAAATATTGCCCTACTGCGCTAACATAACATATGTAAAAGATATTTAAAGCAGACTGAGGGAATAAGATAATATTTTAAATTAAGTCATTAGCTGATATTGAACCCACAACTGTCAGATATAGTCTCTAACAAAAGCGTTATCCCCCAGGACTGAACTAGTGCACCCGCAGTACTCGGGCCTGTACGCGTACTACGCGCGCAGCAACACGTGGCAGCTGCTGCTGGCCGACAAGCACGACCTGCACGCGCCGCAGCCGCGCGTCTCACACTCCATGCTATTCCATCCGGTTAGTCATTTGTGTAGCTTCACGCTGTATCCCGCATATGGCAGGATAGGCGGGGGTTCCCCACGTACCGCCGAATTATAATAAAACCGGAGCTTAACGCCGTACTTTTGGCCTCGACACCAGAACGAAGAAAATGGAAATAGTAAATATTTCAATTACTAGAGTGGTAAGCGAAATTACTAATCCAGCAACACTTTGTGTTCATAAGCCACGATTAACCTCTATTTGATTCGATTAATTCCTTGTGTTTTTCATATTTACTGTTTTTGAATTTAGAGCTAATTAAAATTGGATTTTAGTTTTTAGTTTAGGCTTTTCTGTTTATATTTTGATATTTAGCTAAAAGAACTACGTGAAATTTTCAAAGTAATTTTATAAACTACTCGAACTAAAATTTATCAATAGAAAAATATATAGTATAGGACCTGTCGAAATCTAATTTAATATTGTTAAATTAGATTAAAGTCATACAACATTTTTAAATAGACTTAAGTAAACACATATATATTACAGAGTAATACAAAAAATGCAACATAAGACTACATTTATATTTAACGTAGCGGTACATTACTATTCATAAGTTAAATCCTTAATACAATAAACAATACAGGTACAACGTCGCCTATACATGTTCGCGGGACAACGCAACAAGGAGCAGCTGGTCGACCTCTGGTGGTGGGACTGCAACGGGGCGGGGGCGGAGGGGGCGGAGGCCGAGGGGGGTGAGGGGGCGGAGGGCGAGGGCAGCGCGCACGCCATGTGTACGGCCCCGCCCAGGGCGCCGCCCCCGCAGGGGTTCACGCAGCGCGCCACGCTCGATCCTGATAGTGATGAGATACATGTGTTATCGGTAAGTGTACTTTAGTTAACATTTTGGAAGATTGTGTGTTGAATGATGAATTTATTGTCGCGCTTTGTATTAGCTAAATGGAGAAATGATGTGAGACCTTTTTTTGGGTTTTATGTATATTAAAATAATTTATATTTTTTTCTAATTACTAATCATTAATGCTAATATTTTTTTCGAATTGAAATCACTTACCTTCCTACTATGTTAATTATGCATCAGTAAAGATATGTATGACTAAAAGGGACATATGTACGTGTAATAATTGTTGATGATTAATATTATTCTCCTTTGTTACCAGGGTATGAGCAAAGAGAAAGACAAGCGCGTTTACAATACGCTGTGGGTGTTCTCTTTGAAACGTCGCACGTGGTCGTGCGTGTACCGCAACGGCAGTGTGGCGCCCAATGAGCCCAGGCCGAGATTCGCGCATCAGCTTGTGTACGATCCTGTACGGAAGGTGAGTTAATGATCTGTTATGTTTATGTCAAGGTCATATCATAGAATCGATGACTTTCATGACATCGTGGACAATATCATATCATGAAGTCTTAGTTTTGTATAGAAATAGCCACCGTCAGAATTCATGCAATAAATGTATTCAATTCGAATGCAGTTGTTTTACGGACAGAATTTTTTTTACGTCAATAGCGGTTCTGTGTGTACCGCACAGTGGGCCCACAGTATTATAAATTAACTTCCAACTATAATAAACGGGAACGTTTGTAAGTGATGTTTTTGTTTTAATTTTTTTTTTACTGTGTGTTATATATTTGTGTTAGGAAGGGACAAGTAAACTCAGCGTTAGTTTGTTGCACACTGATTTATTCCGCGAATTCATTGAGTGCGCTTAAAAAAGAAATCGCCCTTCGCTTGACCTTTCGCTTGTCATTGTCCCTCCCGCATGTCATTCGCGGATAAACCCCCATGGCTTCACAAAAAAAAAAACCGTTATTTCTAAAACTTTCCCAGTCCCACCCTTGGGATCATTATTAAAGGAATTTACAAAATTCCGAAAGAGATTATTCCCTGACCCTCATTTTTATAAAAAAAATTTTTACCATATTCCGTGTTTTTTTTTTTCCGCTTCGTCCGCCACTGTTTAATTATTTGTGTAGGAAGGGACAAGTAACCTCAGCGTTGTTTGTTGCCACTGTTTATATTTTTTTTATATTTCCCCGGTAACATTTTTCCAACCGGCCCGCGCAGGCCTCAGGTGAAATAAAAATCTACACCCCCCCGGATACATATAAAATATATTAACAGTATGCCATTAGATTTTAAAATTAAAACAAAATTCTCATCATAAATGCCGCAAATATTTAAATATTTCGGCTTCCCCTTCTTCTCTTTCTTTCCTTTTTCATCATATTATTATCATGTGCCCGTTTAGAACTTCGTTGTTGTGTTACCCTTTCTGTTTAGCTTGCTTTGACACAGTGACCCTCAGTAAAATTCTAATCAAAAATAAAATATTTGTTTTAAATATGTGTATTTTTGTTAATCTGCATGTGAACTTAAGTAGCCCAGATTTTTTTCATTATAAGTTTTATTAATCTATATTAGGATAGTAGGCAGGTGTTTCATTCTTTTAAACCCTATACAATTAACTACTAATATTATTGTATTTTTATACATTAAATATATATAGACTGGACAAACCTCATTTTACGATATACAAACCGTCGATGAACGAAATCGTAAAAAAAAAAAAAAAAAAAAACGTTGATGACTCAACGATATCGTCCAAATTTTCAGTTTGGTCATTTCACTTTCATGAACTGCGGAATCTTTCATGATATAGGTCAAACGATTTGCAATGAAGTCGTCAATTTTACGATATGACCACGACATATATGTATATAGTAAAAATGTAATTGATTTTTGTCTGTATGTGGAAGCTGTATCGAAAGTTTTTGTTAAAGGCGTTAGTGAATGTAGATTTCAAAATAATATATTTTTTTAATTGTGTGTGTTTGTCTGTGCGTTTATCGTACGTTTATTTAAATATAGTTTCATTTTTTTGATTCCATTTTTAAATTAATATCAATAGAGTTTAACAGCATTTTTAAATTGAAAAATATGTATAAAAATTATAGTTAAAATTTAGTGATTGGGCAACTGTTAGTATATACCGATCAGGGATAAAATGTACGAATTGTATAATATGAGGCAATGGAATCGCGATCCGGTATTCCTATCAAAAGTTAGAAACTATTCAAAAATGTTTGTATTCAGACCAAGTCTATATATGTAAAGAATAACATTTTAAAATCTAATAATAAAATTGAGCTACATGGGATATTATAAAAACCACAACTGGGAGATCCAGAGGTGTCAGTCAACCTATTAAATTAAAAATTAATAATTCAATGACAAGTTCCGACTTAGAAGTGGCAAATGCGTTTGAAAGTTACTTTTCAGAAATACCCATTAAAGTAACGCGTTCACTGCCATCATCTCCTTCAGAAGCAATATGTATATTAAAGAAACAGGTAAATAACTGTAATCGTAACTTTGCTTTTACGCCCGTATCACCAGATGAAGTTGTGAAAACTTTTAAGTCTTAATTTGAAAAAAATACTGTTGATCTGTGGGACATGTCACATGTACAATAAATGTATAGAATTTAGCACTTTTCCAGACTTAATGAAATGTAGTAAAATAGTACCGCTTTATAAAAGCGGAGATAGACTTGACCCTGGAACCTATAGACCGAATTCTATATTACCATCATTAAGTAAAATATTAGAAAAATTAATATTTTATCAACTTAATACTTTTTTTAATAAAAATAATTCGCCTCATAGTGAACAATATGGCTTCACCAAAGGCAAATCCACTGCCGATGCGGGTGTCTCACTTCTGAAACACATTTATGATGCTTGAGAGAAATCGCAAAATGCTATTGGAGTTTTTTGCGATCTATCCAAGGCGTTTGATTGTGTAGACCACGACACTTTGTTACTAAAATTACATCACTATGGTATTCAGGATACCGCCCTTGTTCTTGTTGCCTCCTATTTAGACCAGAGAATCCAGAAGGATAACATAAATAATGTTAAATCGTCTGGATCTCCCCTAAGGATGGGCGGCTCTCTTTTGATTTTGCCATATATTAACGGTGTACCTTTTTATGCGAAGAAATTGTGTGTTCGCAAATGATACCTCTCTGGTATTCAAAGTTGACAAAAAACAAACAAACTATGACGAAGTGAATAGTGCACTATCGCAAATTCTTCGTTGCTTTGACGTTAATAATCTTATGTTAAATGCTAAAAAAATACTAAATGTATCGATATTTACTTTGCCCAATGTTCGTTCGAAGGCGAGATTTTAACAATTAAAGGAGAAACACTCCCTATGACAGAGAAAACAGTTTTCTTCGATAAACTTATATATAACTCCAGTGGAATTCTCACCTTAAAACAGTAAAGTAGATTAAAAAAGTAAGACAAATGACAGACATTGACACTGCCCGTCTAGTTTATTTCAGTTATTTTCATAGCATTTTATCTTAAGGAATGCTACTATGGGGAAGTGCTGCAGAAGTAAATACAATATTTATTCTTCAAAAAAGAGCCGTGAGATCCATTTATAATCCTAGAGCTAGAGATTCTTTGCGAGATGTTTTTAAAGATATAGGTATACTTACGGTCGCCTCACAGTATATAATATTTTATTTATCCGACAACATATTCTATGCTTTGCTAAAAACAGTGACATACATACTATAGGAACAATAAATAAACATAAACTTGTAACGCCACGTTATCGCCTCCAAAAGGTAAATAAATCTTTTATGGGTTATTTTTATACGCATATATAATAAAATTCCACTGCTTGTTTTTAGATTTACCACTAGAGAAATTCAAAATCTTTGTAAAAAATACTTTAATAAGTAAAGCTTATTACTCTGTAGAAGAGTATTTAAAGGATAAAAATGCGTGGGATTAATCTGAATGAGTCCAATGCCGGTTAGCTACCATTGTATCAAATAATAAAATTGTAATTTATATATTTGAAAAGAGCAACTGTTGAGTTTCTGGCCGGCTTTTCTCAGCAGAACTGCCTTCCGAGTCGGTGGTAGCTTTATATGCATTTGACGATTTTAAAGTGCTTACAAAAGTCTATTTGAATAAAGATATTTTGAATTTGATAAGATTATATTTAGAGTTTATTTTATTTTAATTATAGAAAAAGAGACATTTATTTATTTATGATCAAATAAATAAATGTATCTTTTTCTATAATATTTTGCTATACATATATGTATATATTTATTCCAAATCAAAAAAAAATATATCATTGTAAAATGCACATCAGGTTGAACAAATTTTGTTAAGGTGACTTCTCCGTATATATTATATTTTAGCTGGACTTCTAACTATAAGCTCTTCATCAGGTGTTCCAAATCCAAAAAAAATACGTCATCGCAAAATACACATCACGTTGAACAAATGTTATTAAGGCGGCTTATCCGGATATTTCATATTTAAGATGGTCTATTATAGTTCTTTATCAGGTGTTCCAAATCAAAAAAAAAATAACGTTATCGTAAAATGCACATCACGTTGAACAAATTTTGTTAAGACTTTCCGTAGAAGTTTCCGTATATCATATATTTTAGCTGGACTATTATAGCAGCTTCTCCGTATACATTATATTTAAGGAGGTCTGTTATGATTCTATGTCAGGTGTTCCATTTTTTCGAAATCCATTATAACATAAAGCCTGCTCAGGGTTAATAGCTATAGCACAAAAAAAGTTTCATTCAAATCTGTCTTGTAGATCGAAAGATGTGCGCGTACAAACGGATAGATAAAAATTTCAAAAATGATAGATTTGTATTCTATTACTATTTTTAAGCCCCCCTGAGTTTTTCTGTGGTTGGCTTGTGATTTAGTTAGATAATTGTAGTGTTAACTTTCACTGTTAAGTTTTAACATATGACGCCTCTTAAGAATTACAAGTGAATATATAAAAGTAATAAATAATATCTAGTCGGTCAGATGTGGCACAAAGGAACAAAGTGTGATTATAAAGTCACTGGTTGTTGGTTCGATTCCTACTCGAACGAAGAAAGTGGAAATATTCAATATTTCCACTTTTTTCGCTTCGGTATCGAGGCAAAATAGGCACGATGTTAAGTTCCGTCATTTAACACGTAAAGCTTCCGAATTCGGTGGTACGTGGGGAACGAAGTGTCTTAACACTATGTTCTCTCTGTCTACACTGCTGTGTGTGGGACACAGCGTGAAGTTACAACATAATAATAATAATAACTATAACAAAAAATTTGCTTTATCAATTCATAAGACGCATATCACCCAACCAGATCCACTACCTATTCGGCGGCAACCCCGGCACGAGCGGCAGCCCGCGCCTGCGCCTCGACGACCTGTGGTCGCTGCGCCTGCGCCGCGCGCCCGCCACGCGCGTGACGTCAGCAGCGCGCGCCGCCCTGCGCGAGGCGCGCTACCGCGAGCTGGCGGGCGCGCCGCACCGCGCCGCCGCCGCGCTCGCCTACCTGCGCGGGGACCTGCGCGACGTCGTGGACCACGGGGACGCGGACCAGGTTACTTGTTGTTGTGTGGCGTTTTGTACATTGTTGAATAAAGGAGGCTAACCAGCAGAAGGACCACCTGATGGTAAGTGGTGGTGGTGGCACCTTCGCAAATGGACACAATGCTATAGGGGTTGTGGATGCGTTGCCGACCTTGAAGGTGAAGGAGGGAAGGAGGGAGATAGGGTGGGGATGGTGGGAATGGGAGAGAGCTGTCTTACATGCCATGGAACCAGAACACATCAACAGATATTTGGCGGTTCGTCTTTGACATGCTTGTGGTCGCGAGACAATCGGAGAACGAATCTCCTACCACCAAGCTACCGGGATACCCGCCTGTTACGGGACGCTATCCCAGCTGCGAAGGGAAATTGTATTCTTAACCCGCCCCCCACGGAAGAAAATTTTAAGTTTATTGACTAAGAACTTTTTATATCTTTTTTTTCTTTACGATATATATTTTTAGCTTGACGTTTTATCCCAAATATCATAGTGCTTAGAGATAATCTAGTGTCAAAACCATTAATTGTACAATTGCCAAACGTTTTTGAGATATTTCGTATAAAGTGGCTTATAAACTAGATGCAATACTTTGTCTTAGGTATCACAGCGGTAAAATAAAAATAGGGCTTTACGCTTTTTTCCGCATAGTGGGTAAGTTAGAGAGGACCTAGCATCAGGACATTCAGCTCTCCACTTTTCACCTGAAATAGAAACATTTCGTGCTGAACGACAAAACTCCACTCCGCGCTTTGTTTTGGTATCAGAGCAGAGAATTTAAAATCTAAATATAAATCTCATCCATCGCTTTATAGCCAAACGTCCCATTATTGTTGTCACACGATAGCCTAATCTTTTTAATCTTAATTTAAAATATAATTCTTCTTGTGGCCAGTCGTGGCCCAGTGGCACAAGCGTGTGACTGTAAACGACTGGTTGTGGGTTCGATTCCCACTCGAGGATTGGAAATTATATTTCCATTTTCTTCGCTCTGGTGTCGAAGTAAAGCGCGGCGTTAAGTCCCGCCACTTAACACGCAAGCCTCTGAATTCAGCGGAAAGTGGGGAACAGAGTGCCTTAACATTAGGTTCCCTCTGCCTACCCGGGATACAGCGAGAAGCTAAATAATAATAATAATAATAATAATAATTCTTCTTACCGAACGAAAAATCAGCTACACACATACATGTTAACAAATAATATTAATATATTATATTACTATTATCCCCCAGGTGAAACACTTCCAAAAGCTAGCCACAGTGCTGTTCTCCGGCAGTAACAATACCGAAGAGAACAACGGCGTGTCATTAGACGCGCGTCGCACGCGCACGCTCGCGCGCCGCCGCGCCGCGCAGCGCGAGCCCGCTACCAGTGGGGACTTAGCACAGGCGCTTGCCGCTGTAAGTCACTTATATATTCTTTTCCTTTACTTTTCTTTTAATTTGTTTTTTTGTTTTTTTTGGTAACGATTATTGACGACGAGTATACGATATCTGTAGTATACTAGTATATTTTATATATATTTTCTTTTCTTTTTTTTAAAGTAACAATTGATAACAAGTTGGTATTTGTACATATTGTTTGTATTTGTGTAATGCCTGCTTTACTAAGTAATAGATAGATGATGGTTGATGATGTGTAGTTGAAACTCCTGTGAGTAGAAAGCTAGAATTATATGGTATGTGGTTTTCTTGGGGAGAGTGGAGGAGTACCAACTAATGTTTTCCCAAGATCTTCACAGGAACAAGGAAAAACATTATGTTATGTTTTATCCATGCTAAAGTAGTTGTAGGCCATTTTATTTTCTGATTATTTTATTGTATTTTAAATTAGGTAGGCAGGGAAAACTTTGTGTTAAACACTCCATTCTTCACTTTCTGTCAACACATCTTCCGCCTTCACCTCTTCCATCCTATACTGTCTATGATAATTAATTCCCAAATAAATAATATTAAACATGGAGTGATTCCTCTAAATAAACATGTTCAAATTCGTCCAAAAAAAATGAATACACTAAGGTTTGAAAATCACAAAAAACATTTAATTTCAATCGTAACTCCATAGTTACGATTGAAATTAAATGTTTTTTGTGATTTTCATGCAACAGTGTAATCGCAGCACACTTATCCCCAGGTGCTAGGCTCGGACGAGTCGTTCCTGGAGCCGACGCAGCCGTTCGAGGAGGCGGAGGCGCTCTCGCCCGACACGTGGGACGTCGGCGACCACGGAGACGACGACGACCACCACCACGACCACCACGACCACGAGCAGGACGACGCGCGCGCCGCACGTGCGAGGCTGTACTACAAACTTGCTAGGTATTTAACCTGTTAATTACTTGTTATTTAACCTGTTCGTCGGTCGTTCAATATTTCGTCTCCCCCACTAAAACAATGTCGCAAGCCGAGGTTCCAGTCTCAACTGAGGCGCCCTTGCCACGCCGTCGTTGTCGTTTGATGGCTTCCCTCACAAGTGAGAGTTTCAAGCCAAGGTCAGAGCTTATAGAGCTCGGCCTTCCCCAAATCCCTCCCCCGAATGACGCTGTCGAGGCTGCTCTAACCAACAGCATACTACACAGTTGAAAAAAAAGTCTTGAATAGTCATGTCTACGAAGTTGCGAAATTTCGTTAACAATTCATTATTTGTTCGTGGAAAAATCTAGTGTAGCTGAAAATTCATTAGTTCTTAATGTTTACAGTACAGTTAACAACACCGTGTATACCGTGGGATAGTCTATGATTTTACCGTTGTCATCTGAAATAAGGCATATTTTACACGAAGTAATGAAACTATATTTTTCTTACAGGTACTTCAGACCCTCTACTGTACCGCCAGATGCTGATGTAATGGATCTAGTACGATTATAAGTCATGTTTTATTTATATATACGTATATTGTAAATTTTTTTTTATTTTCGTGGCATAGAGAACTTATTCCGTTCTCCGTTTTAGTGACGTTAAGTGGAAACAGTAGTCAATCGTATCTGATTGATATTGTGCGAAATGATTCTTTTTGTCTTGATTGTTTCTACTCAATTATTAACTATTTAGACTATAAAGTCTAAAATATTTTAAAGGGTGTTTAACCTTCAACTATTATATTATATAAGTTATTGCGTTTCAAGTAATAATAATATGTCTCGATTTATTTGTGTGGCATTATTAAAAAAGTAGGCCATGTATGTTTGTAAATTTACTGTTATTGATATAATTAGATATACTGTAAATGCGATACTTTTCGAGTCGTGGTCTATGTTAGTTACCCACTTGTAACTAGGAATGTTTCGGATGTAACATTTCGGATTGCTAGTCGGATAAGGATATACGAAGAATACTTTACGGTTTTTGCTTCGATTACAAGATTATATGAATTATTCGTTAGGTTGGGATAATTGTATTAGATTTTGAGAAATTCAAATCAATTTTTTTTGTCAATCCATTTAGCAGGCTTTTTTGTGTAAATAATCTGTTCATTGATTGCCTATATTCTAAATCATTCAAAGTTTTTGTAAGTATTTTTCGGTTATCTGATAGTTTTGGTTACAGTTATTGCGCTCCAAAACATTCCTGGTTATAACAATAGCCGTATTTTATAATAAAAAAAAAAAAAAAACATGAATATCACTAAAAGTCAGGTGACTTTGCTAGCACTTCTACTAGATTGCTCAACTTTTAAAATATCTAATAAAAATATATCACGTTTAGAAAATTAATAGCTAGACTCTTTATTATTAAAATATAAATTAAAATATTGCAAAATTTTAAATAAATACCTACATATTTCAAATTTTAATGTCACCTTTGCATTTCTTTGATCTTCCTTACTTAGTAGAATTAGAGTCCTTCAGTAGTTTTACCTATTGCACTATCTTATAGTAACTCTAAACTTGTATTATTCTATGAAATTTCGCCAATTATCATAATTTTTCTTCAACTAGATAATTGAAATTATACTTAATAATTAGTATAACCAGATTTATATAGAAATTGGTGTATAAATATATTTTTTTTATTTTGAAGTGACGTATAATGTACTCATTTATGTTCTATAGTGCTCTCTACAATTTATATTTCAGTATATTATTTTTTTTAAAGCAAACTTGCCACAATTTTAACATTTTTTTTCTAAGTAATATGTATCAGTGTAAGCTAGTCACTACACGTTTTAAAACTAACTAAATAGCCTAAGAATGCAATGTTTAGCATTTGTTAATTTAGTAATATAATAATACGTACTCATATCTATAATGTACTGTCCGACCGAAGGTTCGGTTTCGGTTTCGGTTTCGGCAAGTTTCGGCAAAAAAATGTAGTTTCGGCCGTAGTTTCGGTTTCGGCAAAAAAGCTGCCGAACCTTCGGCAATGCCGAAACTCTGTACTCTTAAATTTTCACACGTCGTTTAGCTATTGCTTTTTATAGCTTGTGTCTTAAGATATGGTAAACGATTTTAATGAATTATAAATGTATGTTAAGAATAATATGTGTGACATTGTGTGAATGGCTCCTTCCAGGGGCTGACTATTAATTTTGGGGGACCCTGGGCTAATTATTACATTGGAGTCCAGCCTAATTAGTTGTTATTTGAATAACTATACAATTGTTACACAGGACTTCTATAAAATATACAGAATATAGTCTAATTATATATCAATAAATCTTATCACAAACTAGCACATAAATTTACCTGCAAAAATACACAGTTGCCACAATATAAAGCCTCTATGTAAATCCACCCCAGGTGCCTGGGCAAAGAGAACTGGCGCAGACCTGTAGTACCTACTTACTACCTTTTTATTATTTCTAAAAAGGCGCCAAACGAACAGAAGGACCATCTATCTGATCGTAAGAGCTAAGGTTTTGTTCGCTCATGGACATCTACAAATCTAAAATATTAGAGGAATTGTGGATATGTAGCCGGCCTGGACGGTTAACAAGAAACAAGGATGGGCAGAGAGAGTTGGCTAACATGTCATCGAACCATATTATGACATATTTGGTAGTTCATTTTTGACGTAATTGTTGCGAGCTATTTGAATAGACGCAAACAAGTAGCTAAAATTATACGTATATACTAAAAGTTGCTCTTGGAAAAGGCAGTTTGTGGACATGAAGCTAGAGGAAAAAGCTATGCCTTGCTGTCGTGGGATCGCTCGATTATCATAGGTGGCAATTGATCTGATATACCACTAGGTATTAAAAAACCCTAAAAATTTAGTGAGCTGTGCTGTAATCATGGACATCGTATATCTACATAATGATAAAGCATCTTGTAAAAACAATAAAAAAATATTAATTAAAACTTAACCTACCACTACCAAACCGGGGAAATTGAAAAGGCCAATGGCGGGTTTGAACATTACAAGAAGATATTTTTGTATTTGTTTTATATTTTTTAGCCATCACTCAACACGCAACGTCTCCATTTCGGGCTGAAAGTGGTGAACGGAATGCCTTTACCCTAGTTTCTCTCTGACTACCCTGCTATGCGGGTAAAAGCAGAGCTCTTAAAAGCGGAGCGTGAAACTATGAAAATGTATAGTATTAAATATAATTGAAAATGTAAAAAAAAATACTGTAAAAAATTCCATATAATCACAATAAAACGTAAAAAATGTACTATTTTTTTACATGTTATACTAATTTTATGACGTCATCAGCAGTTTCGGTTTCGGTTTCGGTTTCGGCCGAAACTGAAGCCAGTGCCGAAGGTTCGGTTTCAGTTTCTGTTTCGGCTGAAAACCCAGTTTCGGTCGGACACTACTATAATATGATATCTGTACCAAGCGTGAATAAATGACAAATCGTAAATGCATACTTTTTATGAGTTATTTTTAAATTCTATCTCTTACTTCTGTTTTTATATATAATAATATTGTTCGAAAAGTCCTTTATTTTTAATCCTATAAATAAAAAAGTCCTTTAGTCTATTAAAAAATATATATACAAGTCGAATTACCAAGCTGTTTACGCTTGGTGCAGATATTATAAATGACCTATGCTTTTGACGTTATAGTCTGAAATAAGGCTTATTTTACACTATGTAATTTGTAATTTACTTGGTTCCAACTCGATACAATAGTGAGGCTCTAAAAATATCGAGATTATCCTACGAACTATTTTTCATATTTAAAATGTAATTCACATACTTAAGTTATTGAAAAACATTTTTAGAAAAGGTATAAAAATTTGAATGCAGCGGAATTTGAATCCACGCCTCTTGGCTGCCATCTTATTGTTATTATTATGTAAGTTTAAATAAGCGTGCGAGTTACCCAGCCGAATGTAGAGCGCATGGATTAGCAGTCAAGAGGCATTTGGATAGTTTCCAAGAGGCGCAGGTTCGAATCCTGCCACGGTCAAATTTTTATACGTTTTCTGAGGATGTTTTCCAATCTAACAAACTAATTTGAAGATTATTATTGTATAAGATAAATTAGATTAAGATGTAACAAGAAGCGACATGTATCTTGTCTATTATTATAATTTGTATTATTGAACTTGGTATTTAAATAAATTTTACTCCAAAATTATATTAATCGCACAATATTTACTAATTATTTAATCAATAACATATTTTATTATAGCATTTATGTAACCAAATGTATGTTATTCATATATTTATTAGAGAACATTAATTATTATTAAATATTAATTGCCATTATTATAATCATATTTAATCATCAATTTTTGTCATGTATGTGAAATTTTGACTAAAACGTCCTTAGGACCGTACCCTGTACTGTATTTTTTAAAGACTATAGTAATTTTAACTTTCCTGTCACTTTCTGATATTTCATCACACATTTTAGTTAATAATCAATATATTTAAATAGTTTTTACTTTTAAAATGTAAAGTTGCAACTAGTGAGTCTATTAAGTTCGTCTACGGACTGTGATACGAATTTTAGTCATTGGAATGTATGAGACCTTGTACTGGGTGTATATTTGTTGTAAGCATTTAAATACAATAAAGTTATTATAATATTTATCTTCGTTTAATTTTTTTATTCATATTTATTGTTAAAATTAAAAAAAAAACATTTCTTCTTTCCATAAAATTTTTAATTAATAGTTTAAGATTCACAAAAGCTTACCGTCTTTTAAGTTCCTTAAGAAAGTCATTTTCATGTAATTAATTTCCTTTTGTTTATTTACAATTTAAATATAATTATGTGATAAAATAATTGTACTAATAATAAATTATTTACCTGTTTGATATAGTTATGACGCCATCGCAACGTAGTGGGAAAGTCTCCGACAATAATGTTGATTCCTCCGTCGATTCCTACTTGGTAGACGAATTAAAGTTATAATTTAATACTTTTCCGTTCTCGTTAAAAAAAAAGAGAGAAAGCGTGAAGAGTTGAGCTTCGCCACTCTAATGGGGGATACGTAATCGCAATGTCTCAAATTCAGGCGGAAAGTGAAGAACGTAGTGTCTTCACACTAGAATCTCTCCGACTATCTTATTATGTGGCAAAAAAATACATACTAAGTTAAAACTGGTTATAGCTAGTCCAAACATCACACAAAGGGAACAAAAAAATAAAAGACAACATTTAAATATATCATTTAATATTTTCATACTTGATTCATATCAGTCATTGCGACAACACGGCGTGCCTTATTTTGAAAATAATACCGCTCTGTCATGATATGTTCCCGAGGCTCTGTCGCCTGACACTCGCGCGACTCTCGCGGAATAACAACCCTAATACAATATATAACAATAACTCTGAAAGCTCGATCTGTGTTCCCGACTTACTGACACTGACAACTGTCTGACACGTGCCTGACATACACTCCACAGCAAAGACATGTAATCTGGTGTTTTGATTACCGAAAGGAACTATAGTGTGGCCATCTCGGAACTAAACAAACTTAATTTGATACAAAAAAAATGTGACTATATTATGATATACATACAATTAAACTGTGCAACTATTATCCATACGTACTATATTTTGAATATTAATAATAATAATAATACAACAGAGGTCGTTCGACAGCAGCACTGGGAACAATCATGCATCGAGTCATCGAACGCGATCGTGTCGAAAGTAGCAGGCAATTCATATACTTATAATATTTAAATAATAATAATAAAAAAAAAGTTAATTTCTCTATGATATAAAATAATCTATGTCTAAGCAAAAAAAATATATAAACGATCTAAAGTGTTACATAAATAGTGTAAAAAGAAAAATAATATTTGGTTAATTGCTCATTAACACCACCACCGGCAGCAGACTGCGGCGCGAGTCCCGGCCGAGTACATACATATAGTGTACATACAATATAATCAAAAAACAATACATGTCAAGAGTTCATCTGATAAATAAAGCTTAACAATAACAAGTTCAACACAAGAACAGACGAGAGTACAGAATAGAGGAATGGACGCAAGATACCGACTGACTAGATACCAGCGAACTGCGGCCAGCGAGCCGACACATACACAAGTCTGCTGCTAAGCTACGAGACAAAATAATACTTGGAAACATATTATGCGCTACGTCTATATAAATGGTAAGTCAATTTTAAGTACGAGAAGAGAGTGATCTACGTTAAAAGCTAGCCGATTGATTAATCTAATGAAAACAATAAATGCAAGGCAATGGTCCTCGCGGCGCTCGCGCGACCCGCGCGTGTGTGCGGGCCGCGCGGGCGGGTACGCTACGTCACTACATAGCAAAATATCCACTACGATCCAACAGAGTTTCGATTATCTACTAAGTAAGTTACATGAAGGTTAACGTATTCGTCTAAACTACGGCTAAACCGGTAAAAAGTACCTACGCACTACGTGGGGCGCCGCCGGGGGAAGCTGCCAACATCACATCCGATAACATAACGATTTATCGATAAAATTTCAATAATCTCTTGTAAATTTTGTCTTATAAATAGAGAGCCGGCCTCGCCCCGTGAGCAAGAGTTTTGAGCAACTTAGGAACGTGATCTGTCCAGTACTACGGCGTGAGGGGGCGGAGGCGTGCGGGGGTGAGGGCGGGCGGAGGGGGGCGGGCCGGCTGTGGACAGGAGTTGGACGGTGCTGCACCGCGACTCGGAGTCCAGCGACAGCTCCTTGAGGCTCGGACACACTCTGACACACATCGAGTGACGTTCACATCGGCACACTGAGCATCTCATCTGGAAATTATTAATCAATAAATCCTGGACTTTTTTAATATTTAAATTGAAATGAAATATTTTTCACTGGCGAGCCTCAAAGACGACGCGTGGGGTAAAAAAGTAATCGAGTCGAGTCCGACGTACCGATTGCAACAACGAGGATCATATCCTGAAGTAACATCATAGTAACAACTCCGACGTCACGACGGTGTCAACGTTACGTTAACGAAATAAATACGGAAACACTACGAATATAACTAGAACAAGATGGACGAAAGTAGGCGGCGGAGGGCCACGACAACACAACAAACGTATCAACTAGAGAACAGATTACATAGTCTTTTTGCGCACACAATGGATGGACATCGATGAAAAATTTTAAATCTTTTTATCCTTGGACGTTCTAAACATTCGTATCGAGTAAAGGATTCTATATTTACATATATGCGAATCTCCGGATTCGACGTTATATATATCACCATGTATATAATACAAAATAACGCGGCGAGCGCGCCCCGCGGCCGCCCCCGGGGGCGGAGCGCAGGGCGGCGCGGGGGGTAAACTCGTTCGCGTATTAAAATACACCAACGCTATTACAAAAATACATTAAACTTCATCGGAAGGTGCAAAATATAGGGGAGCAATACAATATCAAAATATCCGTTCGGCGATAACGCAGAGATCGCAACATCACTAACACACGAGGGCGCGGCGGGGCGCCGGGACGCGGGGCGCCGGGCGCCGGACGCCGCGCGCTTCTTAAAAAACGTATAAATAATTAATTTAGTTCCCTAAAACGATTATAAAAAGTTAACTATCGGAGCGTTCGGGACGCTCTGGTTTAAATTCGTGTCTGCGCAGTCAGAGCGCGCGCAGGGCGGGCGGCGACAGGGGCAGGGCGGGCGGCGCGGCAGGGCGGGCGGGCGGCGGCGGGCGGTGCTGCAGCAGGGCGCGCAGGGCCGCCGCCGCCGCCTTCAGCGCCCGCACCAGTCGCTAGAAGTCGCGTCCGCGCGCGCGCGCCGCCCCGCCGCCCGCCTTCGGGACGCGGCGCGTGCGCATCTCCCGGTCAACCTGCGGAAAAGAGATTGCAGTTCTTATTATGATTACCATACATGTAATATACATGAAAACGGATCCCCTACGGCCTGCTATGTATATTAATTTTATGAAGTCCACCAAGCGTTTAATTTTCTTAGAAATTAGCGACCCGACTTTTTATCCCCAATTTGAGACCCTTTAGGATTCTCTAAGCAATCACAGTAAAATATAGCCTATAGCATACCTGAACAGTGTAGTTTTCTAGTTGTTAAATAATTTTCATGATCGATTCAGTATTTCCGAAGATTACCCCTTACAAACAAAGTTCCAAATTTTATCTCTTTATGATATTAGCACAAACATCTTCACTAATACTTTAAGTTTTACATAATGAAAAGTTGTATTTACTAAACTACTAGTTTAGTAACTTGTAATATACAATATGTTTGTTAATATTTAATCTATTTTTTTCATGTTTCCTGTTTCCTAATCTAATATTTAACATATAAATATAATAACCAACTTTAATAAACTTTAACAAAAAATGCTAAAAAAGATAGCACACTCCTCTGCCAATGGTAATTGTACCATATAACATTTAAAAACAAATGTTTTTTTTTTTTAGCTTCACGCTATATTCACGCGGCAGGGTAGGCAGAGGGAATCTAGTGGTAAGACACTCCGTTCCCCACTTTCCGCCGAATTCGAAGGCATTACGTGTTAAGTGGCGGAACTTCACGCCGAGTGGGAATCGAACCCACAACGAGTCACGCTTGTGCCACTGGGTCAACTGGCCCCATATCAACAAATGATCACACATGTAAAGCCAAACCCAAGCATTGAATACCTCGAGCTCCTCGAGACGCTGCGTGAGCGACAGCTTCTGCTGCACGGCGAGGCGCAGCAGCTGGTTGAGGGTCTTCTTCTCGTCCTCAGCGCTGGCGAGCGCCTGCGTCAGCTCGTCCACCTGCGTCACGTACTCCTCGCAGCGCGCCGCGAACATGGCGCGGAGACCTGTAAGTCAACGTTATGATAATCAGTCTATCTATGTTAACTGCTTACAAGTGGTAAGGAATAGCAAGGTATAACTACGAATACGCGGTAACATTAAAGTGTTTTTTTTTATATATATTTAGTTACATTGAGCTATGAACATATTTACAAGCCCTTTTTTATGGTTTTTTTTATCTTTACATATATTTCTTTATGGTTATAAATTCGAGTTACAGTTTCATTAAGTTGACAACAGTTTCTATACATAAAAAGTTTTCCTGAGCTTGAAGAGTCCGATACTACCTACTAAAACTCAATGGAAATCCTTATAAGACGTCAAAGAAACGCTCGCGTATATTACTATTGATGCCATAGTAGATGCAAACCGTTGCCTTCAGATTGCTCCGAGGCATATTTCAGAGAGCTTGAGAAGCCATAAACAATACCTCTACGGCTGCAAGTTAACTAAGTTAACATGGAAAATTTTACCTAGAAATTGCAACAATCGGATATAGAATTCCTAAAAGTATAATTTAATTGCCAGAACGAAGTGTTCTGGCAATTAAATAGTTGATTTTTTCAGGCCTTCAGGCAGTTTACTTTGACACAAACGGGTATTGTGCCGTATAGTATCTTAAATAATCCGCCAAATCGCAAAAATAATGTACGTGGTTTTGAGAGAAAAGAAAACAGCAGAAATTGTACAAATTCAACAAAAATACAGAAAGGCAAAACAAAACTTACTCGAGAACGTAGCAGCGTCTTCCTTCAACAAACGCAATTCATTACGCAGTTTGAGCATCGTCTCCGTGACTATTGTCTTCTCAGTCTCGTACTTAGACTTGAGGTTGGCGAGGGCGACCTCTGCAGTATTCTTGTTGGACTTGAGTACAGTACGTAAGGTAGCTATTTGTTCGCGTTTGGTCGATAAGAGAGACTTCAGTTTGATCACTTGTTCTTGTAGCTCTGCTAGTTCTGCACCGCGTTCTTCTGCCTCCATTACTGTAGAAATTAAATAAATAAATATTATACTTGGTGTTGTTTTTATTTCAAGTAAGTTACATTTTAAATATAATGACTTCTGGAGTATTTCTGAGAGCACACAACAATTAAGCATTTTTTTAATACTGTTTTAGACAGATACAGCAGCTTTCCAAGGGACATAGTTTGAAATTTTGCTATGTTTACATTTTTTTTAGCTTCACACTATACATATACATTACGTACTTTATTATATTATTTTTTCAATTTCATTTATTTTTTTCAATTCATTTATTTTTTTCAATTTCAATCCACTGGATATCTAACTAAAGCTAAAGTGATATAATTATAATATAAAAAAAGTTATACATGTCATATTTTAAACGTTTGCTAAATATTCAGATAACAAATACTAACATAGTTAACAAATCCATATCTGTATATCATCAAATAACATATTGCAACATAAGCATCCCAGCTTTGATACTCGCTCTCAATGACTCCCGTACACCAAAATGGCTTCTAGTACTTCTTTTACATTGAGCTAAATTACTTTTCTTAAAACAAAAGTTTTTGCTTTGGAACATCGCTTGACGCCACATTACATACAAATTGATATCACATTGTATTGAATTCGATTTTCTTGTAAACGTGAAGGGAGAATGTGTTAGGCTTGGCTTCATAACAGATAGACTAGGGTTCATAGTACACTCTATATGCCTTATTTTAATTTTATTATTTTGTATATTATTGTACGATTTAGGTAAACTATTTGGGCTTTTAGATATATTTTCAAAGTAATCGATTATATTTTTAACTGTGTTTCCGGGATAATTTTTATTGTATATTTCTTGTTGTTGTTCAAAATGGTCACTTTTGTCCTGTTTTATATTTCGACCAGGTATAAAGCTTTGGGTATTATGGATAGGGTATATTGATTCTGAAAGGAAATGATGACGTTACATTTAATTAAGGAAATATCTACAATAATACTAAATTTTGTTTTTATTTGTACACTTTACGGACAATATTTCGATTTGAGTTTTTTACTTTATAAACAACAAGTTGTCGCCTACTACTTTGCTTGTGATTTTACGTTCTTTACCCTAGAAAATTCGGAAATTATTCTCAAATTTATATACTCCTCTAGAAATCTACATGTAAAACTTTAGATCACTACACCCAGTAGTTTAAGCTGTGCCTAATCTATGAGTCAGTAAGTAACGCAATTTATTATAAATTGAAACCAGACCTTAACCATAATGATCAAATAATTACATATCATCAGATATATACATAACTTATATTTTTTTTATAGCTTTACGCTGTATCCCGCACACAGCAGGGTAGGCATAGGGAACCTAGTGTTAAGACACTTCGTTTCCCACTTATAACTTATATTTTAATAATTTAAAGTATCTACCATGTATTTAATTTACATAGTAGATTAATTAACGTACCGGGTTGGTGTCGCAGTCGCGAGTCGAGCGCGGTGTCGAGCGCGGCGCGCAGGTGCGTGAGCTGGTCGAGCAGCGTGTCGGCCGAGCGCGCCACGAGCCCCGCCGCGCGCAGGCCCTCCAGCTCGCCCGCCGCTAGCGCTAGCGCCTCTTCCTCTACGCCGCGACCGGAACCGCCTGAACCTGGGTACGATATTTTTATTAATTTTACAATATTTCAATTTAATAAATAATTTTAAAATAAAAATTATAAATGATTGTTTTTTTTAATTTTTACAGTATCATTTTTAAAGTGTTGTTTACACACTTGGCATCTTACATTTTTCATTCACAAAAAATAAATCATTTTTGGAAAAATTATAAAAATTCGAATGTTTACAAGAATTGCAGATTGGAATCCTTGGGTTAATAATCTGCTAATAAAACCCAGAACTTTTCATTTAAATATTATATAAATCCTACTTTTTTGCTTTTTATATAAATCCTACTTTTTTGTAACATTTTCAATATATAAAACTACTTTATCTAGATTACTCCAACCACGCATTTTGTAAGGCTCTCGTCATACCTTTACTAACTTATTAAATTTATTATTCTAAGAACTTTTACTTCAAAAACAACAAACACACGTACCATCAGTCTGTCCAGCGTGCTCCAGCAGCACCCTCTCGGGCTGCGTGCCGTTGACGGCGCACACGTGGTGGTAGAGCGCGGCCAGCGTCTCCGCCGCCGACGCCAGCGCGGGCGCAGCCGATGACAACGCTCTGCCCGCTCCTGGAAATTACAACATTTACATTATAATAAAGAGATTTATCTATAATGTAATGTGCAACAAAAAAATACTATAAATACCAATATATTTATAGGATTTTATTTACTGTGTCTACAATAGTAACATTCAACATAACTTTATTTGACTTGCGAGAGACGAGAATATGCCATAATATATGCTTTATATGAATATAAGGTCAAAATCCATACTTATATTATAAATGCGAAAGTCTTTGTGTTTGTCTGTCACCCTTTCACGACTAATTTACTGATCCGATTTGGATGAAATTTAGAATGAAAGTAGTTAAAGTGACTGGGTCTAACATAGGCTACTTATTTTTTTAAAATCAACCTCTAAAGGGTTGAAATAGGGGATGAAAGTTTATATGAAAAATCTAAACCGCTTGACCGATTGTAATGAATTTTGGCATAAATATAGTTGATAATCCAAGCTTAAACATAGGCTACTTTATTTTTTAAAAATCCACTCCCGGGTGTTGCAATAAACGAAATAATCACGCGGCGAAGCCGCGAGCGAGCCGCTAGTTTAAATATAATTTAACAAAATCCAAATTGGATCAATTTGCTTGTGATAGACTATGACTAGACAAAACAGAAAATGTTTTATGTAGTAAAATTAAAATACCGCTTTCTCATCTTTTATATTTAAAAATGACACCCATTGATTGCTGATTTATGTACGTTCATATATAACGCAACTGTTTGTTGACGTACGAAGTATGATCTAAACGCTGCTATTAGATTTTTAGGTCTTATGAAAATATTTAATATATTTAATATCGCTCAGAAACACGCTTCTTACGATATATAAAATGCACATATTTAATATTAAATAAAAAAGTACTGAACATTTTTTTGTCTTGCATTAGCACTCCTGTAACAACAGTCTAATTTAGACTTTTGAATGTATTGTTAAATGCTCAATAATTATAGCCATACCGCCAGCAAGTGTACGTAGGAGATCAGCATCCGCTTGCAGCGCTGCACAGCGCAGCTCAGCATCAGCCACGCGGTCGCTGAGTTGCGCTAGGTGCGCGCGCTGCAGCGCTGCAGCGCTCGCGTCTGGAGGTGCGTCTAACTCGCGCAGCGCTGCCAACACTCCGCCCAGCTCGCCGCCCGACACGCGCCACCAGGTCAGCCACTTGGCTGCGCGGGACGCAATACCGCCTTCGTTTTTGTCATCCTCCTATACGATAATAGCAATAAATATAATGTATAATTAAAAGTATATATTTTAACAATTTATATAGTACATTTCATTTTCTTTTACATTTTTTTACATAATGTTTTTAGAGGTCATCGTGGTACAAAGTAACAGACGTTTGACACTATTTGTAGTGGTCGTTTGTGTATGTCAAATAAATTATTTTCAATTCTTTACTAGACACAAGAGAGATTGTCGCATTGAGATCTAATCTGCCATGCTATACGTAATTCTTTATGGGTTGAAAATAGAAAACGAAGTGTTTTGTCGCTAGGTTCTCTCTGTTTATCCTGTTAATTGGCGAAAAAGCGTGAACCTAAAACCGCCAGTCATGGCGCAGTGCCACTAAGTGTGACTGTAAAGCGACAGGATTGTGGGTTCGATTCCCACTCGAGGAGTGGAAATATTTAACATTTCCATTTTATTCGCTTTGGTGACGAAGAAAAGCGCGGCGTTAAATTCCGTCACTTAACACGCAATACCTCCGAATTTAGAGGAAAGTGGGGAACGGAGTGACTTAACACTAGGTTCCCTCTGCCTACCCTGCTTTGTGCGGGATATAGTGTGAAGCTAAAAAAAAATGTAAATATTGTTTGAAAAGTACACGAAAACAAGCAAGATAAGAAGTAAGATGAGGTTACCAAAGGAGCGCAGTCCCCGTGCAGCGCGTGCAGCGCGGCGACGCGCGACGACACGCGCGTGAGGCCCGCCCGCAGCGCGCCCGCCGTCGCGCCCTCGCTCTCCGCCGCCGCCTGCGCCGTGCGCAGCGACGACGACAGCTGCGACTGCACAACGACACATACATTACAACGCTTGCGGCTACATAACTGTTTCATTGTATTTCATTGTACTGTGCAACACTAGGGGGTGGATTTTTGAAAAAATAAGTAGCCTATGTTTGTCCCAGTAATTTTTACTACTATCAATCTAAATTTCATCCAAATCGGACCGGTGACCGACCATGAAAGCGTGACAGACAAACACACAGACATTTATGATATAATTATAGATACTATTATATATGTCCTCATAGTCCATATATAGAAAGAGATTTAATGCTAGTGATTTTTGTACATTTTTTAATATGTTGTACAAGAAAACAGAATTATCTTTAAACACAAACATGTGTGAAAGATAAAAAACACAATCTGTATACCATATTAATTCTTTCTGTAAATAAATGAAATAATAATTCTTGCGTTAATAACTGACAAATCGACAACGCACAGCCTAAATTATTGGATTTGGAAAACTGAATTTGACATAAAGTTACTTTTAAAAAGTTCCTAAAATACCTACAGAAATAGAAAACAACAGAATTTTATATTTTATAGTCCACGGAAAAAACAGCTGCATGCTAAAATTCGTATTCTATATTCTTATAGCTTGTTGCAATTCTTGATTCACCGGAAATAGCAATTTTGAATAGTTATTCTTTGAATATTGAATCATCATATTTTTTGTTTGAATAGACATTTAATATGTTACACCGACACATGTAAGTATATGTTAAGACGTTTCTAATAGACTCAAATAAACTAAATTCATTTAAAAGTGACTCTAATTTTTTGATGAGTAACATAAAAAGTGAAAGCCTAAATTATAGTCCATTTCAATATTTATCCAATATAATTAAAAGTAAACCAAGTCCAAGATAAAAATTACGTTTTACTTTTACTAGGAACTTATTAAGATTCTCATAGTACCTATATATAATATATAACTATATATAATATATAGCAAAAGATATATATGAAGCGAAAATAACATCAATACTACCAACGTCTTTTTGATTCAAGAAATAACATATATTTCTTTTACTGAATATTTTCTAGAAAATAATTAAAATCAAAGTAATTTGACTACTTCCACAAAACCAAACTCACGTTTTCATTATGCGCTTGTTCCAGTTGCTTCTCGAGGCGGGATATCTCGTGCAGGTGGACTTCAGAGAAGAGGTCGGCGTGGTGGTCGGCCGCGCCCAGGTCGCCCATGCCCGAGCCGCCCGCCTCGCCCTCCTCCGAACCGCCTTCCTCTGGCATACCTTATGTTACCAAATCACATTACTTTATTATAATAGTAGAAAGATACCATATTAATGGAGATATTTTTATTAAATAGGATGAATTTTATTGGCAAGTCGTGGCGCAGTGACACAAACGGCTGACTGTATACGGCTGGTTGTGGGTTCGTTGCCCAATCGAGGAGTGGATATCCACTTAAATATATATTTAAGATTTCGATTTTTTTCGCTTTGGTACAGAGGTTCGCCACTTAACACGCAATGTCACCAAAGTTGCAAAACAGCGTAAAATTTAAAAAAATATTAACATGGGACAGGTTCGATTTCCACTCGGGAGAATGAATATATTAATTTTAATTATTTTTATTTCTCCGCTCAAAGTGAGGAATTGAGTTCCACTACACTTTTAAGTTGCAATGTCTCGATTTCGGTAAGAAAGTGGAGAATGACGTTTAAAAAAAAAATTAAATAATGCTGTATTCAACAAAAAATATATTTCGTGTGTGCTATTATTCTCAAACAACTTGATACATATATCATCAACAATTTATAAATAAAACCTGATTAATATTTCTAATTAGGTAATTTATTTAACGCGCCGTCAGTTACATATCGGTTTAATTGACACAAAAAGTGTACACACTAAAATTGTGGCCTGGACAAGGCACGTCCTATTTAAAAACTAAACTCGTTGCGAGTTCAGTCGTATGAATCTCGAGGCTGTGCATCCGTATTTGTATCTATAATGGATTCATAATTCATGTATGGAATATAGAATCAATATGAATCATCAATGTGTTGGTTAACATCTACTAAATGTATTTTAGTTTTAATTTGTCTATTTTTTTATATTATTTAAAATGTATATTAGCTTCACGCTTCTGCATAGCACTTTGACTACCTGTCAAACAGAACTTAGTGTCAAGACATTACGTTGTACATTTTCCGACTGAATTCGTGGCATTTCGTGCTGAGTGGCGGACAAGAATGTATTTTCTTGCAAGTATTAGTCGAATTAATGATATTATTAACGATAATGCATATTTAATTGTTGCCTCCTAATTTATTTCAATCCTGTCCTTTTCAATTAGTAGTGGTCGTGGCTAAGTAGGACAACGTGCATCAGTAAACGCCATGGTCGTGGAATCTGTCGATGCTCGTAAGATTTTTTAAAAATATATTCATGAACACTCTCTGGTAAGACAATACGGGGTGTTGAGCTCCGTTACTTAAGGATATAATATCTTAAATTTGGACATAAAACCGAGAATGAAGTATTACAAACACTAATTTCTTTTTGTCTAGCCTGCTATGTTGGTTTTTTTTATTTATTGGCGCGTTAGTATTAGAGCACTCAAGTTCAAAACTGATTTTATTTAAAAAAATATTAATAACACGATCAACCAAATATAATTTTATACACCAAATGACAATCAAGTAAAAGCAACATACTAACTCACCTCGTATACTATTCGCCAAGTTGTTAATATTATACTGTGCTTCTCTGCTAAGATGGGCATCGAGTTCCTTCTTCGCCGCGAACTTGGCTTCCCTTTCCGCCTGCAACGCTTCCAGAGCCTCCGCCAGTTGTCTTTCGGCGATACGACGCAGCACCGCCGTCTCGTCGGCGGCCGCGCGGGCGATCTCCGCCTCTTCACGCAGTTGTCGGACCTCATGCTTTAGACCTTCAAACTCAACCTATGGAAGCATTGGCGGTTATTTATTTATAGGATAGATTACAGACTAGCGACCCGCTCGCGGTTTGGCCTGCGTAAATTACACGGCTAGAAGTAATTCGGTTAGAACTAATAGAGTTTCAGCCAATTCAGTGAAACAATTATATTATAGCAATTTTGTCGAACTAAATTTGAAATGTGTTTTCTTTATTTATAAACTAATTGAACTCTCTAAAACTAATTTTATAGCAATTTTGTTGCTGATTGATATAAAATAAACACAAAATTTTAAGGGAAGTTTACCATAATACTAAACTATAGGTAAGTTTCATATAATCAGTTGGGAAATTTCTATGCTAAGTCTTACGTAAGCGTCCTCAAAGGCAAAGAAAAAATTAAAAATTGTTGTTTTTTGTTCTATTTCATAAAAATGACGACAATGAATTACTATTTTATTATAAGCAAATTTGTCACAAGTCCAAATTCATTGGAAGTAACAGCTTTTCATTCTACGATAAGTTTTATTTTTTACTAAGAAAATAACAACATTTAAGTATATTCCTCAAAAATCATACAAAACTTACATATTTGTGATTACCTGTGAGGATCTTAACGCAGACACTTGTTTCTGTAGCGATATGTTCTCATCTTCTAGGTCTCCGATGTCCAAAAGAAGTCTTTGTTCCCTCTGCCTTGCCTCCCTGAGCTCAGCCCGTAGAGCTGCCCGCTCTGACTCCCGCGTGGCTTTGTCCGCACCCAGTTCTGAACTCTCGGCTAGTAGCCGATCCCTTTCGCTCACCACGCGCTCCAACTCGTGTCGTAACTGTTATGTAGAATATAAAATATACGATTATTATAAAAAAATATAGTAAGAAATTATGATACGAGGGCATCGTAGTAGTACGACTGTAAACGCAAGGTTCGCCCCCAATTGGGAAAATTATGTTGTTAAAATTTTCATTTCTTCGCTCTAGTACCTACAGCAAAAAGTATAGCGTCGACTTTTTCTACTCAACATGCAATGCCTTGATTTCGGGCGAAAAGTGGGCAGCGAGATGTCCTAACATTAGGTTCTCTCTGAATAAAAACGTGAAGCTGAAAAAGAATTTATAAGCTTTCAATTAGAGAGGTTGTTGTATTTTTATAAAGTAAAGCAACTTTACATCAAATTTAAAACAAATAAAGCCTTCGTTCGGTATATATTAAAAACGAAACAAATTGGTTTAAAAATGATCGACAACATGCGCAATGGTTTTTGATCCAATTTCAGTATCAGTCGTTAAAGGGAAACTCATACAATAATTTTTCGTGAGTATACTAAATAACCCTACATTTATTATTTGAGTTGCTAGCGGCGTTAACGCTTAAAATAACTTTAGGAAAATATACATTTATTAAACAAAAACTTCGATGTTTACCTACACATTCATAAAAGAAACTCATTTCCATACAATTACATAGTCAGATTTAATTAAACTCCGTGCTCGTAATACATTTAATTATTCTGTTAAAGGCTGCCTGATTTTCATTAGCTTTGGAATTCACAGACAATTCCCACAGGGCATAATTTAGTATTCAGAATAGTGCACTACCTGAATCTCATTTAGAATTTATAGGTGTATAAATAGTTAGGCCATCATTTAGACTAAATGGGTGTTCGCTAGCACTTAGTTGATTGGTGTCTAAAACAGGCGACGTTGGGTGCGGCAATGACGACACCGTGGCGTGGGGGACGGAAACCTCGCAATTTTAAATACGCCCCAAAACATAATGAGGTTAAGAGTTGAAAAACTATGTTGTGAATTTTAAAACCGTGAATAAACATGAGCATGGTAATACAAGTGTACTACAGTCTGGAAAGGCCGAAATATATTACATTTCTAGGTAGACGTAAATGTTTAACGTCTACAGGCTAAAGATAATTGTATGACCGAATGTGACATATACATTTTTTATTTTAGAATTACATACAATTTACAATATCGTTAACATATGACAATAATGAATAATCATAAAAAAATCTAAGTTTCAACTGCCTAATGTTGATTGTGATCAAAGCAAGCATCAAGCGTCGTTGATAATAATCAGTTTCTTTCTTCAATTTTGTTAGACAAAAAAATACATTGCTACCAAAAAAATAACGACTTATAACAAATAAGTAGGTATAACATTGTGTTGAACGATTGTCAGGTTTCGTACGAGGGGCATTACACGCCTCTTTGTAATTGCAGGTCAAAGTAAAGCCAATAAATTGTTTAGTTACAGTTCTATTTAAGTCGCTGACTCTATAAAAAGACGAGAGTTATCGATAAAGCACTTTTTACGCCATATTTTTAATGTACATTTTATAATTAAATTGTAAGAATGTGAATCTTACAATGTATTTTTTTCGTTAATGTGGGGTAGGCGGAAAGAAGCGAGTGGTAATTCACTACGTTCTCCGTTCTAATTTTGCAAGATTTGTTTAACCAATTATGAAAAAGCGTGCATTAGGTTTGAATCCAGAAATATTTTAAAGGTTTGATATATTAATTACTGAAAAAAATATTTGCAACATCAGCAGCAACGTGATTTTACTAACTAAGAAAACTACTTTAAGGCAATTTATAAAATAAAATATGTATAAAATAAATCACATATCGCATCTATTAAGAACCATTTTTCGCTTTTTATCTCTACTATAGTACGTATAAATCATTTTCTCTCACCGCAATTTCAAAATCATGAAGCTTATATAAAAATACAGTATACACACTTTTGATGAATGAGGGCTAGCAGTCAATTTTTTACATAGAACGAAATCTAATTACCTCGAAAATGCTGTCCATTTTAATAACTTAATTAGGTTAACAGATGACTAACGAAAACTCCAACGGCTGAAGTATACGTGATGAAAAAGACTTTTTTATAAGCTACCCCCTTTTACAGTTTTTAGGCATTCATCCTAACATTTCATCATATTGAAAAATATAATAACTTTTTAAAACTATATCTAGCTTTAAATAATATTAAGAACTATCTTGAATAAAATCCTAATATTGAATTAAATGTTACGCTTAATTTTATATAAATAGTTATTTTTTAACTTTAACATTTTTTGTAATATTAAATATTGTAGCTAATTTGACTATTTGATCTAAAAGTAGCATCTTGTATTGTTTTGTTATCTGTATGTTAAAATTAAGTTCAAGGAATTGTATAGATTATTATTTCAAAAATAGTTTATTTATTTATTCATGTGCACCTTACTTACATACATTAAGTAGATAATTCAATTACGAAAATAGCAAAATATAATACAACGCCTACTTTCGAGCATCGATAAAATCATTGTACGAGAAATAAGTATTATCATGTATTTTTATTTATAATACTTGACCATCCACTTGTAGCGATAATTTTGGTTTCATATTTGCACAAGTAGGCCATACACGATTCGAGATATTTTGGTATGCATTTGGTTTTAAACGTAATGCGAAAATAAAAATATTTTAATGTAGAAAGCCATTTCTATTATTTTTATAATTTAGAGTTACAACTTTATGAAATATTCTTTTAGATACATTTAAAAGTAATCAACAACATAAGCCACCGAGTTCGGCGAAACGTGGGGAACGGAGTGTCTTAACACTAGGTTCCCTCTGCCTACCCTGTTATGTGCGGAATACACCGTGAAGCTAAAAAATAAAGAGCACATTAAAATTGGTTGTAGCTCCACTTTCTTCCGCATAACATAGTAGGAAGAGAAAACAAAGTGCCAAGACACTGTTCCCTTTTTTCACCCTGAAAAGTACGATTTGAAATTATTTCTCCGAGTGGGGATTGAATACACAAACTGGTAGTTTACGACCATTCGCTTCCCCACTGTGGCACGAGGGTCTCTCATACCAATACACAAAATTTGCTTTTTAGACTTATATGGTATATAAGTAAAGAGATTGATATTCAATATAAAATATCAACATAAAAATAGATAGACATAATAAATAAACAATAAAATGGAACTAGAATATTCTAGATCTATATTCTCTTATACAGTCATCATTATAATAAGATCTAGTCTCATAAAATACAATTCGTACATTCATCAGAAAATAAATTTGTAGAGTTGAATATAAAACCAGCAAGCCAGTATAAAAAGTCAGCATCTTGTTAATACAAGCATTGTTATCTCGCTTGACTCACTCCTAGCTGAATCGATAAGGCAATTTAAAACTCTTCGAGTGCACGGTATCTCATCTCGCTGAGTAAAATTTTGTATCATTAAAATACGATGCGAAATGCCACTAGTGTTTTTGATATATATTTTTATTTAGATTCTTTATGTATATTTTATTTATACTTTTTTATTATTCGTAGAAATTTTATTTAGAAAAATATGAATGAAATATTGTAACTTTATGTTTATTGTAGATAGGCTATAGTGGCGCAGTTTTGGATACAGTTTTCATTTCTTCTTTTTAGTGGGCACAGGGTCGAATAAACTAAATGAAATAGTTACCCAACACACAGTACCTCGGATAGGGATGGATAGTGGAGAACAACGTATCTCTAAGTTCTTTCTGCCTACGCTGTTACGATAGAAAAAATGTGAATAGTATGCAGGAAGTAAAGTGTCGAGACATTATGAATCATTTTTGTCTACTAGTTATCATTATACTCAATTCGTAAGAAGTTGTGCATTTAAGCGAAGCGTTTTAAATAATTATATGGAATTTGTATATTTTATTCTTGGTCGCATATTTAAGACAAAAAAAAAACAAATTGTGTCAACAACAACATCAATCCCACTTTACTTATTCACCCTTTCGTTTCACTCATCGATGCATCGAAAAACAAATTGGGTCTTAACCGAAAATATTTTATTCAGTTGAAGTTCGATGGAATTCAAAACGAGGAGTCAAATCATGCGACCTTTATAATGTACGTATGCACGTGAGTCAGCTACAAACAATTCTGTTGGGCCGGTGATAACAGAACCGACCTGGATTTCTTGTAACCTTGCATATTAGATTCGCTAACGTGTCGCTGATTAAATTACCGCAAATTGAACCCGCGAGGTTTAAAAATTTATTGCATTATGAAGACGATTTGATGGAATTTTTAAATTTATTAATAACTTTTGTTACTAGTGGCCCCGGAGATGCTTTAATATTTAACATTGCCTTCATGTAGGTACTTATAAAATTTAATATATTTTTAAAGAATTATTACAAATAATATGCTGCCTGCATATTATTTGTACTGCACTTTTTTCCCATATAAACTTTTACTATACTCTATTTCATACACATCCTTCGTTACTACGTTTGTAAATAGCAAACTTGCTTCATATATTATATAAAAAATACACAAGTACTTGTGCCTTAAAGCTAAAACTGCAGCATAAAATTTTAACTACACTAATGATGCTTAAGAAAATAATATTCTCCATTGAGCAAAGAATTTCCGTTCCTGTAGAGTATACTTGTACATATATATAAACCATACATTTTGATATATTCATGACATCGTTAATATTAACAGATTTATGTTTGTACGTGTATCGTGTATATATGATATTTTTACTAGGCATTGATTGGTTACAGATAAAGTTATTATTTACAACAAATGTATTACTCGAGTCATTTTTCAGATAACCTTTACATTTGACAGTATTTTATGTACATTGTGTGAAAATTAATGCTGAGTGACGTGATATGAAGTAATACTCGTATATAGACGATCACTAGCGTCAAAAGGTAACATAACATACAGTCAAAAACGCAGTAAATAGACACAGAGCGTGTTAAGAGGTAGAAATGAATGTCGCGCTTTGGAAATATTTTAAATATAATAATTTGAGTGAGAATCGAACCCACTTCACAGTAAGATCTTGCTCCACTGCGCCATTATTGGATGCGGTTAAATAGTTTGACGAATATAATCTTTTTAGTTTATAATTAAAATATATATATACTATATTGACCTATTGATATTTATTTGTGTATAAAAATTAAATCTAACGTTGATTTTTTATTTAATTTGCATAATTATCAAATTATTTTAGAAACAAGGCCCCTTTAACGAATGCTTATACTTACGGTGTACCAAAACACGAATTTTACCAAGATCTCTACTAAATATAAAGCAAAATTACATAGACTACTGCACCGAGAGTCGAGACTGGTTCAACATGGATTAACCTATTCAATTTTAATGGATCCCGGGACGCAGCCCGAACGTAATCTAGTTTCAAATGATGTGGCATGTAATACTTGCAAATACGACGTAAACGAATTTCAAATGAAGTTTGCAGACATTAGGGGTGTAATGTTGAGTGTTTAAATAATGTTCAAAGATTTCTTGGTTTGGTTATATCCATACTTATATTATAAATGTGAAAGCCTGTCTGTTTGTCTGTCACTCTTTCACGGCTAATGTATCGGCCCGATTTGGTTGAAAATTTGGAAAGAAGGTAGTAAAAATTACTGGGTCCAACATAGGCTACTTATTTTATCAAAAATCAACCTCCGGGGAGTTAAAATAGGGGATGAAATTTTATATGAAAAATCTACACCGCTTGACCGATTGTAATGAAATTTGGCATAAATATAGTTAATAACCCAAGGTTAAACATAGGCTACTTTATTATTCAAAAATCCACCCCCGAGGGTTGCAATGTAACGAAACAGATATGTAGTACACGCAGCGAAGCCGCGAGCGGGCCGCTAGTGTTATAATAAAACCCGTATATTTTTATGAAAGCCAAAGTTAGTAAAAATAAATAATATTCCAAATTTGGTCTACCTTTAAAAGTGGAAAAGAAGGGGTAGAATAGAATAATATGAACAAGTGCAGGGCATTAGCTCAATTGTAAGTCACACCTACCCATAACATAATGTATCATTCATAACTTTGCAATGCATCATAAGCAGCTTATACAATATATCACTTATGTTATGTTACTATGAGTGTTGATCCCATATTGCTATTAGTTGTCGGCTTCGCTCGGATTTAATAAGATGTTTTACGTTTCACTAAATTCAAAGGACACTATAACGTTGTTTATTTTATTGTGTAAGATTTTAAATTGTACATAATGTTAATTTTTTTTTAATTTATAAAAAAAGTAGTCTAAATTAGTCTATAAATAATCATTATCAAAATGAGATTAAAGAGGAGATTTTAGCTCGTGCTAAAAGTTTTTTGATGGACATACAAATAAACAAATTATAAATTAGGAACAGTTTGGTAAAATATGAATATAAATTTAAGAAACTAAAAATATTTTTATATTAAAAAATCTTACGAGTTCTTAACTTATTGTGGTCTGACAATAAAAGTGCCAGCAAATCAGGCTATAAAGCTCAATAGTATAATGCAACATATTGTTCAGTAATACAAGAGTGTGTCAATTGAAACGAAATAGCTGTAAATTATTGTATTTCGTATGTCAGATGTGGTTCTGGCTAACTGCCAGACTTAATGAGTAACAATATCAACAATATTCCATTATCTATGTAAACACTGTGAGAGACGTGAAATACGAGACAGTTTGACAGGACGGGGGCTACACCGTATACACCATGCATCGAGTACGAGTACAATACGTATTTAACACACACATTACACAATACCTCTTCACCTTCACTCATTTTCAACGAATGACTGTTGCATTCCACGATTGCACTGTTTAATAAAATCGCAAACGCGTCTGGCATGCACACAATATCAGCCCCATTGTTCAGGAAACACTTCCATTGCACCGCGTGTTCTGTTGCATTTTAAAAAATTTAACACCATTGAGTGGTAGAAGCGCGTGAATCAAGGCCGGGCAAATAAAAGTATATTTCTGGATCAGTGTTATGGATTAACGACGGGTGCGCTTACGCCATTCGCGGCATTACATCACGTCCTACAGGGATCTTGTCGAAAAATATAAAACTTCGATTGTTATATTACTAATTACTTTAAATTATAAAACGGCACTGTACTGTTAGGTTAATTTTTACAAAAAAAAACGAAGAATAACAATTTTTCAGTGTGTACGAAAACAGCGTCCCGCATCTACTGATGGAGGGTCTGGCGATGATTCACATCAATTGCTCTCATTCTGATTAGGCGTAGGCATATTTCGTCAGATGTGTCTGGGGTTACAGAACATTAATAAGATAATGTCGCTATGCATAATCTCTTAATGGACAACACGTTGACCCTCTGAATTCAATATTATCTCGCGCTTGCGCTAGCGCCTACACTACAGTAGCGTTCATTATAATACTGTTATAAAGTAAGGAATAGTGTGACGTTTCAAGTTTATTTTCGATACTGAATGAAAATGTATGTTTATTTTTATAGATTGATTCAACAATATACAAGCAATTAAATTGTTTGTAAATAATGTCAAATATGAATCCTACTTATCCATAGAGAGACCCTCTGCAGACCCTCTGCGGTAGAAGCTTTATGTTCAATCGGCGATTCAAAAGTGCTTGCTAAAGTCTATTTAATTTCAAATTAAATATGACCTACACTGATCTATACCTATATACCTACTACTAGAACAATTATTATTATTACGGATATTGGGTACTATACTGTTAATTGAGCATGCTTTGTGTGGGGCCGAGCAACGCCGTGGTTTTTCACATTTTATGTGACGAAATGTCACAAAGTAGGCTTTGACTTTAAAATGCTACTTAACAGTTCCTGTTTAACATATAAAACATAACTTGAAACACAATGTATTTTTTTGGCAATATTTGAAAAACTACAATAAAGATAATTTTTAAAAAACGTAGTGTGACTCGTACCCGCGCCTCTTGTAAACAGTCCAAGCGCTCTGACTGCCAAACCATACGTTCTACATGCGGTAACTTTTTTTTTTATTGATGAAAGGTAGGCAAACGAGCAGAAGGACCACCTGATGGTAAGTAGTACCTCTTCGCCCATGGACATTCACAACATTATAAAAGATGTGAATGCGTTGCCCACCTTAAGAGGGAAGAGGAGGAAAGGAGGGAAGAAGGATGGGGATGGTGGGAATACATGCCATCGAACCGGAACACACCATCAGATGTTTGGCGTGGTATGGTGGCCTGGGACATGGTAGTGGTCGCGAGCCAGTAGGAGATGGAATCTCTTACCACCAAGCTATTGGTTTACATCGACTTTTTGTCCGTTTATTACAACTACAATAACTATTTTATTGTTAGCATCTCCAGTGAAGGAGTTTGAAAAATTCCGTGTATCTAAAGATTATTTCTACGTATTATTGTTTGGCATGGGAGGAAGGTATTTAATAGTTTTGCATAAGTTATATATACATAGTTCAATTATTTTGTATTCTCTTGTTCTTCATAGCCTATAAGTAGTGTCATCACATGGTTCACTCAGCTCAATATATATTCCCTATACTGATTTACTAATTAGTACTATAATGGTCTAAATAAAATAGTGCTATAATGTCACAACAACTTTAGCAACATAAGCAATGATTTTAGGTCCGATTGTCACTCAACAAAATGTTAATTTGAAATTCTTTTTATTTTCTAACTCTGATAACACAAAACCCAACATTGAGGTCTGCCACTTATCGAGTAATGTTCCTAAAAAGAGGAAGAAGTAGAGAATGGAGTGCTTGAACACTAGGTTTCTCTGCCTACCCTACTCAATTAGTGAACTTGATGATCCAGCCCTTATTTATAAGGATTCATGATTATCCAGCCTACCAATTGAATAGATCTAGAAATAGATTAGTGACAATTGATTGGAAAGCACATAAAAAATATTCCTGAAATAAAGTGCATGTGTGCAATACTCATCAATTCTTGTTAAAAAGTTTAGTTGGTAATTTTTAGTTATCTATTTAATAAATATATGCAGGCATTAGAGAAGTGTATTTCATAAATCTTAAAAGCCTCATGGATAGCCTGATGGACAATGGTGCAGTCATATTTTTTTGTCGAAAATTGATAACAGAGAATTCAGGGAAATTTAATTTTAAAATTATAGTTGAAACTACCAGAACATAACAAAATGAGATTATTATTTCAACAATCATAAATTCCATGCTAAGAAAGTTGTGGGCAACAATTAATAAACATATATCATAATTAAGTTATTGTATAACTACATATTAAAGTATCATTTTATTTGACAATATTTAAAAGTTCTATATTTACTTATTGAAATAAATATATGATGACAATGCAAAATATTTGCATATATTGTAATAATTATATTTCAAGTTATAAAAGTGAAAGGTTTTATTTTTTTTTACATCAAGAGGCTTACATTAGAAATAAAATATATGAGTGGCATAAATATTACATCTCATTATTCAACTGCTTAGAGCAAAGTGAATGTAGAGTATAAAAAGTGCATTAGTCTTAGACATTGAACACATCTTACTCACTCATAACTACTGGAAAACATAAAAGTGATTCTTAATGACTTTCAAACAGAAAGTTTCTTAAGCAATTTAAGACAATTTAATTAAAAATATAATAATATGTCCACCTTCGAAACTGAACAGTGGATATTTCTATATTATGCATTATTCTAATAGGAAAAATAAATATAAGCAATTATTCAAATACCTGTTTTGTTTCTCCTTCAAGCTCGATAATTTGTAATGTAAGAGAACTTTCCATAGCCGCAGACTCATTAAGGAGAGCATTTTCCTGTTCTATTCCACTTTGTGTCGTTACTTTTTGTGTTGTGTCAAGTTTCATTAATGCCTGCAAACAAAATAATATATTCAAATTTGTCTTGCATGAAATGTAAATTAAATTAGTATTTATATTTCTGGTAAATTAAACTAAAACTTCTACAGTCACTAATGAAAAAAACAGAAATGGCAAAAACTAGTACTAAGTACTTATTACATATAATTGAAAAATATTTTAATAATGATCAATTTCATAAAGAATACATGGAGAAGCTGTCTTAACCTTATTTATTAAGAATTTGAATGTTCATTTATACATAAAAAAAGAATTTATTCTCATGAGCCAGGGTGTTCAAGCACAATTTAAAGTTACCGTTTGCAAGTTAATGTGGTCATTAAGGCATGAAAAGTGAAAATATTACGGTATGTAGGCCATCTAACCTCCTGTGTGATGTCCAGTTCATGTTTTGTGTTTTCGTATAAACTCTCCAGCTCGTCACATCGTTGCTGAAGGGAACTTTTCTCTTCTAGCAGCACCAGACCTAGCTGTGCTGACTGTATTTTTTCACTGCTTGCTTGGTCGAGCTCCCGACTTAGCCTCTCGATCTCCGCCTTTAACTCGGAGATCGATAAATCATTTTGTGCCGTACCTGCCATCTTGTGACAGTTACACGGCCTTCTACTTAAATCTTCATAAACAAAGTAAATAATCTCAGAAAAACAACTTTAAAACGTGTAAAATCAATGTTTCTACATTCTCTCAACAAAAGTATAACGTCTTGACAGTTCAGCCGTTTCAGTGTTTTTTTTAATTTATGACTATATGAATGTAGCATTGGACTCTGATATTTTGGACTTAACAAAAACATATGACATAAAAATTTAAACTTATGAAATAATAATAATAATTTTGTTTTGTTTTTCAAGACACAGTTTTAATACATATGTATGATATAATATTTTTTTTACAATTATAATTATTACCTACTAAACTTTATTGCCACTCTGATATTTAGTTGCAATTCTGTCGACTTAAATACTTATATTGCTATGTGAAGCCGTGAAGATTATTGTTATTAACTATTTTTTAATTATATAAATACTTATAAAAACAGTTAATTTTATTTTGTTATATTTTTAATTCTAACTTTCATGTATATTTGTTTGATATTTTTTTTATGTTAATATATATTTTTTTATTTTATTGTCAGAATCTCATTTATCATATATTGATATAATACTGATTTAAAGTAGTTGTCAAGACTTCTAAAAATGACTTCCAAGCTATTAAAAAAATTGCTCATAAATGATTTACGAAAGGTTTGATTTCAAAATGATGGCTTATAATGCTTGTCCAGTAACGTGATGGTGGGCCACTTGGTCATATCTTATAGCCTATTCGCTTTCCTGACCTTCACGCCCTGGAACTTATCTATTGTGGTTTTCTGGAAAACTTTCGAATAGACTGACTGAGATTAGATTAGATTCGAAATCTTAAAGATTTTTTTTAGATTTCTGTGGAATAAGTCAGAAGTGAGCAACCTTCGTAGCAAAGGACTTATTTAATTTTAGTGGCTCATAATTACACCTTTTATAATAAATAATATTTAAAAGTAGCGGGTAATATCTGCAATATAAATAAACGATTGACTATCCGCATAAAATACAGAGTGTGTCACATGCGGTTCGAGGGCCGCGAATTGCGTACCCCTGGGTACGCAACTCGAACCTCGAATAAATGTAGCAGGTTGAGGAAAATTCATGTTTCTCCATCCATGTCTTTATAACTGATTGATTTATTATACGTAGAATAAAAAAAGTTCAGAAAAAATTTTACAATTTACAAATTGATTTACGAAAATGATATGGAATTCTAATATTTGGATTTATTTAGGTATTAACGAATAAGCCCATAGTTGGTTTTATATAAAATTTATTAAATAACATCAATTGACTAATTTACAATGTTTTCACCAAATTGTTTTTAATAACAAGTGATCCAATTGTATTGTATGCTAGAAATTTTAAATATTAATAAAAAAAGTGTTAGAAATGAAAATTTTATTTTGATATATACCCACCAATTATGTTATATTATAATCTTTATTAGAAAACGTATAAAACATTTAATGTAACAAAGTTCGAGCTCTTTTCTCGGAAACCATTCAAGTACTTTAGGTGCAAAGTCATACGTTCAACTGACGTAAAGAATTAAAGGAGCGCGAATTCAAACCGTCTGGAGCGCGCTACGTCCACATTTTTATACGTTTTCTAAAACCATTTCTCATATTCCTAAGTGTGTAAAAAACACCTTAAAAATGTTAAAATATTACATACCATCTATTGCCTTATTTTTGTAGGATCCACTTGTCAAATAAACGTTTATCCAAATTTTTTGCACTAATGCACAAATTCCAATTAATGGGCACGTAATATGTGTTCTGCATCAACATAGAAAGTGGAAAACTTTTTCACTAAGTGTTATAAATTAATTTAAAAGAGCAATAAATTTTGACTTTACATTTTATTACAAAAATATGATGAGTAAATAATTCTGACACATCTACTGTACAAACGTTAAAAATTCAAGTTCTAATAATTAAGTAAGTAAAAATAAGTTTTATTTAATTGTATGAATATTTTAAAAGATGCCCTTTCCCTATGATTATCATGCAATGTACAGAAAAAAAATCGAGTAAAAAACTGCAAATTATGGAAGAAAAATGCTACACATACTGTATTTGAAAAAAAATATAAGCAGTCAATAATATGATATATTTTATTTAGCATTAGTACATATATATTTCTATTTATAACAAAATAGAATTTATTGTACTCGGTGAGGAGGGTGACAAAAAATTGTAAAATTAATATCGTGTTAATAATTACAATTACTAGCACCTGTTTGTATTCATGAAGGTTGAAAATGTATCAGTTTATTTATTAGCAACATTAATTGACAATACTATAATATATTATTAAACCCTTTAAACTACTTACTTAAGTCAAAAATACATCTAAGTTACAAAGTGACACATGTAATATTATTGCTGTAAAATTTAGAAAATTCGGAATGTAAAAGACTTAAAATTTAAACTAGTAATTATAGCTAAGTTTATATCATTAAACATGACATAATCATAGAGGTCACAAGACAATTCTACTTTCGCCCGTAACACCAGAATAGTATTTAATAATTACAATAAATATTTTTGGACATTTTGAAGTTTTAGTTTTTTGGACATTTTTATTTTTTTGACATGTACATTACAAATAATTAATATTCAACAATTATAAACGACACGTGTAATAATATCTGAAGTATGATAATCACATAACATAAATTAACAACCTACCTATAAAATTGTTAATAAATATTTAAAATCTAATAATATTATTTATGGTCACTAAAATTAATATATTATCCATAGTTTGTACTAAATTAAATGAAATTACAAATTTGCGTGTCGATGTAATTGTACAGTATTTTGAATTAAGGTTCGAATAATGTTTTTTTACATTACAATTTACACTGTTGTTTAAAAAAAGAACATTGAGCAGCACTTGGGGTGAAAATGACCTAACTCACAATTTTTGCATGACATGACAATAATAGATTATTATATATTCAGTTAGGCCACTTTTCTTTGGAGGATGAAATATAATGAATAAACAATTTCAAGGCTGAACAAGAACATCGACATAACATGTATTTTTTTTGTTTAGCTATGTTCGATTAAAAAAAATGTGGCATCAAAATGGCGGGAAGATATCGGTGAGAAAATGAGATTATTAAATTGAGCAGAATAAATGAATATAAAAATAATATTTTGAGTAATTACATTAAGCCTAATGATTTCAGTTCATAAAAAAAAACAAATAAAAATATTAATTTAAATCAAGTGGTTTTTTTACATACGTTAAAATCGTAATTAATAATATGTAATAAATTAAAATTATTGTACAACATTTGAAATATAGAGTTCATTCATTAAAAATGTATTAAATTTTTAAACATATAAATGAGAATCATGAGCAGTAAAAAGATATGTATTGAGTGGTAAATTTTTAAAATGGTTTAATATATTTCACTATCATAATAATAATTTAATAATACATTAACAATAGAAATAATAATTAATTAAATTTTACAATTTTATGTTTTTTTTATATTTTCCGATGTAAGAAAAATGACGCAGAACATAATTTTTATATTTACTAATTCTTATTAAGTAGTTTAAAATACTAGTTAAAATTTACCAAATTATAACTTTATAAGTAGGAAAACTCCAAGATTAAAGATTTATAACCAGGAAGACAATAATATATACAATTCAATTTACCAATTTAAGGTGAAAAAATGTAATACTATCCCAATATAACTATCTAATACATACCTACATTCTACATGTTTTTAACATCCTACAATCTTAAGAAACCGAATATTATTAAATTAAATTTTATAAAAAAAAGATTTATAATATAAACATAATAATTAAAAAATAAATGAAGTATAGACTAGAGCTAGCGACAAAGTAAATAGACTGAGTTGAATAATATCGAGTGTTCCCTGCACTAGTCGAATTAAAATATTTAGATGAAATTTGTATATTGTAAGCATAATGCATTTAAATAACCGTAACCAGAATAAAATAATGTTTTTAAAGAACCCAATGTTTTATAATAATATTCTTACTATTAGATGGCATTAAAGAAAAGATAAAAAAACTTAGCACATTTCTAAATTTTAACTGAAGCTAACTAGATTATAACTTTTTCATTTCATTTTAAAGTAGCTAGAATATTTTACAGGGACTATTTCAATTGTTTAACTTCAGTTTGATAACAATAATCTTAATTTCCACGCTTTTTACTTATACGGTGAGTCAATGTAGTTAGGCAGGGTAGTCAGAGAGAACCTTCCGTACGACTTCGAGACATGCCGCGTTTTGTCTTGTCACCTATTGTGTATTTGAATAATTAAATAAAATATTGTAAAAGTGAAAAAGGGCGTGCTCAGGTGGTTTGGGCACGTCGAGAGGATGATTAATGGAAGAATGGTAAGAAAGATATATGAAGATAGGTTGACCTTCGAAAACACAGTATCGACAATACTGGAGGAAGGGCACGTAAAAAGCATAAGGGACTTCCGGAGGGCGTGTATGAAGAGGTTGATGACTGTGGACGAGGCGAAAGAAGTATGCAGGGACCGTAGTGTTTGCCGTTACGTTCTCTCTGACTACCCTGCAAGGGATACCACGTGAAGCTAAAAAAAAATTAAAAAAGAAAACAATAATTAAAAGAAACGAACGTACAACCAATCACCATTACACTCGTACACTGCACCCCCAATGGCGTCAGAAAGAAATATGTTATATTGTAAATTCAATTAATTGTATCATTCCAGTAATTTACAGGTATAAAGAAAGTCATATAGTTACCATACAACCACATAAATTAGCAACTATTAACTATTAGTATAAGAGATATATTAACCTAAGAATTGATGATATTTCAGTACCAATTATTTATTTAATCCTTATAAATTTTGTTTCTATGTACAAAACTTCAATCAATTTTTTTTTTTGAAAAATTTTACACATCGTCTAATAATATCGCACAATTATTTAATAATAAAAATACGTTAATACATAAATGCATTATTAACATGTGAAGACCATAAGCCATATTTAACAGAAACAAGGTTTTTTTTTTCAATAAATGTGAAGTCAAATTACTAAACTTTAAAGAAATCCATTAAAATGTTTGTTTTCGTTATATAATTCGATTTATTATAAAATGTAGCATTCTCTGCAGGTTTTAAAACGTTGTAATATACAAATTCTGCAATATTAAGCTGCAATTAATATATAAAATAATATCATAAACAATGTATGGACGTAGGTGATATGTCACACTTTTTCGATTTTCACATTTCTACATATATATGAATATTATAAGTGTAATTACACAATAATTATAAATCTTGAAAGTTATTAACAATTAATCAAGAACACAATCAAATTACAAAAGTACCTAAATTCTATAGGGATATATAACTGTTTCACTTTAATAAAAATATTTAACACTATACTTCGTCTAATATATTTTTAAATTTTGACGCAAAACTAACAATATATTTTATGAAATTCTATTATAATGACATACCACATTCACCCATACACATAGTCTTTACCACTAACACTAACATTAACAATCCGATCAGAGCAGCCAGTATTCCTATAACAAAAAAATTACATTATGGCACAATTAGACGTTGTTTCTTCCCGAGGGGGTATTGTAGGCCTCGGGGGTAACACTTCAGTTATTTCAGGTTCCGGCATAGATTTAGGCGAATCTTTTCTTACTGACTGCTTTGAAACTTCCTGGGCTTTCTGAGGTGCGGGAACTTTAGCTTCTACAGGTGGTTGTTTTTGTTCTGTTAGGGAGCTGGTACTTGGCGTTCTGGCTCTTGATTGTGTTAAGGAAATGCGTCGCTCTCGCGCGTTTATTATTGATGTGAGGAACGGTATTTGATTGCTGATCGCCATCATAAAGGGCTTGTAGCCGAGGCTGGAATTTTAAACATTTATTCATTTTATATAACGTATAATAGTTTTACTTGTCGGTAAATATTAGAAGGTATATATAAATATGAATCAAAGAGGTTTAATATTTGTTTCAAATATACGTATGATATTATTATTTTTTTCAATCAGAGAGAATCTAGTGTTAAGAAAGAGTTTCTTAATTCTTCGTTTTCGTACAAAATCAAGACATTGCGTGTTAAGTGGCAAAACAAATGATTTTACAGTCAGGCCCCACTGGGTCGCAGTGGCACTGTCACTGCGCCATATAAATCACGAATACTTTTTTTCAATTTTTGTGCTGGAAAATGCATTTTTTGTAATAGACCTAATATCAATATAATACACTAACCACTCAGCATCAGTCCACGCGCGGAGCTGCAGCAGCGCGGCGCGCAGACGTTTCGCGGCGCTCAACGCCGCGTCGGGCCCGCGCGCGGCGTTGGCGCACCGCAGCACTGCGAGCGCGTCGCGCAACGCCACCGCCACTATTAGCGCCCATTCTATGCACGACGCCTCCGTCATTAGTTGTAGGAGGTACCTGTTAGTTGACAATACAGAAGTTTTTATAGTGTCATTTATACAAAAGATTTTGAACATTTTACACATTTTATTATAAAAATTAGCAAAATAAACCAATGTAATCAAAGTATATTAATTTTTTCAAGAAATAGTCTAACCCCACACAGCGATAATTATTATATAACCATTACTATACTAAAGACCAGCTCGCAGCTTCGCCTGCGTTAATTGAAATGTCAACTTATTATTTTATTTATGAATCGATTTCAATAAAATAAACAGTAAATGTTAAAGTAAGATTACCAAAATACTATAGTGAAAACTGCATTTAAATCGGTTAAACTATTTCTGAGATTAGTGTGTACAGACAGACAAAAAAAAAAAATCATTGCTTTGGTTTTAATTACATAGCTGAATGTTTTCAATAATGACTTTTCTCATATATCTTTAATGTACAGAAAGCGATCAGTTTTATTATATCGCCCTAGCTTAGTGCCCTAGCTCAAAAATGTCACATTTTTTTTGCTTACAAACGACCATAAAAAATGTTGTTCACAATTGTAATTTGGAGCAAAATACATTTTTTAAGGTAAGGTGACTTTAATTCTCAAGGTATGACATGTATAAATATAAAGCTACATAAGTATGCTAACCTAAGCTGCACATGCGCAGTATGATCCCCGCGCTCCGCCTGGTGGTGGTGCAGGCGCTCCATGAGGGCGGCGTAGCGCCTCTCCTCCCCCGCGTCCCCCGCCTCCCCCACGCCGTCGCCCTCCTCCGCGCCCCACGCCACCCGCCCGCCCTCTGCTACGCTACCTTCACCGGCTGAGCTGTAATGTTTATAATCATAATAAATATATGTAAATTATTGATTCGAATAAAAACGTTCCGTTGAGTTTTGTTGCGATTTACTTTCAACTCTGAGACAATTAGTTTTTGCATTGGTTAGTCTTAACTTTATGCCATTAAGTTTTGTGAAACAGGTAAATTAGTAATTTCTTGACATTCAATAAATGTAGCATGTAATTTATTTTGCATGTAATTTAATTTGACTTTGATTTTGATTATACTAGGGAAAATAAATATAATTTTTAAACACTAGAAATTTCATTTTTTTGTTAGTATAATGTATAGAGCCAATTTACTCTTTTCAACTTTTCAAATAAATACATTGTAGAGTTGGGCTACGCAGGCGTACTTTATTACCACAAAAATTGTGAAAATAAAAATATCTCAAATATAACATAATAATGACTAACCCAGACATTTTTTTTACTTTGACTCATTATTGGTACAGAGATCTATATAGTAATTAAATTTACATCATAATCAAAATCTACAGAAACCAAATTTTATTACTACCTAACCAATTTTATTAACAAAAATCATATAGAAAATTAATAATACAAGCAATATATTTACCTAAGAGGCGCAGGAGATAAAGGAGGTGCGGCAAGGGGCAGCGCTGCCCGTAACGACAGCGACACATAACCGCTGTCGCCGCAAAGACTGTCTGTTTCCAATGACGGTGTACACGGTGCTGGAAATTTACCTTTTATTTACTAAGGCTTTCTTTGTTTAGCTTTGTTAATGTACTTCTTTAAGAATATTTTTTTTAGCTTCACGCCATATCCCGCACACAGCAGGGTAGGCAGAGGGAACCTAGTGTTAAGATACTCCGTTCCCCACTTTCCGCCGAATGCGGAGGCATTGCGTGTTAAGTGGCGGAACTTAACGCCGCGCTTTACCTCGACACTAATAAATGACAACAATATATCAACGGTGACTGTGAAATTCATAAAAATTGCATAAAAAAAAGGAATTCGTTATAAATATTGTATTCTTCTTTTGTATATAAAACGTTCAAAAGTTTATAAAATTTACATTGCATGTATATGTTAGATATCAAGAGGGAAATATGTTACAATGAGACAAGCTCTGATTATAGTTAGTAATAACGATAGTTGTGGATTCGATTCCTACTCGAAAAAATGATATTCATTTCCCTTAGTTTTAAATAATTAATTTAATTTTTCTACTCTTATCAAAACACATACAAACCGCAATATTAAGTTTTATCATACAACATACAATCATATCACACTATACTCGTTCTATCTACCCTACCATTATAAACACAAATGGCCCAGAGGCACAAAGTGTGACTGTAAAGCGAATAGATGTGGGTTTGCTTCGAAAATTGTAACAGGAAAATATTTTCTATTACCATTTTCCTCGCTCTGGTGTGGAAACAAAGCGGGGCGTTAAGTTCAGCAACTGAACACGCAATACCTCCAAAAATTCGGCGGAAACTGGGGAACAGAATGTTTTAACACTAGGTTCCCTCTGACTACCCTGCTGTTTGCGGCTATATTATAGCTTAAAATAGAAAAAAAAAACAAATAAACAATCCCACATCCACATACCAGGCGTAACACTATCCTTCCTACAAGCCAGACCAGCAGCACCATCAACAACGCCATCACTAGGATACGGCCAGTTGAACTCCTCGTGCAGTCTCTTGAGACAGTGCACGGCGTTGTCGACGCGGGCGGCGCGCTCCCTCTCGCCCGTCAGCCACGCCACCAGGTGCAGGTCGAGCGCCGCCGCCAGTCTGCCCAGCGCGAGCAAACGCGCAGTGGACAGCAGGAGGCGCGCGTGGCGTTGGATCATCATGTCTATGAAGAATTCTTCCGCTGTGCCGTTGTATGACTCTCTGTGTGAAACAAAGTGTGTATCTTATATTGTAATGTATTTATAAAAAAAAATGTGTGAATATCATGGCGCAGCCGCAGTTAGACAATGTCTGAATGCAAATACAATGATTGTGAGTTTGGTCCCCATTTGGAGAAGTAATCTATATTTAAGTTACTTTTATGTGCCCGTTCTGATAAAAAGACAAAGCACACAGTTAGTACAGTTAGTTAGAATCTAAAGAAAAAATAAATAAATGTTAAAAAAAATGAAAGTTATATAAACGGGTGACTAATGATTTTTCTTCTCCTGCATAGCAACGTAAGCAGAGAGATAAGTTTCCATTCCTTTTTCGCCTATATGACAAATTTCATCAATCAACTTTCTCAATAATTTAATCCACTTATGTATAATCAGTAACTCAATAACAAAAAACTTTTACACACATAAATAAATTAAAAATCACGTACCAAATAACGATATAAAAAAAAATAAAAAAGCACATACTTATCACTCCTAGCGGGCACGGACTTCTTCCGCTTGACGGCGGCGGTGGCGGCGGTGCGGCGCGGCGCCGGCGGGGACGGCTCGCGCGGCGCCGCCGTCGTGCTGAAGCTGCGCCCACGACCACCCGCCAACTGAATTGTAATTGTTCTTTGTAATAATTACTTTTTAATTTATTATTCAGCTTTATCGTGCGCGGTATATAGCGTAAATACTGCACACATCAGGATAGGTAAAGGAAACCTAATGTTCAGATACTCCGTTTTCCATTTTCCGTCCGAAATAGAGGTATTGCGTGTTGTATTGAATCTCAACGCCACGCTTTGTCTTAGGTATCAGAGCAAAGAGATGAAAGTTTAAATAATAATCATTTCCATAGTGAGAATGACTCCCACAAACATCGCTTTAAAGTCAATAAAGCGTCGTTATATAGAAGGTATATCTCAATTACAGGCTAACACACAAAAAAGGAGGAAATATGTACGGTCTGTACCACCTAAGTGATTGTTGATGGATAAAATTATTTGATATAATATATGTATTGATTGATATATTGATACTTATAACTAGGTAATGACATGAGTGCGCGCGCGGAGTGTTTGATGGCCGAAGCTTCAATTTCTCTTGTCTTAGTTTTTACTAAGACAATAGAAATCTCGAGAACTCGACGACTGTTCTGATCACAACTGGAGGCAGGGGGAACCAAATGCTAGACACAGGGAACTTAATGTTAAGACACTGTTTGCCTTTTTCCGTCAAATTCTAGAGGCATTTCGTGTTAAATGGCGGAACGTTGAATTCCAGAGCGAATGTGAAATATTAAATAAAATATCAATTCCTCGAATCGAACCCACAACCAGTCGCGTTTACAGTCACCTTATGTGCCCTTGTTTACGACAAATATATTTTTTTTGTAATTTACATTTAACTGACATATTTTGTTATGCAAAAAAAACAGACAGAAATTCAATGACGATTATTTACTTTTTAAGAATAAATAATGCTTTGTTAGTCACAAAATATAACGTGTTGTCAATTCCGCATTACAATTTTATCAATAATAATTGTACAGATATCTTTACGTTTTAGACTTAGTATTTCTATAATATAAATAAAGCTTTTTTGCCGTGGGGGGACGGGTTAAGAATACAATTCCCCTCCGCCGCTGGGTAGCGTCCCGTAAAAGGCGGGTAGTTTGGTGGTAGGAGATTCGTTCCCCGACTGGCTCGCGACCACTATCAAGTCAAAGACGAACCGCCAAATATCTTATGATGTGTTCCGGTTCGATAGCATGTAAACCAGCTCTCCCTATTCCCACTATTCCCATCCTTCCTCCCTCCTTCTGTCCTACATTCCCAAGGCTGGCAACGCATCCATAACTTTAATGTTGTGGATGTCTATGGGCGAAGGTAACCACTATAAAAAAAAAAGGAAGAAAAATCGATCTATTCGACGAATATTATTACTAATAGTAATAACTAATTCATAATCAATAAAAACATATTTTTTTTTTTAGCTTCACGCTGTATCCCTTGCGGGGTAGTCAGAGAGAACGGAGCGCCAAACGCTACGGTCCCTGCATACTTCTTTCGCCTCGTCCACAGTAATCAACCTCTTCATACACGCCCTCCGGGGGGTCCTCATGCTTTTTACGTGACCTTCCTCCAGTATCATCGATACTGTGTTTTCGAAGGTCAACCGAGGTCTCCCCCTGCCTCGCTTACCACTCACCTTTGCTTCATAAATCTTTCTTACCATTCTTCCATCACTCATCCTCTCAACGTGCCCAAACCACCTGAGCACGCCCTTCTTCATTCTTACTATGACGTTCTCGCTAATACCTGCCATTCTGTGTATCTCTTCATTGCGGATTCGGTCAGCTAAGCTGACTCCGCACATCTTTCGAAGAGATCTCATCTCCACAGCATTCATCTTTCTTTCATTCTTCTTCTGCAATACCCACGTTTCGCTGCCGTATAGCAGCGTCGGTACCAGCACTGCATTGTGCACAGCTAAACGTGCGGCTATGCTCACGTTCCGCCGTCGCATCAACGCAGCGAGGGCACCGTTAACCCTGTTACCGGCAGCAATACGCCTTTCAACATCCATATCATACCTTCCATCTCTGCTAAACATACTTCCCAAATATACCACCTCATTCACTTGTTCTAATTTCTTTCTGTTAACCATGATCTTACATTCCGTTCTTTCTTCGTCTCTTTCAAACACCAGAATCTTAGTTTTACTCGCATTCAGGCTTAGACCATTAATTTCACACCCATCTTTCAGGATGGTGACCAATGCCTGCAACTCTCATTCTGATGATGCAATAAGCACTGCATCATCTGCGTACAACAGGCAGTTTACCTTCAAGTCACCCACTTTCACTCCCATATCACTTTGTTTCACTCCTTGGAGACAACTATCCAAGTACAAATTGAACAGCCAAGCTGACATGGCACAACCCTGTTTGACACCCGATTGAATATCAAACCGAGGCGACATGCCAGCTCCTACTCGTACACAGGCTGAGTGATCTCGGTAAAGAGACTTTACAGCCTGCAACAAGGGTCCGTTCACATTGTACCGAGGCAGTATCTCCCATAACTTCTTTCGCACAACTCTGTCAAATGCCTTCTCCAAATCCACAAAAGCACAGAAAACTTTTTGGTTTACAGCCAAAAATTTCTCTGTGATCATGCGGAGGGAGAAGATCTGGTCCATACACCCTCTTCCAGGTCTAAAGCCTCCTTGGGCCTCCCACAACAGCCTCTCAGATCTCTCTTGCATTCTTCTCGCTAAAATTTTAGCATAAATTTTACTACCTAAGCTAATCAAACTGATAGCCCTATAGCTTGCACAGTCTATCTGTGAACCTTTGCCTTTATACAAAGGCACGATGACTGCGCCTCGCCAATCATCTGAGACCTCCCCCTTCTTCCAGCATAAATTGCACAGATGAAAGAACAGGTCCAAGACGCGCGGCCCACCATCTTTGATCATCTCAGTAGTAACTCCATCTGCTCCCGCTGCCTTACCACATTTCAAACTTCTTATGGCACTCTCTACTTCTTTTATACTGATTTCGCCGTCTGCTACATCAAGATTCAGCATATCGCTGTTACTTGAGACAGAGGCGTCATCACATTCATACATCTCCTTATAGAATTCCGCCCATCGTTGCAAAACGGGTGTTGGTTCAGTTAGTATTTCACCGTCCTTCGAAAGCACCCCTTTCATTCTGCAGGTTGACGAAGAACCCCGAGAATCACTAACTTCTCTCCAGAAAAGCTTCGTGTTTTCTCGGAAGTTGTTCGTCAACCTTTCATCTCTTTCATTCTCCGACTTTTCACGCTTCGCCTTAATCAGTGCTTTCGTTTGGTGCTTTTGCAACTTATACTCTTTCTTTTTGATCTCTCTCATACTTTTATTCTTACCAGAGGCTTTATAATCCTGCCATGCTTTCTTCTTTCTTTCTACGGCATCTTTCACTTCATCATCCCACCATTCATCACGCTTTTTACTAAAGCCTCTTTTGACAGTACCACACACCTCTGTTGCTGCTTCAGTCATACTATTCCTAAGATTCTGCCAGCATACTTCTACACTCTCATTTCCTATTTCGCAACTGTCTAGCTTCTTGGAAACCCTTTCTTTATATTCCTCTTTAATAGGTGGATCTTGAAGCTTCCAGCTTCTTATGCGGTTATTCGCCTCCAAGTTTGGACACCTCGTGCGGGCGCGCCAGCCTGTGAACAGACCCCTTATTCTAGTAACAACTAGATAATGGTCCGTTCCCAAGTCGGCACCCCTAAACACACGTGTGTCCATAACTTGGTTCCGAATACGCTGATCCACCAGGAATAAGTCAATCATACTTTTCTCTTCCATTCGCTCCCATGTGTACTGATGAATTTGTTTGTGGTCAAACATCGTGTTTGCCACAAACAAATTCTTCTCCTTACAAAGTTCCAAAATAAGCTTACCAGCCTCGTTTACTCTCCTATCACCGTACTTCCCTAATATAAGCTCGAAACCGATCCGCTCGGTTCCGACCCATCCATTCAAGTCACCACACACTATTAGTTTTTCATTCGCTCTTACGCTACCTAGAACTTCCCTGACACTCTCCCAGAACTCCTCTAGCTCGCCTGATAGAGCTGAGGATACTGGCGCATAGGCCGCTAACAAGAATAATCTTGTTATCCCCAGCTTAAAGCGAACCCAAAGGAGCCTCGGGTTGATCATCTTGTATTCCACCATTGCACACACCAATCGAGAGGACAGCAACACACCTACCCCCTGACACCCGCGATCACTCTCTGGTACGCCGGCCCAGAGAGCCACGCGATTGCCCGGCAGATCGGTAGTGTTATTGCCCTTTCTCTTGGTCTCAGTCACACAGATCACATCCAGATCTCTATCATCCATCACATCTAGTAATTCATTCATCTTCTGTTCCATCCCTCCTCTTACATTCCACGTAGCTACAAATAGCTACGTCCTCCACCAATAAAAACATATTCCTTACAAATTAATAACAAAAACTAGATGCTAAAAATGTTATTTACAATAAACACTTCCAAGTAAATTATTACATAATCTACCATTTAATTATGTACTTATAATACAATATTGTATTTTTTCCTGCACGCTAAATAAATCTTCATAACAATTAAAACGTTCGCAATTATAAAATCCTAATGTATGATTGAACAGTGTTTAATGTAAGTTACGTTTGCTTTACGTCACTTTGTTTTGGTTGTTACTTGTTATGTAGTTTAAGTATTACAGATCGATTTTTGTTCTAGACCTTGTCTATTATAAAATAACAGCTAATTGAATATGATGACATTGTTTAAATTTTATTAAAATATTTAAAATTTTGTTAATGTCATGATAACTTAAATATACTGAGACTATAAGTTGTTTGGTATATAATTTCCTTTTTTAAAAGGTATTTTCTTAGTTCTGGTAAGAAAAAGCGTGTCATTGAGTTCCGCCCCATGATCGCAACGTTTCAAATTCGCGTCTTAACACTAGTTTCTCTTTGACTATACTATAATATATAGCCAGGAGAAAAATAATATCAAAAACTGTTTTTAATGTGAATGAGGACTGACACGTGACTAGGACTAATCGTTTCAACTAAAATAGATAATAAAATTGAAAAATTAAGAAATATTACCTAAACAATAATAAAATCTTTGCATTAAACAAATTTAATAATAATTCTTTACTTAAATTTAATTTTTTTTTTTTAGCTTCACGCTGTATCCCGCACACAGCAGGGTAGGCAGAGAGAACCTAGTGTTAAGACACTCCGTTCCCCACTTTCCGCCGAATTTGGAGGCATTGCGTGTTAAGTGGCGGAACTTAACGCCGCGTTTTGCCTTTGATACCAGAGCGAAGGAAATGGAAATATTAAATATTTCCACTCCTCGAGTGGGAATCGAACCCACAACCAGTCCTTTTTTCAGTCACACGCTTGTGCCACGGGGCCACGACTGGCCACATAAATTTAATATAATAATATAGGATAAATATATAGAGAAAATATATAGTATAATGTAATAATATAGTTAACAGATTAATTCAATAATAATTCTCACCTGCATACTACCAAGTATAACCGACAGGTCCTCCGCATTGGGGCTGACCGTCTGAGATTGTACTATTTGCCCATACTTCGTTTGAACATTCACTGAATTTCTTGGCGAGTCCACGTCGTTTGGATCTAGGAAACAAAAAAAATACTACAATTTTTGACGAAATTAAGAGTTTTTAAATATAAATTATACTGTAGTTAATATGCGAAGGATTCTATTCAAGTTTTTACAGTGTTTATATTTAAACTACTACCTCTACTTATAGTCAGAGCGGACCTAGTGTTGGGAGAAAAACATAAGAGAGAAGAATGACACTCCGTTCTGCATTTTCCCCCTGAATTCAAGCTCTCGCATATTAAGTAGCGGAACTTAACGCCGCGTTAAGTAGACAGTAACAGATATATACAAATTAAAATGAAACATTTCTAGAGTGAAAGAGTGAATTTTTATGGTTGACCATATGGGTATCTCTAGATGCAAGACAACAAATTATTTTGTCATTTATTTATTTATTTTAAGGCTAGATAAATAGAGTAAAATAATTATTAAATTTTAATATTTTAATTTAAAAACAAGTACAAATGTCTCACCAATGGCTCTTAAAAATCTGACTAGGTCTCTAGCGAGGTCCCACCGCTCTTGTTGTAATGCGGTGTCTAACAACTGCGTAGCCAGCTGTCTGCTTACTGTAGAACTTTCTAGATTCTGTAATATAACATTTTCAAATGTTATGTAACGAAGCGAAACGTAACGAAAAATAACATGTAACAAAAAAAAATTAACATACACCACCTGAGAGCTGAAAAAATAAAATTTTAATTTTAAATAATAAACAAAAGTACCTCGTAATTTAAATTTCACATTTCATTGAATTATTGAAATCTTTAAAATAGAGGGACAGTGGAAAATCGTGTAAAAACAAACGATATATATGTTCATGAAAATCGTATCTATAATGAAAATTGCAATGAAAACTTTCCGGTCCTTACTTTCCGCTCGAAATCTTAAGCGCCAGAGCGTTGAATTGAAAATAATTTAAATAAAATCATGCCCTAGAGTATGTATCGAATTAAATAGCGTTTACAGTCATACGCTATACCACAATAGCCTTATGTGAAGTGTTGATGATTAAAGATTTGCGCTTTTCTATGTTAAGCAAAATTGTCTTAATTTATAAGTATAATAATACCAATGCTGTATGTCTGAGGCATAAACTTTAGGGAACCGGTGGTAAATTATTTCACGTTCAATAAATGGAGCATGTACCTTCTTCTTTTGAATAAAATTATTTTACTTTGACTTTTGACTTTAGTTTTACAGTTTCTTTTCAAGTCACCTGTAATATAATAAGATAGGAAGCGGCGGTGTCTAACATCTTGCGCTGCAAACACTCTTGAAACAGCTCTTTAGGTTTGCCCGCGGCGGAGAATAGATACGCCCACAGTGCAATTTCAGTCTTACGAGCACATTGGACTACAGTCTGAAAAATTATACAAATTGTATTATAATAGAATGTTAATTACATAAAATACATTAAAGCTTTAATTATTTCTTATATATCAGGGGTTTCTTATACATTATTTTGAGGAACATTTTTTAAGAAACCCCTAATATATAAGAAATTTGAACTTGACGAGACTCGAATCCGCGCCTTTTGGAATCCGTCTTAAAACGTCCAAACCTCGGACGGTATTTAATAACATAAACGTGTGATCTTTAAAAAATCTTTAAACATAATTATATTATTTCAATTAATATTAAGCATAACCAAGTACGTTTTCAATTTTAGATAGTAACTTACCTGTAAATACACGGGAAATTCATGTACAAATTCTATAACACTTGGTAGCTGTGCATCGGGTATAGGCTCTTTACTCGTCGCTTCTTCTTCCAGGACTTCGTGAAGGAGTAACTCTAGGGAATGCGGGAAATATGGCAATTGAGAACACGACCGTGCAATTTCCCAAGCATGATATCCTAAATTCCGCCGGAGTAGCTGTCGTAATATTTGATGCAAGTAAACTTGACTCTGTGGATTAAATCATAGTAAAAAAATAAGAAAAAGTAGTCAAGAAGTGTTTAAAAATTACCCACAATCAATTGTACTTATGTACTGAACTTACCGTTCTATTAATAACACAGAATGGTAGCGAAAATACAGAATTTGAATCAGACGCGTACAAAGTGGTGTCATTTTCAGCGCCTAGAAGAATAGCATCGTCGAAGAGAATCGCTGAAACAAATTTTCATATAAAGCAACTAATATTCACAATGAGCAATATTAATAAGTACCATTTAGAAACATTTTGAACTTACTAAGTGGATATATATTCAAATGAAAGGGCAGCATGATCCTCTTAGCCATGAAGGTGTGCCGCGAGGGGTCAGTGCGTCGGGTCGCGTCGCGCGGCATTAAGGGCAGCCACACGCGCGCGCCGAGGGCCCCGCACCACAGCCAGAGCGCGCGCGACAGTTGCGTCTGAGTACCCGTGCCGCTTCCCGACCACACACTTTCTACACATGATGCTAGTACTGTCGCTGGCAGACAGCTATACGCCTAGTATAACAAGAAATACCTATAGTTATTGAATTATAGTAGTAACTTTAAATATATAATTACTATTACATTAAACGTAAAATAATATTGCAAAATCGTCTCACATTAATAACCACACAATATGTGGCCATTAATTATAATTTAAATATCTAATATTTAATCGAAACAATTCAAGGATAATTACTGCCAAAATAGTGCACAATGTGCAATAATAAAATTAAGGATTGGAACAACACGACAACGTTTAAAAATAATTTATTTTAGCAAGTATTGTGGTGCTTAGGTAATTCTATTAAGTATTTTAACGTAACAACGGTTATTGAATAACATTCGAATTACATAAATAATATAAGTATGAAATATGTTATTAATGAGCATCCGTCGCGTGTTAGGATGATTGATATGTCCGTTTGCCGATACCCTTTCAAACATGCACGCTACGTATAAGCAATTAGAGCAAATCGTCACAATGTTCATTTACGAATATTGCATCAATTCGGTCATGCATCATTAGACCTCTTTAGCATTTATATATTCGCAAATCCATAACCTATACTGAGTCTAACGTGCATCATACGCATATGTATTTTAAATACCTGTAATAATATTATGTCTTGTGATATTTCTTAAAGAATTTTTGTGTAATGACTTCGACGGCTTTGTGCCAAATAAGTTCGGACGCATTATTTATTCGTTTTCACCGACTGAAGGTTCTATGAAAATGAGGAAGCCTGATGCAAGCTACTATTCAGTATTACAGTTGGCGGTGGTCGTACACGCGTGAAACATTCGACATCCGTTGAACGTCAGGATTCGAAGGTCTTTAATAAACCTATAAATGAGCTACGTAACTCTTTGCAAATCAGTGCGTTTTTGACACCTGACCACAGCGTGTCTCTATCAAAATGAAAATTTTCGCAGCTGTTAGTGTTTTGTTTTTAATTTACGAAAACTTAATATTTTTATTATAATAAATAACAACAATAACATTCTTTGCAGATTGCGTGCCTCCTGGCGCTGTCTCTGTCAACAAATGCGGATGGACTTGGTGGACTGGATGTATATGCACCAAAATATTCTTCCGTAGACTACTATGTGAGTCATTTTTTGTATTTTTTACTTAACTAACATAGGAAGATGAATAATTAATAATAATTATTATTAATTTCAGTCCTATCCCAGTTACGCTTTTGAATACGCAGTCCGAGACCCTCATACAGGCGACAACAAATCTCAATGGGAAAAACGAGATGGAGACGTTGTAAAAGGTAAACAATTAAGAGTAACACATATTTATTTAACTACAAGAACTTAGGTAACATATTTTTTTTTAAATTTAGGTGCATATTCGTTGGTGGAGCCTGATGGTAGCGTGCGTGTCGTAGAGTATCAGGCTGACGACAAGTCCGGATTTAATGCTGTTGTTAAACGTATCGGCCCTAATATACACCCAGTGTCTGCCCCTGTCTACAAAGCACCTCTTCCAGTTATTGGTTATAAAGCGGAAGTGCCGATCTCGATTGCACCATTAGCGGGAATTGAGAAGCTTGGAGGTGCTCCCCTTTTAAAAGGGCCCTATCTAGGTGGCAACGCTATATCATCTGCTTCTCTCTATAAAGCTCCCTCTCCAGCGATAATAAAGGAGGTTGCCCCAGTTGCTCCAATAATTCCTGCCCCAATCCTTTCTTCCCCATATCTATCTGCTCCTTTGCTAAAAAATCCTATTGTAGTTGAGCCCTACCCTCTCTACCAAGCTCCTATACTTGAAAAACCACTTTTACAAGTACCTTATGCAAAATCTATATACCCAATCTATTCTGCCTTGAAAGCTCCACTTCCCCAAATTAAATATTCGGCGCCACTTCAAAACTATGGAGGGCTAGATTTAGCTTTACTAGGTAAAGGACTACTTGGTGACAAAATACTTTACGACTACAAAGGTTATGATGCGGGATTAGGTTACTCCGGCATTGGACTGGGATACAAGGGAGGATATGGTCATTAATTGAAATATTTAAATACTTCATTTGAGGATGCAACGAGAACGCCATAATTAAAATAATAAAAAAATATGCCGCTAGCTATACGTAATGCCTGAAAATACATACGTAATTAATATTTCTTGGTACAATATTTATATTTGGCTAATAATAGTAGTTCATATATTAATATAAGTTTTATTTATGGTATATAAGTAAGTCAACACATTGTATAAACGCCAATAAAGCATTCACCACTATGTGGTAACAAACATTCTTTCATTTACCTTTAATTTATACTCATTTATTTAGACAGTATTCGCCATTTTCATCATATATTACATATTTCCAACACAAATAAAAATCCATATAACTAAGAAGATTTTTTTTTAGCTTCACGCTGTATCTCGCACACGACAGAGTAGGCAGAGGGAACCTAGTGTTAAGACACTCCGTTTCCCACTTTCCGCCGAATTCGGACGCGTTGCGTATTAAGTGGCGGAACTTAACTCCGCGCTTTACTTGTAATGCCAGAGCGAATAAATGGAAATAATAAATATTTCCACTTCTCAAGTCGGAATCGTACACACAACCAGTCGTTTACAGTCACACCGTCGTGCCACTGCGCCACGACTGGCCTCATATATAAGAAGAATATATTATATTATATAAAGCACTAATCAAGTGGAAAAGCAACAAGTGGCGCTGGTTTTTCAGGTGTATAGCCATTGAGCTGTAATGTACGAGCACATATAAGAACACTACATAATAGAGATTAATCATTGCATACTTTCTACAGCTGTAGATAAGTTCCATCATGAACACTATTCTTACGGTAAATGTTATTGATTATATATTTAAGATTATATATAGATATTTATAATTCATAGATTTTCTATTAACATTTTAAATTCTTAGTTGAAATATATAAATTTCTTTAACATATGTAATTGCATAATTATAGCTCTTAATAATGTTTTCAGGTCTCGTGTATATTAGGACTATCATCAGTAATTTCGGGGAGAACTATAGCTAATGTCGGTCAACGTGAAGCAAATGTAAGTATATTATTCTGACGCTCCAAAGAAAAAGTGTAACGTTCGCCTTTTTGTTTATTTTCATTTTATTTTTTCTAGAATTATAATCGGTATGCGCTCAATTATAATGCAGCAGGAGACAATAAGGGAGTAGCTTGGGAGGAAGGACTCGATGACAAAATAAATGGGGCCTATCCTTTATTGGGACCCGATGGCAATATGGGTATCGTGGAATACTCTGCAGATGATATCAATGGATTTAGTGCACTTGTGAAAACCATCGCAGCCAGTTTAAACAGCCCACAGCCATACATAAAACCTCTTTTTATTCCACTGCCTGATGTGTCTTTGCCATTTTTAAATCCCGCTTCTTACGGATTTGGGGCCGCAAACTTAGGCATTGGCATTCCTAGTGTTAAAGTATCTGGCAGTAGTCTGCCTTGGGATCCTAAAACTGGCTCGTTTGGAGGATGGATACCCATCAGAAGGCCAACAACACAAAGAATAGCAAAAGCTACGATTATGAGCAAGAAATATGTGAACGGACATTTGCGGAAGGTGGTGTACAGACCTATTCCTTTACCGCACAAATCAGTCATCTTAATAAAAAAGAAGAAAATTAATTATGATTAAGTGATTTTATGTAAATGTTGTGAGTGGAGAAACTTCTAGTCGTTTTACGTACTGTTTTTAAATTTGATGGTTGTGTAGCTATAAGTAAGTTTCGATGCTATTTTTGTACAATAGTATCACGAAAAGACGAATTCTTAATAATAATATATAGGTTAAGTTTAAGGCAAATATATTTTAGAAGCGAATGGTATGTTTAATTTATTAATCTTTATGCAGAGCAATACTTGTCATCATTTCTTTATCATCGCCACGGAAAGAGAAGTGCGAACCAGTGTTTGGGACTTGCGACTCATGTGTAGCAGGAGGGTCCTTTAAAAGGCATTAACGCCCACCTCCACTATCCGAGCTCTTCTCTTTACCTAAACAAAGTAGAAAAGATCCTACTAATATCGCGTTCGTAATACTTAGAAATTAGGTGGTGATAGTTCTAGACAGGGCGAGAGTTTTAGTTTATTGTTATTGCACGTTAAAATGAGTAATTGGGGAAATAAAGAATAAAAGTAAATAACGACATTTCGTTTACAAATCTATTAACTTCATCTGGCATGATTGTAACATTACTTACAATTAGTTTTTGTATGAATTTTGTATAGCACCCGGCAATAAATAACGCACATCGATGCTTAGAATGAAACAATCGGTTAGCTTTGACTTTGTAGAGCGTTGTCTCTGTCGCTTAAAATAATAACAGGCCGATATCTATTAAAAGCTGTTACAACGGTAATAATAGTTGTCAACTTTAATGGTGTGGATTCCTTTTTTTAATAATTAAATTTGACGCCTAAAAATGAAAAAATTAAAACAAAACTAAACGAATAGACCACGTCCACCTTTTTTGAAGTTGATTAATTAATAAAAAGAAATTGGAACTAATCGGGACCCATTATAATAATCATATTTATTTTATGTGTAAATGAATCTCGATTGATCCTGTTTTTTGTAGGCTTAACAGCTTGTTTTTTTGCATTGTACGTAATTTCACGTGACTGACCGTACAAGAGTTTTCCTCTTTTTGTTAAAGATGTAATTGTAAAAATAAAAGTTTGGGGACAGTTACAACTCTGTATATATATTTGGACATGAAACCGACCGTACTCTATCGTATCTGTATAAAATCTGACAGACCAGAGAGAAACGTCACATACCAACTAAGTGACAAAGACAGCGCTCTACGAAACCGAAACTGACCGACTGTTTCATTCTAAGCATCGATGTGCATTATTTGTTGACGGGTACTATATATCGTTAGATAAAGTTTATGTCTATATTAATGTGGAACGTACATTTCAATTCATATTAAAATTATCATATTAAAACAAGTAACATTAAACATTTCACACCAAATGACAAAAACCCCATGTAGTAAAATAAAAAATGTAATAAAATAAAAAAGCATTAAGATTTACATATCTCTAAAATATTCTAATCTCCCTTTACCTTTACCATCTCTTTAACCTAAAGCTAACTCTACCTGAAGCAACAGTTTAGAAAATTTTAGTCAAAGTATTACTTCAATCTGTCTAATCATTTTTCGCATTTAATGGCGCAGGCATATTATTTCTCAACATTTTGTCTCACTGGAAAAATGAAAAAAATAACAGAAAGGTATAAAATATTTTTCTGAGAGGAGATCGAACACTTTCATTGCGATTCAAAATAAGATACTTCAGAAAACGTTTGCGACTTAATAGAATTATGAATATTAATTAATATTATAAATTCAATTTTCCTATCATTGCAGAACATAAAAAATAAATATTTTTTTCGAGAGAATCTGTTATCACGAGACTCCGTTCTCCAATTTCCGTATCACATTTTAGCATAACGCTGAAAACAATAAAGGAAGTTTTCATAGACTACAAGATATGACCGACAAAGTATTAAAAGTATCACAAATTGACAAGAAAGGAAAGTTAATAGTTACACCAACTAAAAAGTATTAAAACAATTTCTTTATCATGGCATATGTATGTAGATGGGGAGTTCAATATGTAGATTTTATTCTATATTAAATTTAAACAATTAAAACATAAGAAATAACTGTACCGCGAGACAATAAGTGATAAAAAAAGTTAAGAAATGAATAATATTGCCATAGAATATTTAGATAATGTCTTGGCCATTAAAAATAATAAAAATGTAGTAATTTTATTAATAGTAATAATATATTTGCCTATTAAATAATATATTACATATTTAAAAATAATATTGTGAACATAATTTAATAACATAACAAGTTGAATAAAATATGCACATACAAATGTAGTATGTATATACTAGCGGCCCGCTCGCGGCTTCGCCTCGTGAACTACATAACTGTTTCGTTATATTGCAACCCTCGGGGGTGGATTTTTGAAAAATGAAGTAGCCTATGTTTAACCCTGGTTAATCAACTATATATATTCCAAAATTCATTATAATCGGTCAAGCGGTTTAAATTTTTCATATAAAATTACATCCCCTATTTTAACCCTTTAGAAGGAGATTTTTTAAAAAATAAATAGCCTTTGCTTAATCCTGGATTATTTACTACTTTCATTCTAACTTTCATCCAAATCAGACCGGTAGATTAGCTATAAATGGTGACAGACAAACAGACAGACTGTCGCATTTATAACATAAGTATGGATTGTATATATACTCGTACTTTGACACTTTGCTTTAATGCATTGACTGTATTATAGAATAGTTATTATACATTAGGTGGTCCTCGCGTTCATGTCCATTTACCACGCGTTATGATTGAAAATTAAGCCTAAACTGTTACTGAGGTCATTATTATTACATATGACTAAAAATGTACTGTCACACTGAACAACTCGTGCTCCCCATTTATTAATAAAAATTTATTAATAAATGGGGTTTTATTACAATTATGCTACGATTTATTTTTTGGTAACGAGAATTGGTAGTATAATCGTAATGTGATGTTTTTTTATTATATCCTGATAGAAAACATCGACTGAAAAGGCCGGATGTTTGTTTCATTTCTAATAAATGCATTCATAATTCACAATTTATATTACAATACATTCAATTATTGTGTTACAATTTTATGTCCCTCAATCTTTTTTCCCTAAATATATTCAAATGTACGTTTAAAAAGGCACGGCAAGGTAGTCATAGAAAATTTGACCCTTCGATTTCCCCTTTCCGCCCGAAATCATTTTGAGTGACGGCGTTTTGTCATCTCCGTCAGATCATGTATCAAAATCGGAGAAATGAAAATAATATTATATAATTTTAGCATGCCCTATATACATGACAATAGCAGGGTATGCAGGAGGAACCTAGTGTTAAGACACTCCGTTCCCCACTCTCGGCCAAATTCGGAGGCATTGCGTGTTAAGTGGCGGAACTTAACGCAGCGCTTTGCTTCGGCACCAGAGCGAAGAAAATGGAAATATTAATTGTTTCCACCCCTCGAGTGGGAATCGTTAAATATAACCATTTTCCATAGTTGGAATCGAACGCACATCAAAGTGAATACAATCAAACGTCTCACTACGCTATGATAGCTGTTTTATTGGATAGTTATAAATTACGCCAATAGTAGTCTGTTAGTCGCCAATTTAGCTAGGTAGAGAGAAGAGCTCAGACAGTGTGGGTGGATAAGACTACGCTTGTGTCGCCCTTGGCATTGCTCTGCTCTTCTTTCTCTGCAACGCAATGGATCCGGCACCCCCACGGAGTTCCTAAATTCATGGAATCGCATGACATTTCTTCTCGTATATTATAGATTACAGTATACATATATTTATCCACAAGCACATTTTTTTATAGACTTTATTAAAAAGAAATACATGTATAAATAGCAAGAACAACATTTCATTTTTTATTTGATTTTCTTTTTTATTATTATTATTCATTAGAGAATATTGTATACCAAAACTGAATTTATTAATGTCATACGAGTGAATATACTAAAATTACACGATTTTAAAAATATTTAAGGTTAGGCTTTTTTCAAAAACTTTTACATTGAATTCTGTATTAACCACAATATTTTCTACAACTTAATATATATAAATAAAACCAAAAAAAAATCGCAATCAGGAAATATAGTTGCGTCTTCACCGGTACGCCTACCGGTATACTATGTAGTATGTATATGTAGCTGCTAGCATGCCCTATATACATGTCATTTGAATACTCGCCCAAGTAAATTCGTCCAGTATTGCTTAAATTGTAACTGATTGATGATTTCATTGTAGAACGAGTTTCTTATAATTGGGAACACAGGGGAATGTTGTTGGAAAATTAACAGGGCAAAGTAAAATTAAACCATCCGTTAAGTTTAAACTGGGGGTTCTGATAAAAACCGGCGCGCGACGCGACCGAATAATTAGTGTAGTATAAATAAACTGGTATGCGATGACAAAGGCACAGTGCACTTCGTTTGCTTATTGGAATACATCGTCAGAAATATGAACTCGCTTTTGGTGGTAAATGTCTATCTGAACGATAAATATCCTAAAATTATTTGGTGACTAGATCTTCATATCGAAGATAATCTAAAGTTTCCTATTCTAATTAAACATATAATTTGATTGCAGGTATTATGCTTGGTCGCAATCAGCGCAGTGGCGGCAAATCCGACCGGTCTGGTGTCGTACGCCGAAGTTGGGAGCATAGTAAGTTATTTTCATATTGTAAAACAATATATACCGATTCACAAAACATTTCAAAAATTAATATAACTTTATTTTTACAGCCCAATTCAAATTACCAATTCAACTACGCCGTGAACGATCCCTCAACAGGAGATAACAAAGCGCAATGGGAAATCCGTGAAGGCGACGTTGTTAGGGGGGCTTACTCGCTGGTAGAACCCGATGGGAACATTCGGATCGTAGAATACACTGCGGATCCAATCCGTGGCTTCAACGCAGTTGTCAAACGTAGCGGACCAAATGTACATCCAGTCCAATTGCCTATAGCCGCGCCAGTAGCCATAGCAAAACCTGTGTTAGAGCCAGTGGTTGCACCTATTGCAAAACCTATATATGAACCACTGCTTGATGAGTATGGTTTAATTACCAAGCCTATTTACGAGCCAATTGAAGAAGTTGCCCCAATAGCGGCACCATTAAAATCTTACGATTATTTACCACCAGTAGGACCTTATATCACGCTTAGAGGATCCAGTTACGGATCTGAAGGCAATATAGTTCGTAGATGGACAGCCGGTCCCATACCCATGGACGGCCAGAAACTTACAATTAAGACGAACCATTAAGTTATTATAAGTGTTATTAAATAAGCAATATGCTATATCAACTTCTATGTGTATAGGTAACCTTATTTAGTTACTCACGGCACTAGTGTGTATTTGCATGGATTGTACAATATGCAAAAATACACTTAGGCCATTAGAAGTTAAGCTGACTGATTGTATCTCCGTAGCAATGAAGTGTACCTGAGTTTTATAACTATGATGCTGTAAATAAATCTCATTTAAGAAAATTCCTTGGTATTATTTTAAAAAAACATATAAAAATTGTACACTGTGGGATTCGAACCTGCGCCTTATGGAAACCGTTCAAGCGATCTTAGCGATCGTACATAGATTTTTCGTTTAGAAAATCCTAAATGTGTGTGCAATACTGAAAAATGTTAAAAATAATGTTTGTTTATATTTTTTGCAAATACGACACATGCATGTAAATGAACAAAATTTTCTGTTTATTTATAGAGATCAATAGAACAGTCTCTATTTATCACTAATTTAATATTAACACACAACTCTCATAATTTACATTTTTTCCTCAAGTCATAACATTTTAATACAACATTTACATTTAAATATTTTTTCAAAGCAATATCCATAATACACGAATGCAGTAAAATAATTAACTGCTAATAAAGCAATACATACATATTAGATTCTCACTTTTAGTAATTATTTTTCGTATTAAAATCTTTAGTTATAGTATACGTTGCGTGCAGATACTTACTTTATTACAAGTATTTTGGGTAGTTAAAATATAATTAGGGAAAAAAATACAGTTAAACTGAGTTTAAATTATAAAGGAAATGGTACGTGAAAAAAGGTTCAATTAGATTCAGATTACAGGTACTTGAAGCAATGCTGTTATATAATTTATTTATTGCAATTGTATATTAATTAAATTTATATAATTGGCTATTTTTATATATATTTAATGGCATAAGTGCATATAGATTGGGGCCAGTCGTGGCGCAGTGGCACAAGCGTGTGACTGTAAACAGCTTGTTGTGGGTTCGATTCCCACTCGAGGAGTGGAAATATTTAATATTTTCAATTTCTTCGCTCTGGTGTCAAGGCAAAGCGCGACGTTAAGTTCCGCCGAATCGGCGGAAAGTGGGGAACGGAGTGTTTTAACAGGTTCCCTCTGCCTACTCTGCTGTATGCGGGATACAACGTGAAGGTAAAAAAAAAATACAAAGGAAAAGGAGCGTTTGACTGTTACGCGCTATATATTGTGGGTTCAATCCTCAATCGAAGAAACAATTGATTTTCTTTAAAAAAACCGCTGCGTAGACTTCACTAACACCCAATATCTCGATTTCGGGTAAGTAAAGAATGAAATGTCATGAGGTTTCTCTTTACCTACTTTGATATTATACTTTGATGGGAAAATTACTTTTATGTTTATGTATAAGAAATATTTCTACATATTCAAAAATATAAAGTACTTTTCGTATAGTATTTTACTACACCATTACATTCTTAAGTTATGTTTTAAATATAAGAAAAAAATAATTAAAATTAATTTTATATATTATAAATATTAAACATGTATGTTATAAGTAATGTAAAATATAATTAATATATTATTTGAAATGTCCTGCCATATAATCCATAATAAGAATAATAACGTAATGTCATTATTTTTATTATTACATTAATATAAATATATACATATAATTTATAAAATCAAGTAATTATACATATGTATGTTTTTTTTTTTTTTTAGCTTCACGCTATATCCCGCATACAGTAGGGTAGGCAGAGGGAACCTAGTGTTAAGATACTCCGTTCCCCACATTCCGCCGAATTCGGAGGCTTGCGTGTTAAGTGGCGGAACTTAACGCCGCGCTTTACCTCGATACCAGAGCGAAGAAAATGGAAATATAATTTCCACTTCTCGAGTGGGAATCAAACCCACAACCAGTCGTTTACACGACACGCCTGTGCCACTGGACCACGACTGGCCATATGTATGTAATTTTAAAATTGTAATATGTAATATAATAACTATATTTAAAGAAATATGTAAGTATGTTATCTGTGTTAAATGTGTTAAAGATGTAGTCACAAATTGTTTTCTATTACTTTTTAAGAATTCATGAAATTAATGTAAAAGATAATTAATATCGTCATTTTCCCGAGTGACGATTTTCACTCGGGAAAATGAATATATTAACCCACGACCTATTCCTATCTTTTTCAGTTAGACTCGTATTCCCATAATAGCGTCAGAGAGGACCTAGTGTCAAGACACTACTCCTCAACTTTCCGCCCGAAATAGAGACATTGCGTGTTGAGTGGTGGAATTCAACGTCGCGCGCTGTCTTAGGTACCAGACCGAACGAATGAAAATTTATATTTTTTATAATAATCATTCCCCGGGTGGGAATTGAACCCACAACCATCACTTTACAGTCAGACGGTGTCGCACTGCGCCACAACGGCCTTAGAAATCTTAACATTTAGATTCAATTTTCCTTCGAGTCTTAATTGGTATGTATGTTCCTAAAAAGATCTTTTTAGGAACATATATACCAATTAAGACTCGAACGATTTTTTCAATTCCTTCGAGTCTTAATTGGTATGTATGTTCCTAAAAAGAATTTTAATAAAAATCGTTATCCCGTATGGTTTGCTACTAACTTCTTATCCTATTATAGTACAAATACTTCAAATTTAAATACAACTACTCATGCTGCTCATGAAGCTTCATCTGGGACTATCAGTTCTATAATTCTGTCTCATAAGGAAATACATAAAGCGTTAAAAAGTCTCAATCCATCTAAAGGAGCAGGTTTCGATGGTATTCCATCTTACTTCATTGTTAATTGTGCTGATGCATTGACGGCCCCGCTTTACCATATATTTAATACATCACTTTCCACGGGAATTTTTCCTACATATTGGAAAACATCCTTAGTAATACCTATTTTTAAATCCGGAGACCCCAATCAAATAAATAATTATAGACCGATATCCTTGTTATCAATTCTTGGTAAAGTACTGGAATCTCTGTTATATCCATATATTGCATGGCATGTAAAACAACTCATTTCACCGCATCAACATGGTTTTTATAAATCTCGTTCCACAAATACTAACTTAATTTCCTACGTCGAGGATTTATGTGACTCGATCGATGCTAAAGTGCCAGTCCACGTCATATATACCGACTTCAGCAAGGCGTTTGATCGAGTTGACCATAAGATACTGCTCTCAAAGCTTTTAGGACACGGTATATGTGGACGGGTTTTAGAATGGTGTGCTTCATATTTAAGTGAACGAAGGTCAATTGTAGCCGTTAAAGGATACTTCTCTGAGTCATTTAGTGTTTTATCTGGAGTTCCACAGGGTTCCCACCTTGGGCCATTATTTTTTAACATTTTTATTAACGATCTTACATTGTGTTTTAACCATTCTCGTTACTATTTATTTGCCGATGATCTTAAACTTATGAAACCTATTCACAGTCTTAATGACGCTAAATTGCTGAATGAAGACTTGGGTAAACTTAGCGACTGGTGCGACTATAACAACATGTCTATGAACATCAAGAAATGTCATTTTATTAGATTTTCACGAAACAAATCAGACTTAGTATACTATTATACTTTTAAAAATAAGAAGTTAAAGGAAGTTACCAGTGTTCGGGACTTAGGAGTTATATTCGACTCAAAGCTCCGCTTTCACCTACATATGGATCACATAGTAAATAAGGCCTATAAAACGCTGGGATTCATGTTGCGTAATGGCAGGGACCTTAAAAAAGTGTCAAGTAAAATTAATCTTTATAATACCTTAGTACGCAGTACGCTAGAATATTGTAGCAATGTCTGGAATCCACATTATGAAGTATATAAAAAAAGAATAGAACGGGTTCAAAAGAGGTTTTTGTGGCACCTGTCTTACAGTTGTAATATTACTAAAACGCACCCTCATTACATTGACCGATTAAAATACTTTAACCTTGATTCTCTACAAAAAAGAAGAGAAATACTTGACCATACATTTCTGTTCAAAATTGTAAATAAAGATATAGACAGCCCGCAATTACTTTCAAAACTATACTTTAATGCACCATATAAACTCCCAAGAAGGCTCGTGTATACTCCATTCAATACAAAAAAATGCAAAAGTAATCTCGCTCATTATTCACCCTTGAATAGAATGACTTTAAAGTTTAACTCTCTTTTTAAAAATACTAATATTGATATATTCTCGGGAAGGCCTCTTGAATTCAAAAAAACAATTAAAAAATGTTTAATTAATTAACTAAGCTTAGATTTTACTTCTAGTTGTTTGTTCTTCATGCACTGTATTTAAACTATAATGTACTTAAACCTAAATGTTAATTCTGTGATTACAAGCACTCTGTTACTATTTTAGCATGAAGTGGTTGCCTGTAACTGAGGTAGCACATAGCATCTTAATTGTATTAATTGAAATGGTTGTATTTGTGTATACTTTGTTGGCGATCCAATAAATAAATAAATAAATAAATAAATAAATAAATAATATTTAAAACTTACCGGATTATTGTCTTCGTCCACATCATACTCTTCCCTTTGTACCATCATCAGTTTGCCGCTAGCGTTAATAACCTGTATATGATTTTTATGGAATTAGATTATGAAAATGTATTTTATTGCATAATAAATTAAATGTTTTTTGTGGGCATAATTTTTTAATTACATTTTTATCACAAAATTTAGTATAAATATTTTATTGGAAAAAAAAATTATTTATAATCATTTCTATATGAATCTACTCTTAAAACAGAATAAATTACGCATAAACTGATCAAAATAATTTCACATAATCAACTACTTAAATAAACAATATAATATCATTTCTCTCTTTAGACAATACATTGCTATTTCTCTCTTTGCAACCAATACATATGTATAGTACCCGGCAGCAAATAATGCACATCTATGCTTAGAATGAAACAATCGGTTAGCTTCGACTTCGTAGAGCGTTGTCTCCGTCGCTGAAAATAATAACAGACCGATATCTATTAAAAGCTGTTACAACGACAACAATAGTAGTCAACGTGGAATCCTTTTTTTATTAATTAAATTTGACGCGTAAAAACGAAAAATATGAAAATAAAACTAAACGAATGGACAACCTCCATCTTTTTTGAAGTTGGTTAATTAATAAAAAAGAATTGGAACTAATCGGGACCCATAATAATCATATTTATTTTACGTGTAAATGGATCTCGTTTAATCCTGTTATTTGTAGGCTTAACAGATTTTTTTTTTTGCATTGCACATAATTTCACGTGACTGACTGTACAAGAGTTTTCCTCTTTATGTTAAAGATGTAATTGTAAAAATAAAAGTTTGGGGACAGTAACAACTCTGTATATATATTTGTACATGAAACCGACCGTACTCCACCGTATCTGTACGAAGACTGAAAAACCAGAGGGAAACGTCACATATCAACTGAGTGACCAAGACAGCGCTCTACGAAACCGAAACTGACCGACTGTTTCATTCTAAGCATCGATGTGCATTATTTGTTGCCGGGTACTGTATATTTATATGTGTAGTTTTACGCTTTATGTATTTTTTATGTATTTACCGTAAACCAGGCAAACAAGTAGAGCTATGTCACCTGATATATGCATTTATAGCATCAGATGGACCATCAATGCGTTGCCGGCCTTTAATATATTTGTTGATCCGCCTCTCGAAGAGTCAAAATCATAAATATGATTCCACATGTCTGATGAAAGACTATTCTTTGTCCATGTCTTACGAGACCGTGGAAAGAATGATCTGGCAAATCGAGGTTTATCTCTCTCTTACCAAGGAATCCGGTACAGCAACCACCTCAGGCGTGTGGGGGGTGTGGATGATTCTATCCTTCTCTAAACGTAAGACATTACTACATCTATCTCTTTCACACTAACAACTCCAGTACAGCGGCCACTTAAGGCGTGTAGATGTGAGTAACTCCATCCCTCTCTAAACGCAACATAATCATTATATCTATCTCTCTTTTACCAACGAGTCTGGCACAGCGGCCACCTCAGCCGTGTAGATGTGAACAACTCCATCTACCTTTCTAAACGCAACATAACACAACAAACTATTCCGTATCTCTCTCCCACCAACGAGTCGGAACTAGGGTACAGGGTGTGGGTAAATCCGTCTCTCTCTAAACGTAACACATTACTACAACTATCCCCCTCTCACCAACAATCTCTAACGAGTGTGTGGGTAACACACTACTATATCTATCTCTCTCTTACCAAAGAGTCCGGCACAGCGGCCACCTCAGGCGTGTGAGGGGTGTGGGGGGTGTGGGGGGTGTGCGGGTGTCTGCGGGGGTGCGGGGGCGCGTCCTGCAGGCGGCACAGCGAGGCGGACACGACGCAGGCGGGGTGGGACAGCGCGGATATGTCCACCGCTTGCACGCATCGCACTTCTACGTTGCCTACTGTGAGACGAGGAATATTTTTGTTAAATATTTTTTTGTTAGTTAGCATTTTATTGGGCAGTGAATAAAAGCTATATGATAGATAGTGTTAAATTATTTTCAAGAAATTTATTTCTTTTTTTCAGCTGCTTTTTCTGCATAATAGGCAGAGAGAACCCAATATCAAGACGTCTACGCTATGTCTTGTACCCAGAGCAGAGAAATTAAGTATACAATTTTAACATGGAATGGGAATCGAACCCACAATCACCAAAAAGTCAAACAATATCACACTGCGCCACGATAGCCAGGCAAATTAGGTTACTTCATTAATAATATACTCTAAATAAGAAAATTATTGACAGACACTCTTTGAGTTTAACAAATAATAACAAACATCAAGATAAGACGTTAGGAAACTGTAAATAAGTAGGTATAATTAAAAATATCCCGTATTCCAATACACTTTTACAGGCACTCCTAAATTACAGAATAATCATAAAACTGACTGGCTTTAATTTAAATTACGCTTAGCACTTAATTAATAAAAAATAACATATTAAAATATCTAATTCAAGTAATTAAGAATGTAGTAGAATTAGTATTAAGTTGACAACTTTTTAACTTCAATACGCAAAACGCCAACTTTTTTATGCTATATATTAATACTAACCATCATCAATCCTCTTCAGTTCATATATAGTGACCAGGGCATCAGCACCAAACACAACGAGCTGATCATCCAGGATATCGAGGACGAACACTTGCGCCTGCACTCGAACGATTTTAGCGAATCGATTGTCGAGCTTAGCGTCGCGCGGGTAAAAACGAATTTCGTCCTGGCCTTCGGCTATGCTGTAGCAACCTGTTGGTGGTTTTAGTTTCATTTAAATATATATTTTATTATTGTTAAAAAATCGTAGTTATTTCATTTCTTGGCTTTATTCTTTGTCCTTGTACCGCTCTACAGCAGAATAATATTAAGATACTTCGTTCTCCGGTTTCCGCACAAATCTGAGACATGTGTTTAGAGTGGTAGAACTTAATGCTGTGTCCTGCTCACAGCAGAAAAATGAAAGTAATGTAATTATTACCATTTCCCCGAGTGGGTATCGAACCCATAACCTTTGTGTTTACAGTCAGGAGTTGTGTCACTACATCACGTAGACTTCAAATGTAGTTAATAAAAAATCTGGTTTTTTTTTAATTATATTGTAATAAATATATAAGAATGTCAACTTCGAGAATTTCGAAGCAGTGAGATATAGAACGAATGACAGCATTAAGACGGCTTGGACAGTCTCAAAGAGCCATACGTTCTAATACTATAACATAAATATTAATAAAATACCATTACCAAAAAATGATTCTCATATCGTAAATGCGTAAATAACACTCTCAAAACATTAAATCAATAAATCATGACAAATACCGGCAACAATATAATCCCGCCACCAGAGCACGCCGGCGGTGACGATGAAGTCGCGCTCGTGCGCCTCGTTGCCGAACAGCTTCCAGCGCCGCGCCGCGCCCGCGTAGTGCGCGAGCCCCGCGCGCCCCGCCGCCACCACGTGCCCGCCGCTGCTGTCGATCGCGCTGTACTGGGGGGGACCGCACGTATCACCCATTATGCCTCTCACTTTTAAACTAAACTTTTGGCTTTGTTAATAACAGCTGATATACAATAAAGCGCTCCTAGCTCTTCCATCGGTTGTTAATGTAATTATTTGACGTTTTGGTCAAGTAAGATTTCATGAAGTACCACGTAGCCACGCGTTTAGTTGATCGTAACTTTAAGCGTTAGGTTAACATTGATCTGGTCAAACGACTAACGGGTCAAACTGCGACCATTTCATGATATCGTCAATTTCACGATATGACTACGACATGTATACATGTACATGTACAGCAGTAATAACAAGTTTCAACTAAAAAAAATAAAAAAATACTCACACGCAAAGGCCAATTACTGGCTATGTATGTAGCCGGTAGCTGCAACACTATCCACTGCTTCCTACACTCATTGTCATCCACAAAGTCTTTGTACTTCGTACTACTTTCATACTCGACATGGTCCTGGCCATTCTCTTGGAACGCGTCCGACGATGAATCTATTATGGATATCTTTGTTCGTCTTGTAAGATTATCTTCTAAATTTATATATAATTTGTCATCCGCTTGCAAGTAGAGATGTCTTTGGTTGCTCTGAAAACATAATTTTTTACTAGATTTTGAGAGGCTATCGTGACGCACTGGAAAAGTTGAGGATTCAATTTCTACTTTGACTTTGACAGTTTCGCTCTAGTAAGAAGACAAAACACTGCGTTAAGTTCCGCCACTCAATACAAAATGTTTCTATTTAGTACAGAAATGTCAGAACCGAGTGTAATGACAATAAGTTGATGATTACTACTGCGGGAAAAAGTATGTAGGTGCTTAGATTCTGAAGGGAAAACTTAACGTCCAAATCCGCTTTCCGCCAATATTAGAAATATTGCATTCTTAGTGAAATTAAAATGACTTCAATGTAATAATTTCCAGAGTAAGATAGTTATTTGGTGGTATTCAACGTCACGCTTTGTTTAAGGCACCATAGCAGCATACCATTTAAACTATTTAAAAATAATGATTCCCTTGAGTGAGAGTTGAACATACAGCGATAGCCTCACGATATTCATTAAAATTGTAAATAATATTACTTATATTTTTTTACTCTATTAATAACAACCAATAAACATAACGAAATAAGGGAAATTGGTAATTTGTAATCAATCGTTTACAAACGGATATTTCACTATTAATGTTAATAATTATTACACAACACGTAATCGATTAAAACAATAAAAACGAAGTTACATTGTTTATACATATATGGAGTTTCTTATACAAATAATACTACAAGCAGTATTGATTAGCAATAAGAGGAAATAATTCAAACTACATTTGTAGTTATTTGTGGTTTTATTCTCTTCTTTATAAAAGAATTATATTTTACTATAATTATTATATTAAATAGTAAGCCAGTCTTAGTAGACACATTGGTACTCGTAAGTCTGTTAAATATGCGTCAAATTAGATTTAGGACTCCATAAGCAGCGTTGGGTAAAATTTAAATATAACTAACAATTTAATGTCAACAATTAATTATTTTTGTGGGGAAATCTCATAAAAGTCACAATTAGCTGAAAATTAATAAGTTATGAACTTATACACTACAATTAAAAATGAATTAATTGTCAGTTGTGATTTTGGTTGCAAACAAATAATGAACCTTTAATATTTAATTGTTAACTGCAATTAAATTTTGCCTAACATTGTCTGTAAAATCAGGGGCCTTGGACATGTGCTCTAAGAGTTCTTATGATATAATCGATTCTAGTACTATATATATTGTATATTTTCTTACCATGCAAGGATTGACGCTAAGAGGACTCTTGACAAAGTCCATTTGGATTAAGTTAGATTTAGCATCCTCATCCACTTTAACCATCCACAACTGATACCCTTCTGTTGCCCATTCCTAAAAATAATATTTGATATTATTTAAAGAATACAATCTTAGCTAATTTATTTTATAAATGAGCAAAAACAAATTATTACTTCACTAATAATTAAAGCAAAATTAATAAAAGCAAAATTATTTTAAACATTAATCATACACATAAAATGACAAAGATATATTAGCTAAGCATATAAAAATTAAGGCCTATGATAGGGAATTCGAAGCCGCGTCACTTTGAAGACCAGCCAGCAAACCAAGCTATATAACTATAACTGGGCGGCGTATAACTTAATTCATAGAAAAATAATAATAATAAATTTCAAAATTTAACAAATTTGTACTGTTCTAATTTACCAACCTATATTACAAGGTGTAAAAAAAAAATCTCACCATACAAGAAACAACAAGCGGGTTATGCTTAGCAAGATCCTGACTGAGGCCGTAGTCCCACGCTAACGAACACATGAGCAGGGCTCCGAATGTACTCCACACGGATAGGCCTCCGCCCTCCCAGCTCACAGCGACTGCACGACCGTCACCCGTCCATCTAAAATATGAAGAATTTACTATGAATGGATTGAACTAGGTATTTCTAAAATGACTAAAAGCCGATATAAAATATGACTTTGTAATTTTGATTGTGTTTTTATAATAAAAGAAATGAAATAAAATGTCTGCCTATCCAACTGTACCTGTTTAGTATCGTTATACTCTGATAATATTATATGTATAAAAATTATTTTAAACGTAAACTACAAAGATGGCTGTATAATCCTTTTTTTTTAATCTATCCTCCCATACAAAGTCACTATCACACTCATTAAGAAATTTCCAAAAATCAATTCTTAAAGAGATTCACAAAACTATTATTATTTTAAAAGCTATTATAATGTAAGGTAACAATAAAAGTAGTAGATATATTATAGTCATAAAGTCCACGCAAACGAAGTTGCGGGCAGTTGCTTGTATAAAGAATAAAAAAACATGCACATTTTTTTTGTTTTACGCATGTCATAATGAACAACGAGAGCAGAGTGAACTTAGTGTCGGTTCCTCGTTTTCCTCTGGATTAACCTATTGCGTGTTAAGTTGTGGAACTCAACGCTGTGCTTGTCTTATTAGAATAGAGATAACAAAATCATTCCCCTAAGACCCACGATCAAACCCACAACCATTGCGTTTACAGTTAGATCTTTATTATGGCAACATGATAGCCTCAATTTTAATATCTAAAAATAGATATCATGCAAACCTTATACATTTAACGGGCCCCGGATCTCCAGGGAAGTCTTTGGAACTGAGCAGCATTGTATGCGATAGCTCCAGTCCACCCGTCGCTTCGTCTATCGTAAACACGTCCACTTGTGAACTATAAGGACATAAAAAATAATGTAGCACATATTTTAATATCCGGATGTGAATTACTTTTTAGCAAATGTATGAGTATTTGAGGAATGGCAACGAGGCATGGCTTAACGATCAGAACGAATGCACAGTGTCTAAAAGGCGCGGGTTCGAATATCGCTCAAATTTAAACATTTTCTAAAAATATACATATATATCTCCCGCATATAGTCATTTGACTAAAATTAACCAGATAATACTGCATTAAGACAATCTTAATTTTTCAATTGAAAATAAACAAACATTATAGAATCATAAATAGAAAATACTACTGTTTGGTAGTTATTCTTAAGAAGAAGGACCTCTCTTTATTTTAAAAAAAATAGTAATAAAAACTTTTTTAAAAGTTATATAAACAATAAAAACTGTCATTATATCGGTAAGCAGAACCTCAAATGATTTAAATTAAACAAATCACTCACTTTCTCCTGCCGATAGCGATCAGTCTAAATTTATGATTAACGCGTACACACGTCGCGTCGTCTATGCCCTGCGCCCATATACCTTGTACTGCCTGAAAAGTGCAAATCCTAATTAATAAATAATAAAATGTATACGTATTATAACATTTTAGCTGATACTTCTATTATATAGCTTATAAGAATTCTAGCACATCGTTTTTATTTCATACAAATTTAATGACAATAAGCTTACAAGAGAGATACCCCAGAAATTAAACAAAAAACTTAACAAGGATGCTATTGAAAATGTTAATCTGTACAAATAAATAAAATTAGTCTGTTTTTGATATTATAATATTCGCTTTATACTCAATGCATATGTATTTATACACGGTACATATACCAAAATTACAACCTTTTTACAATTTTCGTCTGTCTGTCTAATTCTTTGTTCCGGTTAATCTCTGGAACGGTTAAGCCGATTTTGACAATACTTTCACTGGTAGGTGTAATAAGGGGTAACTTAGGCTACATTTATTTTAGAATACTATTTCCTTTAATTCCACGCCGTCTCAAGTCGTGAGTACAGCTACTAAATTTGTAAAATATTAAAATTTGGTCTAATAATTATAGGATATAATGTAAAGATACTTCATAGCATTCAATGGATTCACCGTGCAGGTGTCCATAGCGTTGCACAGAGGAGCTTGGGCTGCCCCAAGCCTGGAGCCCCAGTCCTGGAGCAGCGTAGGCGTGAAGAGCCCCTTATAAATATGCATTAACGCTTGCCTCCACTGTCCAAGCTCCTCTCACTGCCTAATCAAATATGAACTAGCATTACAGGGTTGCACTCGAAAATTGGTCAATCTTACCGTTAAATCCGTTGCTAAACAAATCTATTGTAACAAAAACTTTAATAGAAATATATATGTCATGAAATATGTATGGCGGCCAGTCGTGGCTTGTGGACACAAAATGTAAACTATAAACGTTTGTGGGCCCACTGAAGTGAGTGCAAATATTTAAATTTCCATTTTCCTCGCTCTGGTGTCGAGGCAAAGCGCGGCGTTAACTACCGCCACTGAACACACAATGCCTGCAGAATTCGGCGGAAAGTGGGGAACGGAGTGTCTTAACACTAGGTGCCCTCTGCCTACCCTGCTGTTAGCGCGATATAGCATGCAGCTAAAAAAAAATATGCATACACATATTGTACATTTTTTCTTAATTAATTATATAAATAGCAAAAAGACATCATGAGAGACTAGTTTGATAGCAGCTGGAGAAACGATTATATTAAACTTATTTTCATTCTTCACTCTTCTAAATAAGACAAAGGTTTTGAGGTTCACCATTTAATATGTAATGTTCAGACACTATATATTTTCATTTTTTTGAATTCCAGAATTCAGACATATAATGAAGAATGCAAGTCTTGATTTTAGAGAAAACCAGGCAGAGGTCTACCCTGTTTTGCGGACATGAAGATGATAAAAACATCACAATATTACTCACATTAGGATCAAATTTGAGATTAGGTGCGGTTAGATATGCCGCCCTTCCATCATTTAGAGTTATGCCAAATCCACAAACTAGTGGTGAATATTCAATGTCATTTACATTTGTATTGTCTTCCAAAATTGGTTCCGCTGAAAACAAAAAGAAAAAATTTCGCGGAATTAAAAAAAAATCTAAATAATATTTATTTTTCTTTTCTCTCTTTTTTATCTTTTATAAAAATAATAAATAAAATTTTAATTGCGCATAAAAATAAAATAATTAAACATATATTAAAATTTCTTTTTTATTTTACCTATTAAAATTTCTACTGCATAACTTGAAATACAACTTTTTCGAAGTTTTAATCTTTTGATGTAAAATATACTTCATTTACTCAGACATTTAACTAATTTAGTATAAAAAATTCAAATAAGTATAAATTGATAAAGTTTTCACCTTTAGAAACTTGTTGATTAATTGAAAAAGGTATTCTTCCCAAATCCAGACAGTAGTCCCTGTTTTGAGTGCCATCCCAACGATATCGCAGAAGATGGGCACGTGTAGTACATACAAGTATCTCAGTTCCAGATATACAACACATTCTTGTTATTTGACCATCCCAAACTAGAATTTCCTTAAGCTGTAAAACCCTTAATTTTGAAATAGTTCCTTTCTCATTTCTTATATTAGTGTATCTAGCACTAGCTTAAAGACGAAAAATATAGTGCAACCTATTCTGATTATCAAATTCAAATACTAAAATGTTAATAATTCATAATTCTATCCTTTTCCTTCAATCTATAATTGATAATAACTAATTTATTAGTGAACATCAATAAACTTACTATAGTAATTTTGAGTGAAGGAATCACTTCTTTAACAAAAAGTTCTGCAGAGTCTCTTCGGAGACTGGCAGTAGGTGGGTCACATTGTTGATAAGCAGTGTGCTCATTTAAGGTTTCCACATTATACAATATCAAATGACCTTCTGATGTCTGAAATCACATAAGAAGAAAGGTTTCCTATTGAATTCAAACAAAGTTTTAAGTACACACATACATATAAATGAATACCATTATTACAAAGCAAACTAATACTTCAAATAATATAATCTTTTTTATAAATATTAGAATAATAGTAGAAAGAATAGCAGAATTAACATACAGATATACATATCATAGATGAGTCTGGTTTCCACTCCACACCAACATTAACTCCAAGTCTTTGTAGAGATTCAGCACTCCTCTTATGATAAACTATGGGAACAGAAGGCTGAAAACATATTTTTGTTAAAAGAAACAGTTCTATATTGCTGCTATGGCATATCAAATTTATTTATACTAGTTCTAATTCATTTGAGGATGGAAATAACTATTTGATAAAAGTATTTAAAACTCATAGTATAAGGAGGCCGTATAAATGATTCAATCATTTTGTTTTGTTTTGATCAACAATAACTAATTAGTATATTACAGTTTAAACTCTGTTATTAGCAATTTAAAAAACATACCTTACAAAACCATACAACTAAACATTCATCACTCAAAGTCGCAAATAATATTTTATCTCTATTAGATACTATTTGTTTCACTAACTGAAATTCTGTCCCTAAATTTTTTAGAACTTTTGGCCATCCTATGGGAAAATACATTGTTTTCTCTCATTAAATAAGTTTTATGCAAAGTTCTTATGCACAGATTAATTAATTCATGAACAATAAATCAAAAAAATATTTTGCTATCCTGGTTATTCATTATAAGGAATACTGAGTGTAAACACAATTAATTATAAAAAATGAATTATAATTAAGATTTTCTTTTCATATGTTTCGTCAACACTCGCAAGTTATGACTCCATAATCCATTTGTCAAATACGGTTATTTGATTGACATCTGACGCACAATTGAGTGTTGTCTTATGCACGGCGGAGTAACAGATATAAAGTTAGAGAGGAATATAACTATAACTTATATTAATACAAATGTAACGTTGTTAAATTAAGTAATTGAATAAACAGCTTACACGTAAACATTTTAATTTTTAATTGAAATTTGTTTTCAATTCGATAATATTTTACCAATACCAAATATAATTTATTACTAGCGTTTAGAATTCTTTAAAAAAATATTTTAATTATTTGAAAAGGTACATGTGTGAGTTACAGCAAGAAAATCTTACGTATCATCTTTCCTAAGTTATTAAATTAAAATACATTTCATTTTCCATTTTTGTAGTATTTAATTTATTACCCTTCCAAGATGGAGGAGGCTTTCTATATTTGTTTGTCTTGAGCAGTTCATTTAGTTTTTATCAGATATTATATTGCTATCATCCTCCAAAGTAATAAATACCGTTGCTGAAAATATATTAAGTCACATATTTGACATTTTAACATTATTTAATCTATATCAAATCTTGGTAACATTGTTTTTGCTATGCTAGACGACTCTAACATTTCATTAATCAACAAATATTAAATGTATAACAAATATTTTGTAATTAAATAGAAATTCTTATATTTTTACTTAATCTTTATATACATTCATGTATGATGTGCTTAGTATATCAACGCTTTCTAGAAAATTATGTTGTCGGATGAAATTGATTTAGAAACGAACAACCTCTGCACAACAGAGGACGCATTTGAAAAATTTCAATCAGTATCTATGTATGAAGAAAATGAATATATCACACTCTCTGATATTGTATCACCATCACATAACAACCACGATATAACTGAAATACTCACCGATTCGCTGGGTAACAATGTTCCTGCTCCTGTACAAGAAAAACATTCTGCTGAAGCATCAACAGCAGCTTCAGTGCCAGAAGAAAACACGAAGGGATCTCCACAAAGTTTTAGAAAAAAAATGACAAGAAAAAGGGGTAGAAGCAAAAAGAAAAGTAACTTACAATCAAATATGAATGATGAAAGTAGTTTTAAATCATCTGTAGTAATAGATCACCAACCGTCAACTGTGGACAAAGAGTTAAGCAAAAATGAAGAAAGTGACGACAAGCAACAAGTAATAGCTACTACTTCAGATAATTTAAATAGTACTGAAGAATATGTGGACAGTTCTCCTAACAAATTTCAAAGTGGGCACAAACCAAAAAAAAGACGAGGTAGACCACCAAAATATACCTATACATTGAGAAATATTAACATACCTATACATGGAGAATTTGAAAATGAGACACTAAATAAAACTGTAGTAAGTGGAGGTGAAAACAATATTTCACTCAAAAGTAAACCTCCAAAAAGAAAGTATTCAAAAAATAAAGATAAGTGCACAACACCTAAGACATTTAATAATGAAGTTAACTCAGATATGAAACAAGATTGTAATAGTAAAAAACAAAAATCTATTAATAAAAAATGTGCTGCATTACCACTTAAGGATACAAATGCAAGTGAACAAATACAGAGTATTGAAGATATGTGTGATGGTAAAAGTAATAATGTATCTGATGATGATTTAGAAGATTTACCTTTAGTTGCTCTTAGTGCTAAAAATACTAACATTAAGGGACTTGCAGATACTGTTGACAATTTAAATTTAAGTAAAAAAGTTGTTACTGACTTGCATCTTGATAAAGAAATGAAAAACAATGATAAACAAATCCAAGAAGAGGAAAACATAACTTTGAGTAAATTAATAGACTCAACTACATTATCAAGTGATACAGATGTTCCTTTGAAAAGTACAGATAATCAAGAAGTTGTAACAAATGTTGAGGTTGTTCGAGAGCATAATGCAGAAATAAATACAATTGGTAAAAGAAATTTAAAAAAAACTGTAATGTCTGATTATGAATACAATATTGATACTATTGAAAGTAATCCAATCAATAATGATACGATGGATGAGGAGCCTGGTAGTTCAGAACAAATTTTAGTAGAGTCATCTAGGCCAGTGCGACGTAAGGCAAAAAAAAATTTACAATATGATGAAGGATCTGATGAAGATCCTTTTGCAAATTTGGAATCATCTGATGATGAGCCAAGAAGACGTAAAAGAGGTGGTAGGCCTCATTCTGATGATGAATATATCCCTGATGGTGGTAGGTCAGGTAACAGACATAAATCAGACTTGACTGACACTGACACTAATGTTGAGGAAGAGGTGTTAGATGATGTTAAAAAAAATAGAAAAAAGAAATTTAGGAAATCAAATTTAACTTCACAAAAAAGCCCCAAAAAGATTTGCAAACAAAATGCTGACAATACATCAGGACTAAATGATCATATTGATGTTGAACTTAATTTAGAGACATCAGTTATCAAAATAGATGATGAAAAAAAATGTGAACAAAATAATTCTTGGGGTGCAACTAATGAATTTGAAAATTTTTTAGCTAAAATAGTCCAGGGAACAGATATCAAAATTAAAAAAGCCAAAAATATTGATAGTACTAAAGCCCCACTACAGATACCTATGATTGATCCCACTATGGAGAAGAAAAGCTTAGAAGTTTCCTCTCAAACTGATAATATAAAGACTAAAACCATCTCAGTACAGACAAATACAATTTATGAAATTCCTATGAAAGATCAAGTTGCTCTAACTACAGAACAAACACAAAAGGCAATAGAATTTCTGTCAGGTATTGTAAAGACAACTTCAGAGTTAGGGCAGCTAATGACAGAAAAAAGTGAAGACTTCATTGCAAAAAAGATAAATAATACATATGTGACAGATACATTCAAAATGGATTATTGTGTGAAAAAATCATTTTTGTTATTTAAACTAGCTAAACATAATTTGATTCAGATGGAAGCAGATTTATCAAAACAATATGAAGAATTTCTAAAAGAAAACAATTTAATTCAACATAGAGAAGAACAAAAAATTATAACAGCAACATCGAAAACTCTGAACAGTGACAGTGATTGTGAAATTGTTGAAGAACCAGTTAAGAAGAAAGCAAAAGAAAAAGCACCCTTCAATCCTAAAACTGTATTCTTAAATAAAGAGTTATCAATTAAAATAGCAAAAAAACCCACAGAAACACCAAAACCCAAAGAAAAAATAAACATAAAAGGTAGACATACAGTGTGGATCAATGATTCAGTTATGATTAAAAAAGTTAAACCAACACAGTCTTTTTTAGCCCAGGACAGCCGAAATAAAAAACCACCTGATACTTTCATTACAATAGAAATGGTAAGTGAGTTCTTTAAGACATATGAGCGGCAAAAAGCAGTATCACTATGTGCCCCATATATTAATAACATATTCTTGCCATGCGAAAAGCACTACATTTGTAATTATTTTCTGGACACACCAAAAAGCCCTCTGGAAAAATCTTATATTACCTCTAGTGCAGAAGTAGTCACTTATAATGAAGTAGAATCAAGTGAAACCAATAATACAGTGTTATTGTCAAATTTAAACAGAACATCTCCTGACTCATTGTTGTCAATATGTACCAAAGTATTACAGAGAATGATGAATTTGGGAAATACATTGAACAGTAAGAGTCATTGTAAAGACAATGATGTATACTGTATAAATGAGACCCTACAACATGAGCACAAAAGTGATGTATCAATAGAAGACTTAAATTCAAATGGCTATATGTGTATACAAATACATAAATCAAAAATATTTTCTTGTGTTCCTACACTTAAAAATCTTTGTTATAAAAGAATTTGTCAACTTATTTATATGCCTAATTTCAGTGAAAATGAAACAGGAAAGGTGACAGCAAACCTTACAGAACAATGTGATCATTCTACTGTTTGTGAAAATAATAACATTTTGTGTTGTACTGACAAAAGTAAATGTAATTTTATGAAAATAAAAACGTTGTCTTCAATGTGTTTAAAGGTATTACAAAACCATATAAATAAATCTGAAAAAGTTAATAGGCTGCACAAAGTGAATACTTTAAGTTATATAGCACTAAAGAAAATTAAGAAGATATTTTATAGTGATTTTAAACCTATTGTATATAATAGTGTATGTGATAGAAATGAAATGAATGCAGTTAAAAGTTTATCATTTCTGTGTACGAAAATAATTTCCAGTAAAATACGAAGCACTTTTCAAAATTTTGATGTGCCTGGTGCGGTCGTGCAACATTATGAAAATGAAACATCTGACGAAATTTCTCTCAAATCTATATCTCTGGAAAAAGTTATGTGTTTAATGAATAATAATAACGAAAATGATTCAATGTTAAATTTTACTATAGATAATGTTAATACAGTATCAGAAGACATCTTTTTTGAAAATTCTGATCATGATATAGATCATTTCAGCGATGAACATGATTATTCTGATGATAATGAATTGGTTTATACTAATAATTTTCAAGACGATGCAGGTGACGAGACAAATTGGGTTGCGCAAGTTCAGATGCAAGAACTACGCTCTTGTGTTGGTTCAATTAAAGATAATTGTGTAGTATCTAAAGAAGATAAATTAGAAGATTCTGTAGTTAAGATCAAGATGGAACCACTGGATGATTTCGCTGGAAATACTATTAACTCTACGAATGTTAAAATTGAACCAGCGGACGAACACGAAAATCTGCTAAATTTTACACCAATAGACATTATTACTAAACAAGAAGACGCGATCGTTTCTATAAATGCTGTGCAAAGAAAACATAGTGGCAGCTACGATGAAGATCTATTTGAAACTTTTGTTTCCTCTCACAAAATGGTAACAGCTGTGACGAGCTATGATAACGAAGAAATTTTCACTCAAAGCGCTCATCGAATTCGTCGACAATACGAACCCGATTCAGATGATGCTATTGATACCTTCACTGATACTATGAATTTATTAGTTCCACAAAGTGAAGAAACGACTAGGGATAAGTTAATGGCAAGCAGTTCCGATGAAGGAAATTGTAAAAAAATAAGCAAAAAGAAAGTAGATAGACGTAAACCTAAACCAAAAAAAAATAACAAATGTCATGTTGACCCTATAAAAGAAAAGACTGCAGAGAAAATAGAAATGTTAACAAGAAAAATGAAAGAAAAAATAAGATTAGAAGAGAAAAAAAGATTTTGTTCAGATTCCGAAGTGGATGATGTTGACTTAAATATAAGGAAGAAAAATGACGATAAAGCAATTGATAAAACTTTAAGTGACGCTATAAATAGGTTACAAGAAAAAGAAATTCAATGTAACAATGTTGATTCTACTGAACATATCACTGAGAGCCAAAGCGAAGACAAGCATGATAATGAATCAACTCCCTTCTTTTCAGCAGATGAACCTATTGAACTTTTACAATGCACACCATCTATAATATCGGCAGAGTATAGAGATGAACCTAGTAACTATGTTGTAGATAGTATGACAAACGATGTAAACTATATAAATAGACATGGATGGTCGTGTTACCCAATTGATAGCAAAGACAGTAAAATCTATCAATACGCTTACGTGACGCTCGACAAACTACCAGAATCTTTTGTAGAAACATATAATAAATTTAAAAGTATTACTGGAAAGACGACTGATTTTGATTTGGAAATTGATAAGTACGTGTATTTTATGCTTTTGACTTTATGATTTTAGACTATTACTTAAATTATATTATATTTACAGATTGACTAATTTGCAATCATTAAATCGTAGTCAAACAAAAGGTAACATTAAACGGACTAAAAATATTTCTACTAATAAGCCCAAATTACACACTGCAGAAGGAGATGTTTTCTTTGATGATGAATTGATACCTGAACAATATCAGGAACTCTCACTGTCTGAAGATGAAGGCGACACCATGGAGCATAATTTTGCCGACAACGTAAGTATGTCAAATTGTACTTTATGGGTATAATTGTATTGTAATAAATATGTATTTCTTTAGGCCAATACATATGCAAATAATTGCTTTTTATAATAAATATGTATTATTACGCCAAAATATATATTTTTTATCAGATTCCCCAACAAGATTCTGAAAATAATTTTGCTAAAAACCTCCTCATGGATAGTGATGGAGAGGAAAAAGAACTTAAAATTAAAGAAGAACCTAAAGAAGAAGTCAGTCCTAGAACTAGGTCAGGACGTGTGATTAAACCGACTAGCCGTGACGGGGATGAACTAGTTAAGCCAAAGCCTGAGAATTTGATGCTTACAGCTGATAAGGTGATGGACAAAGACCTGAAACTTTTACACGCACCCATTGAGGTCGAATTCAAACAAGAACCGGTGGATGTGAAAGATGAAGAACATAAACATAATACAAGAAACGCTAATGTATGTAATATTGTCGCAAACATAAAATTGGGCTTTAAATTTATCATTCATAATTTCTAATTGTATATTAAAATTATTTGTTTTCAGAAAAAAGTTCCAAAAAGTAATGTTGTCAAAGTAAGAATAAAAGATGAGGATGCTTCATCTTCTGAAGAAGAGAAGCAATGGTTCACTACCAAGGAAAAGCTTTTGAAAAGATTAGGGAAAAAAATAGATACTCCGAGGTACGTACATTAATAAGTATGTGTGTTATTTTATAAACGTCATAGGAATTTGAATGATATTAGTAGCGTACCGTATTTCTTGTCGAGGAAGAATATTTGATAAACCTACGGGTGTGCTATCACCTAGAGTAAATCTCTGTCTCTGTCTATGATAAGTCTTGATAACTTTTTACACTTCCTCCAATACAACTATTCATAGCTTAATTATTACAATCAGAGAACTCAATCTCTAGACGTTATTTTTAATTAACTCCAAGAAATAAATCTTATTTTACCTTTTTAAATGTTTGAATAATCCATACTTATATTATAAATGGGAAAGTCTGTGTGTTTATCTGTCACGCTTTCACGGCTAATCTACCGGTCCGATTAGGATGAAATTTAGAATATAAGTAGTAAAAGTGACTGGATAGGCTACTTATTTTTTCAAAAATCAACCTCAAAAGGTTTAAAATAGGGGATAGAAGTTTATATGAAAAATCTAAACCGCTTGACCAATTGTAATTAATTTTGGCATAAATATAGTTGACAATCTAAGCTTAAATAAAGGCTACTTAATTTTTTAAAAATGCGCCCCTGAGTGTCGCAATTTAACGAAATAGTTCAGCGGCGAAGCCGCGAGCGGGCCGCTAGTAGCAGTTATATATGATTGATGATTGAAATGATTTAAAAAAAAACATCTTCACAGTTTTTCTCGCATAGCAGGGTAGGCAGGGAAACCTGACGGCATGTCGCTCCGTTCCCTAGTTTCAACTTAAAATGAAAACGCTATTTATTGAATGGCGGTACTTAATACCTTACTTTGTCTTAGCTACTAGAGCGGAAAAATGAAAATAATATGAAGTCTTCCCCCGACTGGAACTCAAACCCATAACCATCACGTTTACAGGTATACGCTGTGATAATTATAAAGTTATTGTTAAAAACTAATAATATGTTTTCCATTTAATATTATAATTTTCAGTGTGGACGACGCTAAACGGGCCAAGATTGTTAGCGAGTTCATAGAAAAACGCAACGACGGTAACGATACAACGCGAAAGCGCTCTCGTCCGCGTCGTCGCTCTAAGAAGAAGTTGCTCGAACGACGGAAACAGATGAAGTTAGTAGAGGGCTTCTTAAACTTTTGTCATTCACGACCGCTTTTATGATTGCGAGTTTCTTGCCGACCCCATACAAATATAAAAGAATGAGAAGAAATAAATTAATATTTTTTATGATTTATTTATTAGGTAACAATATACATATACATACGAAAATATATAGTTTTAGAGTTCGTTTTGAAACGATAATTCTAGTGATGTTATAAAATGATATGTACCTATAAATATTTGACATTAAAATCGCAGAATTTTGCTACGCGACCCCATTTGGGCTCGCAACGCATAGTTTAAGAAGCCCTGAGTTAGTACAAATATATTCAAATTAGGACAGGCAGACAGAATCCAGTGTCAAAATACTCCGTTCTCCATTTTTTTCCCGAGTTCGAGATGATATCTGTTAGATGGCTGAACTCAACGCCGTGCTTGCTTACCAGAGTGGACGACTAAATATAATTTAAATATAATTATTCCCCTAAGTAGGAATCCGATCCAGAACCGATCGCTTTTGCAGTTGGATGATATCCTACTCCGCCACTGAATTATATTAATAGGTACTATTTTAAAATGGGCAAGAAGTGACGAATGTTTAACGCCAGAATAACGCGATTAAAAATCTCCTTTAAAGCATTTCTTAACGTTTCATTTATTTATATTGCTTTTATTCATATTTCAGAATACTTTCGAAGGAACTTTTTGGCGATGAATCGCACACTGGCAAGAAATATCAATCTCAAGCCTATAGCAAAGGTCGTCGTAACATTAGAAAGGTGCGTATAACTCAAAATGGCATTTTCTCAGCTTTAAGGTTGTCAAAGAACCTATTGTTAAGAACCTATTATTAGAAAATTGAGAGGTATTGCGTATTACGTGACAAAATATTGCGTAATATCAGAGCGAAAAAATGAAAATAACTGAATTTTAATCATGCTCCCGAGTGGGAATCGAACCCATAACTAATTTATTATATATAATGTTTAGTGTTTAAGTAAGCTTATGTATGTTTAGTTGATACGTAATTGATTATACCATTATTACTTTAATTACCGTATTGGATAAAGATCTTAACTGTGTGTCTCTGTTTTTTATACTTAAATAGAAATAATTTAAATATATGTATAAAGTAATATATTTTAAAGGTGTTAGACAAGAAATCGTTGGCGCGAGGTACGGTTCTAGCGAACATGGATGAATTTGAACGAAAAAGGCGACTAAGTCAGCGAGAAGCACAACTGGTAATATATATTTTCTTAAATTCTTTTAATTCTACATAGTTTTTATTTAAATTATGACCATTTAATGTTCTTTGAATCTCATCATAATTTTATATAACATGTATAAAAATGACCATAAAAACCTTATACTAAGATACTAAGAGTAAATTACCTTATACTAAGAGTAAATTAAATAAAATTTAATTTACTTGCCAATATTCAGTTGGGTCACTTTAATTCTAAATGTGCGATTATCAAAGTAAGATTCACTTATATCTCAAACAAACCTTATATTATATTATTTAAAAAACATAATAAAAATTTCAAGCACTTAACTAAAAACAAACAAACTCAACTACCGGCCGTATTGAACCGAAACTGAAACTGTATTGTACGCACATTTTATCTTGAACAGTCACATATACGCTTTCTGAAATTTCGCGCAAGTATCAATTACTCGTTATAAGTCGCTTCTGTGACGTCTATTGTGCTGGGTTGCGACCTGTCAATTTAAAATGCACGTACTTTAATTTTCTATATGTTAAATGGAGATTGTAGGGGTAGCACTAGGGCGCTAAGGATCATTTGTAAGTTCTACAAAATGTTGTGGGTAGTATATATATTTTTTTGTATTTTTTTCGCACACAGCAGGGTAGGCAGAGATTCCTCTGCCTGGTTAAGTGTCAGCCTCTTGGTGTTAAGACAGTCCGTTCCCCACTTTCCGTCAAGTAGCGGAACTTAACGCCGCGCTTTTCCTCGGACACCAGAGCGAAGAAAATGGAAATACTAAATATTTCCACTCCTCGAGTGGAATCTAACTCACAACCAGTCATTTTACAGTCATACTTTGCGCCACGACTGGCCTCATTTTGTTATAATCAATTACTTATAACTAAACCTAAGTAATGTTTTTTGTTTCCTTTATTACAGAGGGAATTTTTGGGCTGCGAGGAAGGCGTCAATGTAATCGTCATCAACGACGAGTTGTGTTTGGAATATGACTTTGACAACAAACTGCCTCTAGTCACTGTGCATTCTTTCTTCACCAAAGTTATGAAGGCACATCAGGTTAGATAGATTTTTATTTTAATATGTTTTAAAGTGTTTTTTTTTAAATACATAGAATATGAAAAGATTTTAGAAAGCTTAAGAAAAATTTAAACAAACCGCGCCTCTTGGAAACTGTCCAAGCGGGAAGCGAAGCCTTAAGGCATTTGAAAAAGGCATTTAGAAAACGTATGAAAATTTGAACTCTCACCACTGAGCTCTGTGGTGAGAGCGCCTGGAGGGTATTCAGGTAGCGCGGGTTTGAATCCCGCTGCGTTCAAATTTCCATACGTTTTCTAAATGCCTTTTTCAATTTTCCTGACATTTTAAAAAATGTTTAAAAAGCGTTAAGCCATTTTATTAACTTTTTTTTTCCTATTTTTTTAATACAATTAGAATATTTGTGTACATTTTAATTGGTATAATATATTGTTAATAATTGTAAAGTTAGTCTTCAAAATAAAAAGATTAAATGCTAACTAAATGCTAGACGCTGACTGAAAAAGATATAAAAAGTAAATATATAATTATATTTATATATATTTATATGTAGTTTAATATATTACGTTCTAAGACTGAAAAACCACCAAACGTTGGGGTTACTGTAAAATATTTACTTTACAAAATTCCTGGTTGGCTATCATAAAAAGAGTATGAAAAAAAAATCATTTTTCTTTTTTGAAAAATCAGTCTTTTCGATATTTGATCGCAACTTGTATCTAAACATAAATAACGCATTAATATATGATAATTATTTTTCTTACCTTGCTACGTTTACCTAGAACTTCTACAGATTTTAATTGGTCATAGCGCGAATCCGCTACGTTCAAAAATGTTTTTTTAACAATAAATAACATTAATCAATAACATTAAAAAATAATGTGGCCAGTCGTGGCCCAGTGGCACAAGAGTGTGACTGTAAACGACTGGTTGTGGGTTCGATTCCCACTCGAGGAGTGGAAATTATATTTCCATTTTCTTCGCTCTGGTGTCGAGGTAAAGCGCGGCGTTAAGTTCCGCCACTTAACACGCAAGCCTCCGAATTCGGCGGAAAGTTGGGAACCTAGTGTTAAGACACTCCGTTCCCTCTGCCTACCCTGCTATGTGCGGGATATAGCGTGAAGCTATTAAAATTAATAATGGTATTTTCAGTACGAAGGAGTAAAATTCATGTGGGACGCGTGCTTCGAGAGCGTGTCGGCGACGGGGCGTGGCGGCGGCGGCGGGTGCATCCTCGCGCACTGCATGGGGCTCGGGAAGACGCTGCAAGTCCTCGCTTTGCTGCACACTGTATGATTGACATATTTATTTATTTATTATTTGTGGCCAGGCGTGGTGATTCCCACTCGAGAAGTGAAAATATTTAATATTTCCATTTTCTTCGCTCTGGTGTCGAGGTAAAGCGCGGCGTTAGGTTCCGCCACTTAGTGTAATGCAATGCAAAAAAAAAATAACGCAATGCCTCCGAATTTGGCAGCGTGTGGGAACTGAGTGTTTTAACACTAGGTTCCCTCTGTCTACCGTTCTTTGGTACGGGATACAGCGTGAAGCTAAATAAATAATATTAATATTTATTAGAATCCCAACGTTACATATTACGGATACATTGGAGTAGAGTCAATTTATCCATTCTTATATAGTATGTCTCAATTGTAGGTTAACCTCTAATATTTATACGATATGCGTGATAATAAAAATAACATTAAAAATTGGTTCGTATTAAAAAAAGTTCTACAATAAAAGTAATTTAACTAAAATTCACAAAAAAAAATACGACAGAGTGTTAGTGATTTTTCATAATTACTTAGACATTTGTTACTTAATATAATATTTTTGTATGAATGGACATATCTTATTTGTAGCATATTTGTGTTTTAATATGTCAATGACTTTTTTATTGTGTAAGAGTAAGTTTTCTATTTGTAATACTCGAAGAATTTGTGTGAAAAATGATATGTGCTTTTATTCTAATCTTGTTTAAAATATTTTGATTATTTTTATCACAATTCCGCTAATGTAATAGATGTCCTTCTGCTCGTTTGTTTCTTTTATCCAATAATAAAATAAATATATAACTTTAAACATTTTTAAAGTGTTATTCACACACATAGGAAATTGAAAAGACATTTAGAAAACGTATAAAAATTGGAACGCGGCGGGATCAACAAAAATAAGTTGTAATTAGTGTATAAGAATTTCGACGCAGCTGGTAGTAGAACGCATGGCTTAGCGGTCAGAGCGCCTCGTCATCAACCTCTTCATACACGCCCTCCGGGGGGTCCTCATGCTTTTTACGTGACCTTCCTCCAGTATCATCTTACCACTCACCTTTGCTTCATAAATCTTTCTTACCATTCTTCCATCACTCATCCTCTCGACGTGCCCAAACCACCTGAGCACGCCCTTCTTCATTCTTACTATGACGTTCTCGCTAATACCTGCCATTCTGTGTATCTCTTCGTTACAGATTCGGTCAGCTAAGCTGACTCCGCACATCTTTCGAAGAGATCTCATCACTACAGCATTCATCTTTCTTTCATTCTTCTTCTGCAATACCCACGTTTCGCTGCCGTATAGCAGCGTCGGTACCAGCACTGCATTGTGCACAGCTAAACGTGCGGCTATGCTCACGTTCCGCCGTCGCATCAACGCAGCGAGGGCACCGTTAACCCTGTTGTTAAAAAAAATAACTTTTCTATTTATAGGTGTTAACACATCCACAACTGAGTATGCGTCGCGTGCTCGTGTGCTGTCCGCTATCAACCGTACTCAACTGGGTAGATGAGATCAACAAGTGGATCGGACCAGTGACTAATAAAATAAAGGTTAGCAAAAGTAAATATTATTATTGTATCGTTTTATGTGCAAAGTAACAATGTTTGTATACACCTAAGATCCTTAGAGGGTTAATGCCTCATATTTTTTTTATTCATTCAATTGAAATTTTACAATTTATTTTTGTATGTTTATATGAATATTTATATTTTTATGCAGCCAAGTATTAAAAGGAAATTGCAGGTATTTTCATTTTATTGATCTACTAAAAGATATTATATTTAAATTTTTATAATATGTACAAATACTATTGTTACATTTTAAAAAAGCAGTCTTATTTAAATGTTCTTGTTGTGTAAGTAAATTCTTTTTTAGGTAAGTTCAAAAAAATAGTATATTTTTTTAACATATTTAAAAATTTAAACGCAGTATCGCGAGCCTGAACCTAAAAATCTAAATATTTCATTTCAAATCACCATTTCCTTGATTTTTCTAGGTATTCGAACTATCTAAATTAAAGAAAACATACGAACGTGCTTACCAGCTAGAAGACTGGTACAACGGTGGGGGCATATTCATAATTGGCTACGAATTATTTCGAAGTCTCACCACATTAGATGCAGTTATAGACTGCGTGAGACCAACCATAATTAATAAAATAAGAACTGCCTTACTAGACCCTGGGCCAGATATTGTGATATGTGATGAAGGACATCTGCTTAAGAACGATTCGTCAGTGTTAGCGGTCGCCATGAGCCGTGTTGTGACAAAACGACGGATTATATTAACAGGCACACCAATGCAGAACAATTTGAGAGAGTATTATTGTATGGTTAACTTTGTGAAGCCCAATTTACTTGGAACTTACTCTGAATATTCTAATAGGTAAGTTAGCTTTACAAAAATGTTTTTATGTTTTTTTATATTGTTAACTATTCTGTAAACGATTATTATATAAAAGACAGATTACTTTGTTATTTATATATGTGGATTTTAGACCACATTGATGTTAATGAGACCTCAACGTTTACTTATGCTATCGTCACATTTCGCTAACATTGGTTTTATTTATATTTATTTCACATAAACTTAAACGTAATGTAATTATTTACCTCTCAATCGCTGACTTCCTTTGATAAAAAAAATACTACATAAATACCATAACTCCCCCATAGCCATACCTTTTCTTAAATTTTATGATTGATAGAAATAAGATCGCCCGCTGGCTTTTTTTCAATTTATTTTACGATTCTGCATTCTGTTGTTTTAGCAAATCATTATCTATATTATTATTTTCATAGATTTGAAAATCCTATAATGAATGGTCAGCACCGAGACTCCAGGGAAGAAGATATAAAGCTAATGAAAGCGAGAACTCACATTCTACACAAAGTATTGGAAGGATGTCTTCAACGTCAAGAAGCATCCGTCCTTTACCCGTACTTACCAAAGAAACACGAATACACTGTGTTCATATCGCAAAGTAAATGTCAGTGGGACTTATATAAGCATTACTTAGCTAATTATGCTAAAGGAACGAAACAGAGTGTGTTGAAAGACTTCCATGTTTTGCAAAAGATTTGGACTCACCCACAGGTGCTGCATAGCTTTCTTACAAGGGCTCGTGGTGACGAAAAGGAAATTAAAATTAAAGGTATTCAAGATAAATTACGTAATAAATATTTAAGTAATTAATTAATAATGATTTTTTACAATAGCAAAGCTATCAATTTTTAATATCAGTAATATATTATATATTATAACTGTTCACGCTATATCCCGCACACAGCAGGGTAGGCAGAGGGAACCTAGTGTTAAGACACTCCGTTCCCTACTTTCCGCCGAACTCGGAGGTTTGCGTGTTAAGTGGCGGAACTTAACACCGCGCCTTACATCGACACCAGAGCGAGGAAATTGGAAATATAATTTCCACTCCTCGAGTGGGAAACGAACCCACAACCAGTCGATTACAGTCACACGCTTGTGCAACTGGGCCATGATTGGCCACAAAAAATAATCCTTTACAATGTACCATAAATTTCAAATTTGACTATTTACTTTATTAAAAAATATATTTCAGCTGAAAAAATCGAGGACGATCTAGCGCAAGAGGACCTCGGCGCCTCCGAGGATATCAAACCCAATCCCACCGATACGTGGTGGCTGCAGTACGTCGCCGACAGCAACAGCTTGGACACTCTGGAAAGTTCCAACAAGTTTCTTGTTTTGTTTCAATTGCTGGACGAGTGTATCGCGTTGGATGATAAAGTGTTAGTATTTGTTATGTATTAGTTTTTTTTTGTTGATTTGTGAGTCATTTTAATTAAATAAAACAATGCAACTTTATTCTTCAGTCCAGTCATGGCTCAGGAGTACAAAGTATACATTCAGGGAATAGATATATTTAATATTTCATTTTCTTCGCTTCCGCCGGTTAACACGCAATGCCCCTAGAATTCGGCGGAAAGTGGGGAACAGAGTGTCTTAACATTAGGTTTCCTCTGCCTACCCTGCTGTGTATGGGAGACAGCATAGAGCTAAAAAAAGAAACTTTGTACTTAACTCTTTCATAGCCACCACTTCACATTCACATCACAGACTTCACATTCCGTCTGAGTTTAAGACATTGCATGTTAAGTAGCGGGACTTAATGTCGCGCTTTTTCTTACCAAGAGCAGTGAAATGAAAATAATTTAAAAACAATTATTCTCCCGAGGGAGTATTAATCCCACGGAAAACCTGTTTACAGCTTGCTGACCCAGTGCGCAATGATGGCCTGGAATTGTATTTCATAATACAATATAGTTTTTTGCTTCACAAGTCTTTATTCGCGTATTATAAGTTGAAAGGCCGGAACCTAGCTATACATATCTATTTGTTGTTTTTGATAAACATGACAATTATATATCTACCACACATATATGTATATCTTTTCTTTCTTTGCTTTTCTTCACACATTCGATTATCCGGACTTAAGATTATTCTGATGTCTAATGACAACGATTAGTCCGGTTAATCGAGTTTCTACTGTATGTGATGAAGTTTTTTCTTTCCGCAAACAATACATACATCTTTATATCTAAAATATATAATTTTCCCCAATGCCAGGCTCATCTTCTCAACGTCGCTATACACGATGGACTCGCTGGAGTACTTCCTGCGTCGCATCAAGCAGTGGAGCCTCGGCAAGGAGTACTACCGGCTAGACGGGTCGGTGCCGGCCGAGGTGCGGCAAAAGTGGTGCAGGGAGTTCAACGCCGATAATAATACTACTACTAAGTTAGTTTGTTTTATTTTTTCCATATAAAAGTAAACTATGCAAAATATCGTATTACTGTGTCCATATATATTTGTGAAGAGGAGGCAAAGTTTTTTCTTCACTTAACAATTTCAGTATACAATAGAGTAAAGCAATGAAATTACATTTTTAAAATGAATTTCAAATTTTGTTTATCTAATTATTCAGTTAGTTTTTTAATATCAAAATATATTTCAAATTAATTGTTTAATTTAATAGTATTTGGCATTAGTAGTAATCGATATACATATGTTTTTTTGTCTTACAGACTGTTTTTAATATCAACCCGCGCGGGCTCCCTCGGCCTCAACATGACGGCCGCCAACCGTGTTATTATTCTAGACACCTCTTGGAACCCTGCTCATGATATACAAAGCATATTCAGAGTGTACCGCTTCGGGCAGAAGAAAGATTGTTATATATATCGTCTTGTTGCTATGGTAAATATAGACATTTTTTTATTTTTGTCATTATTTTGGTAGAGAGAGACATTTTAGTCACAAAACACTCCATTCTTGATGCACTGACACAAATTGAGACATTGTATGTAGAATGGCGGAAAAAATATATAATCTTTCCCTAATGAAAATCTTTTACCCTGTGGGGGGATGGGTTAGAATACAATTCCCCTCTGTCGCTGGACGACGTCCCTAAAAGGCGGGTAACCCAGTAGTGGTAGGAGATTCTTTCTTCGACTGGCTCGCTAAATATTATCATGTCAAAGATTAACCGCCAAACATCTGATGATGTGTTCCGGTTCGATGGCATGTAAGCCAGCGCTCACTATTCCCACCTTCGGTCGGCAACGCATCCGCAACTTTTCTAATCTTATGGATGTTCATGGGCGAAGGTAACTACTTACCATCAGGTGGTCGTTTTGCTCGTTGGCCCCACTTTCATCAATGAATAAAAATTTGAACCCACAACCTACCATGTTTTCTGTTAGACGAAAACACACTAACGCGGGGTTGGCCTCAGATCGTTATATTTTTTTTGTGAATGAGTCAAAACGAAGAGTTACTAAGTGTCTCTCTTTCTATCTATTCTCCACTTTCTGCTTGATTTGAAAGATATTTTCAGTATTAACGAATAGCAATCATTTTTTTTTATTTTACATCTATATATTTAAAGTTGACTTTGTTCAGGGCACAATGGAACAGAAAATCTATGAGCGTTCTGTAACTAAGCAGGCAATCGCATGTCGGGTTGTCGACGAGCAGCAAATAGACAGGCATTACAATATGGCGGAGCTATCTGAATTATATCGGTTTGTATTTATTTTTGATATAAAATATTAGAAGTACATTTTTAGTTTAAATGAGAATCTCTAAAATTTCATTTGTACTGTTATATGAAATTTTTGGTAGTTAGCTGGTCAGCAGTGTTACAGAGATGCTAACAAAAATAAGTTCTAATAAATCACTAATTAAAATTTAAGAATTAAAATTTGAACAACATTGACTCTATGTGTGTGTGTGTAGTCTCGACGAGGACGGGTGCAGCGTGGCGGGCGGGCTGGCGGTGGGCGTGCGCGACGGCGCGCTGCTGCGCGTGGCGGCGGCGGCGGGCGCGCGCCTGCACGCCGTGCACGAGCACGACTCGCTGCTGCGCGGCGACGCCGAGACCGGCCTGCCCGAGCACGAGCGCAACGCCGCCTGGATGCAGTTCCAGCAGGAGCACTCCACGCATCACAGTATGTACCCCACGCACACTTTGTACCTCTCACCACAAATCACCCCGATAACCTTTCAATATTTTATATATAAATCGGATATAAATCGGATTATATTAATTTTTCCGCTTTGATACGTACTACAACTAAAAGTAACTAGTAACACAACACACACGAGAACAAAGTGCGGCGATGAGCCGCCATTTGACACGAAATGTCTTGATTTGAAAGTGGTGAACGGAGTGTCTTGTTCTGATACTAAGTCCTCTGTGACTGTCCTGCTATGCGCTGTAAAGCCTGAATCTAGGAGTAAACAAAGAAATAATCAATACATAAACATTACTTTTTTTACGTGATACATTTTTTCAAATAATTTATATTTTTCCTTATATGGCGTAAAATATGCATAGTAATTATTATAAAAAAAATACAATTTACAGCTGTAAAAATATTAGATGTTTACTTTAGATTACATTTTTAATGTAACATATGACTTTCTTTAAAGATGACTTATTAAAACCTTTTAGTTTATTTTCTATAGTTAACCAAAGTTCAGCAATATTCAAGTTATACTGCCAAATAAATCCATAATGCATAGTACTGCAGTTACAACTAGTAATTTTAAGGAAAATTAATCTTAATATAGATTCAAAAATAATCAAAATACGTTTTCAGAAATACAAAATATCGAGTTAAAGATCCCATCAGTACACAAGAATGACAATGATCAAACATACATAGAAATTAAAGAAGAACCAACTGACCAACCGAAAAAAAATAATCTTAAAGCAAAGAAAAACAGAAAAAATGTACTCGTTGAGGACGTCATGACAGTATTGCCTTCGACTAGTGCCCAAGTAGATATGGATAGTCCTAACCAAGAGCCTGATATGGAACAAGAGACAGTAAAGAAAATAATGAATATTCTTATTAAACATAATTTTCGCGAATCTAAAGGACCGATGGAAATATCTGAGCTAATTACAAAAGTTCGTAGTGTTGTCGCAAACATTGACGAAACTGGACTTGACAATGTTGATCCATTAACAGCGAGTATTGCTAAAGTTTTAATTGACAGTGAAAAAGCAACACTTGATATGAAAACCGCAGATCTAAATGATTTGTCTGGTAAAGAAGCGGATATAAAACCAGCCCTAGAAATAACAGTAAGCTATAATAACCCTTCTGTAGCTGATGTGCAAGAAGATGTCGGATCTGAGAGGAAAAAAAGGAAGCCAAGATCTGATTCGGATGAGGAATATGTGCCAGAAACAAATACATCTCGTGCAACGCGTAAGAAGAAAAAGACTAAGGCACTTGAGAAACAAGCTAATAGGAAAGCGAATGAAACTACTTATGCTGACGCTGATAACGCTCCTATAAATTCAGTATTGCGAAACACAATAAATTGTGGTGTACAGGATTCTATATTAATGCAAGCTGCTAAAAGTCTACCAAGTAATGCCAATGTTTGTTTAGAAAAAGATACTACGAAAAATGTGAATGTTCAAAAAACAGTGGAGAATAATGATACAAATGAAATAAGTATTATATTAAGTGATGATGAAGCTGATGAACCGATACAAGTACAAGAAAAAGAGAAAGTCATTGCATTGCCCAAATCATTGTTGACTAACAAAAATTTCATTAAAATAGTGGCTCATACGTATCTCAGTGGAAATCCGAAGTTAGATGAAGACGCGGCGGTATTAGCTGCTCAGTACAGCACTTTTAAAGCGTTAAAAGAAATGGAGGCCACTGGCAAAGAGATTGTTAGTGGACCCATTTACGATATTGCTACGCAGGTTAGTAAATAGTTATAAAATTAATGATTATATTTTTTTCTTAGATAGTAATGTGGTTTTCTTTATTTATTTTTTTTATATATAAACCGTTTTTATTAACATGCATGTTACTGTTTCGTCACTTAAGGAGAGTGTGACTTAGAAAACACAACTAAAACATACATATCGTAGTGCTGAAATTAAATATGTGGGTTCCATGGAGGAGAAATGACATCACTAATAGAAAACCTCCAGAAATTTCTACCCGAATACCAAGATGCATTTCTAAACTATAGCATATACAAATTAAAATAGTATGGCAAATGTCACAAAGTCAAGCATACAAAGTTGCGTTTAACAACTAGTTTTAATTCTATGATCTTTTACAGGTAATAGGTGTGCCGTTGTTAAAAAAATTACAAAGTATTCAAAGTAATAATAAAGATAAAACCGTTAAATTATTCAAAGTAATAAAAAGTATGACACCCTTAATAAACAATGAGGCAAACTTATCACTATCTTTAGTATCGAGTCCTGACGAGGCAACAACTAGTTCGCAGATCGATAGAACAGAAGTGAACAGGATAAGTAAAATTACTAAAAGTATGCCAAAGTCGTGTAAAAAAGCTAAGGTTAGTAATGTATGGCACCAAGTGTCTGTAGTGTTTAATTATTCTTTCTTTTTTTTCTTTTTTTTTCTTTTTTTTTAGCTTCACGCTATATATCCCGCACAGCAGGGTAGGCAGAGGGAACCTAGTGTTAAAACACTCCGTTTCCCACTTTCCGCCAAATTCGGAGGCAGTGCGTGTTAAGTGGCGGAACTTAACGCCGCGCTTTGCCTCTGCACCAGACCGAAGAAAATGGAAATTTTAATTTCCACGCCTTGAGTGGGAATCGAACCCACCACCACCAGTCGCTTACAGTCATACGCTTGTCCCACTGCGCCACGACTGGCCCCGTAGTGTTTAATTATTTAATTAAAAAAAGTTAAAAAAATATATGTACATAAATTACAAAAAAACAAAAAATAGAGAGAACTAGAGTCAAATCCGTTATCCATTTTCTGCCCGAAATCGGAGCATTGCATTTTGTTTGGCGGAACTTAACGCCGCGCATTATCTTAGATACCAGAGTGGGGAAATGAAAATAATTTTATATATAATCTTCTTTCCGAGTGGGAATGTGTTGAGATAATGTGGTGTATTTGAGTGACACTTTTTTTGACATATTTTTTTTACGTGATACTCGAACAATAACAACTATAAAGGTTGCGTTCTTATATACCAATAGAATGGAACTCATAACCAACGTAATTGGTTATATTTGGCCATTAGACACTGACTCACTACAGAGCGATAAAATGGTATTTATCAAAGTATCTATTCCAAATATCATATCCCTAAAATTAAAGTGACCTAACTTAAATAAATGCATTTAAACATTTTAATATTATATAACAAGTGTTATTCCACAATTAGGAAAATTGAAAAAGACATTTAAAGAAAGCGTATAAAAATTTGAACGCAGCGGGATTCGAACCCGCGCCTCCTGAATACCGTTCAGGTGCTCTAACTACTGAGCCATGCGTTTTACTATCCGCTGCGTCGAAATTCTTATACGCTTTTTATTACAACTTATTTATGTTGTTAGCATCTCTGTAGAGAGATTTTTACAAATTTCTGCTACCCAAAGATTATTCTACGATCAATCGTTTGGCAAGAGAGAATGTATTCAGGAAGCGCGGGTTAGAAATCCCGCTGCGTTCAAATTTTTATACGCTTTCTTTAAATGTCTTTTTCAAATAAATGCATTTTGCTTTAAATTAAAATAGGCTTCTTGTGGTCGCGTTTATAACAAAATTGAAAAAATGCAAAGTTTTGATTTAGGTCAGTGTTCTGAGGGTACGATAGACAGACAAAAAGATAAAATCAAAACTTTATAGGATTTTTTATATGAATCCATAAAGTTTTTATTATTATATAAGTTTATTTTATAACTAATTTCCAGAAAGATAACAGTGAAAATTCATTTAGAATCGAACCAAGAGAACCAGAAAATGTGCAAGCGGCCGCTCCCGTACCAACTGAGGTCGTGCCAGTGGGGATGTGAGTATTAAGCAAACGATGACTTTTTTCACAAATCGCTTTAAGGTCATGTTAAAGAATTAGAATATATGGCTTAGGGGTGACAGCACCGGGACGGTTTTTAATGGGTGCAAATTCGAGTCTCACTATATTTACATTTTTAATTGCTTTTTAAAAATGTTTTTAGGCATAATTAAGCTTAAAATTATGTATAAGACTTTGTTTTTCCTCCCCTGTTTTTTACTTTGTTGTTCATGGGGAAGGAATTCAAATAATATGTTTTTTTTAATTACGACTATCTGCTTGAAAATACGTGATAACTAAATATAAACATTATCTGTTGATTTTAAAAAAATTTTTAGTCTTGCCATTCGCAAAAATTGTCTCCCCGTTCTTATTGTCTCCTCATTGCTTATAAAAGTTACTTTTTATAAAAAATCTAAAATAATTTTGTTAAGATTTTCCAATTATCTTAATGGAAACAAGACAAATATAATATTTTAAATTTTAATAAATTTATAATTTTACTAATGAAGAAGGGAAATGAATATAGCAGGGCAAAAATTTAATAATGTTATTTAAAAAGAATATTAAATATACAGTTATATTGTCCGATTTCTTTCCAGGTTCAAAGGCTCAACGTCCTTCCATCTAAGTGAGCCGCCAGCCCACGAGGAGTGCATCTTGCCGGACGACGATGACGTCATCATAACAGATTCAACACCGGTTGTCACCCCACTGTGTACAAAAAGACTAAATTCAAAAATAGTTATTAATAAGATTACATCAGAACCAAAGTCGCCATTGACAATTTCGTCAAAGAAGACTGAATTAACAACGAAAACGCTAACACCAAAAAATAAAACTAATGAACAGTTGACATGCGCTCCAAAAACTCCAGTCTTACCAACACAGTTGATATGTGTTTCAAGAAGTGCAACCCCACAGACAACGGCGAAACATAATACTATAACATCAAATCCCATCCTTCAAAAGCTGTTAATCAAAAGGGCTCCAAGTTCTAAAGCTACAGAAGATCCAAACGTAACTATATGCTTGGACAGTGATGAAGAAGAAACCATTATTCCTACGCCAAAACCAAAAGCGAAAGCCTTGAAATCCACAACTAAACTACCTACAGCTAAACCTTTGCCTTCATCAATAACTAATGCTAGTAAAAGTGTAACAAATGCAGAGCTTCCGTCTGTGAAAAAAGTTACACCTCAAAATATTATAAATAAAGGAAAGACTGAAGTACGTCTTATATATAATACTGGTACTAAGAAACAACTGGTGACGCCTAAACCGAATGATATCATTCGCATCACAGAAGAAGGCGAAATGGAAATATTAAACAGAACTGAAAACGTTCCCAGCGACCTTATCACAGCTAACGTGGAAACATCTAAACCAGAAAAAAATAAGCCTAAGACCAAAAAAGAAAAAGCTGTGCAAAAAGAAAAAAATGATAATAATTCAATATCATTGGATGTTGAAAACATTGACGACAGTGACGGTGATGATAGTCCTTTATCTGTAATACAGAATGCTGTACACATACCGGCTGGTAAATATGACGAAAACAACAAAGCTTCCACTAGCAAAGTTCCCGACACAATTGTACCTATTGTTGTTAAGGAAGATACTAAAACGACAAAAAATACAATAAACAAGCCGTCGCGAATAACTAATATTGAAATTAAAAAACCGCAAGTGGTTAATTCTAAGAAAAAAAATGTTTTTAAATTTCCGTCCGCTCCCACGACGCAGAAAACGGAAAAAATAATTGATCTCACAGGGAAGAACTGTGATCTCAAAGTTACTAAGAAAACAATGCAAGTCAAGAGTAAAGACTGGGACAAGATCAGCGGCTCGTCTAAGCAAATAATCATAAACAAAACAACCGTGCTCTCCAAAAAGAGCGCCGCTTTGGAGTCCGTGGACCTTACGTAAGTATGTTTTATATTTTTTTTCATGTTTCCCGCACAGCGGGGTAGCCAGAGAAGACCTAGTGTCAAGACATTCCGCCCTCTAAGCTGGCTTAGATTCTCAACCTTTTTTTTGTTACGGCACATATTTAACGATATCAAAATTTGGTGGCACACAAAGAAAAAGATTTTAAATTATATAATTTAATAATATTAAATTATTATATATTTGCAAAATTTGACGGCACACAAAAGTGCCGCGCTCTAAGACATTCCGTGTTCAAACAATGTTTAGTGTAGGTGGATAAATATAATTTTTTTTTTGCCTTCACGTTTTTTCCCGCATAAGATGGTAGTCAGAGAGAGTCTAGTGTCAAGACACTCCGTTCCTCATTTTCCGCCTAAAACTGAGACGCCGCGCTTTGTCTTATCCACAAGAGCATAAAAATTTAAATACGTGTAATGATTACCCCGAATGGGAATACAACACGTAACCATTCAATCGGCTTCTCATGGATGATGTTTATTTACAGAAAAAAATCTAGTATTGCTACAACTTCTACTAAGAAAGTAGCATCGACCTCTACAAAAGTAACTCCTAGCGGAAGTGTGAAACGCTCGGCTTCGTTCCAGGAGAGTACTTCTAAGAAGAAACCAGATACTAAAAGTATGAATATTTTAAAACACAAACTAAAACATTTTATATAACATTATTCACGTGTTACTTATCTAAAAATCTATATGTCTGATATAGATTTTTAGAAAATATAACAATTTGAACTCCGAAGTAGATATTGTAGAAAAATATATACAAAGTACGCATGGCTTAGCAGTTACAGTGCTTGAACAGGAACAAAACGGCATGGGTTCCAAACCAGCTGCGTTCAATTTTTTATGTTTCTATCTTGTTGTACATACATTTCAATACATTTAAATCTTAAAAAGGTTTCACTTAAAAAACCTACATTTAAGAGATGTTTTTAATGTTTTTTTTTGGAATTTTAATAAGGGCTCCTGCATATTAATTTGCTTTTATCAACATTTTTAACTTTTTATGATATTTTCTTGTGTAAATTGAGAATATATTTTCCGAAACTTTATAAAACACTTCAGTCTTTTCCCCGCATATCAGAGTAGTGTATGGACACTTCATTCTGCATTTTATGCGAAAAGGAAATATTGCATTTTGAGTTAGAGGATTTAACAAAGTGCTTAGTTTTAATTGATCAGAGCGCAGAATATTTTCATTTTAAAATATAAGTAGTACTCAACAAATGTTAGCTATAGAACTATTTCATGTTTGTTCTGCATCTGGATTATAAATGTATATAATAAAATGAAACTTAAACTTAACTTCACCCTGTATCCTGCACACAGCAGAGTAGGCAGGGAGAACCTAGTGTTAAGACACTCCGTTCCCCCTTTCCTCCGAATTTGGAGGCATTGCGTGTTGAGTGGCGGAACTTAACGCCGCGCTTTACCTCTGATACCAGAGCAAAGGAAATGCAAATATGAAATACTTCCACTCCTCGTATGGGAATCGAACCCACAGTCACACGTTGGTGCCTCTGCGCCACGACTGGCCTAAATACCCATTCTGCATATACTTTTTTAATTTCTTTTCGTATTTCAGAACCGTTGACGCTACAAGACTTCGATATTGACGATTTTGATGATATAATTGAATTGGAATAATTTTAACAAAAAGGAGGAGTAACATAGAATATAACTCGGAAAAGTATTTTAGTATAGCAATGACTTAAATAATAAGTAACAACTTATTATTGTTTCCTACATTTTATTTTACTTGTATATAAAATCCTGATTACTTTATTGCGTTTAATTTTGTTGACAAAATTGTTCTGTTTGTTTGCTGTCATTTTATAATATATGGGTATAATTGATGTCTTGTTTAATATTAATATACTAAGCATTTATGAGGTGCGTGAAAAGAAACTTTATAGTAATGTATGTTTTTTATTCAAAATTCTGTTGTGTTTTTGTATCATTTTGTATGAGTAATATAGGATATATCATATATTTTTAGGTTATGGTCGGTTCACATGTTCGGCTTCGTTAATTATAGTACACTGAGAAATAATAATAAATAAGCTACATAAGTAGGCCAAAATATTAAGTTAGGAAAAGTAAAGATACATCTTGCTATCTTCGTATTCGAAATTGTTTTGAACAAAATTATTTTAACCGTAATTTTCTTTTTTAAATCTGTGACATTTGCATTAGACGTTTATTTTTTTAATGTCAAATGTGTGAGTGCTGAAATCCTTTTATTTTTATTAAAAAAAGATTGTTTTAACGGTATTACTTTATTCAAGTAATCAATGTCTAATATTTAGTTTTATATGATAACAGTTAAATATTTGATTAATAAATAAGATTTAACTATAAGGAATCTCTCTTTCAGTGTCTATTTCATATTAAGTCAAAGTATAAAAAAAAACTAAATATGAATCAGTTGTAGCAGTTGTTAACATAGTATATGTATAAAATTATATAATTATGTGGTAAAAAATGTATGGTAGCTTTCTAGAAAAATATAGTGTTATGTTAAGAATACATAAGTAATGTATATTTCGTTGAGTGTGATTTAAAATGATTAAGTTTAAATTAGACTAGAGATTAAGGTTAAAACTATAATATTACTTGAATTGATTAAACTAGGTGATTTCTTTATGTTTAAGTGAAATTGATATAATCCTTAAAAATAATAAATAAATATATAATTTCAACGCTTGTGTTCTTTTATTAGAGGCCATCGTGGCGCAGTGGACGGAAGCTGACTGTAAATGTTATTGGTTGTAGGTTTAATTCCCACTCGGGGGGCTAAAATTCATATTTATGCTCTGGTATAAGATAAAGTTCGACAACTGAAGGCCTCGATTTTGGTAGAAACTTTGAGGATGAGAGTCTTGGCACTAGCTTCTCTCTGCCTACCCTGTTATGCAAGATTACGTATAAAATGGTACAAAAAAGATTTTTTTTTACAATTGGATAAAAATGAAAACACAAAAATTTTTGCAACTATATATTCTCTTAAAGTTACAACAAAATAATTATAATAAAATAATTTATGTTCCTTAAGCTATATGTTTAAAGCTGCTAGATACATTTTTAGAATCAAATCAATAAGAAGCACGTGACCAGTCGATTTATCACTTTACACTTAATTTTTACTTAAATAACAGTTATTTGCAATACAATACATATTAAATACAAATGCATAGAATGTTAACAAAAAAAAATTATTTTTTAATTAAAAAAAACCTTTTAAACATTTTTAAGTGTTATTCCACACTTAAAAAAAATTGAAAGAGACATTTAGGAAGCGCATAAAAATTTGAACGCAGGGGGATTCGAACCCGCGCCACATGGCTCAGTTGTGAGAGCGCCTGAACGGTATTCAGGAGACGCGGGTTCGAATCCCGCTGTGTTCAAATCTTTATACGCTTCCTATTGTCTTTAACATAAAACCTTTTTATATAAATACATAGATATTTTTATATATGTATAAACAATAACACTCATATCAGTTAACTGAATTCTAATCCGAATTCGAAATGAAATTTCTTTAGAATCATAATGATTTGACGCTTTATGTAATGACGTCATAATTGAAAAGAACTGAATGGAACTAAATGTAATAAAAATGCGTTACGAAAAAGAGACAGATGTATGTCTGTAGATGCAACGAGCGAACAAATAAGATACCTTTGTAGGATTTTGTGTTCATCGTTATTTAATAAAAGCGGAATAAACTATTATATAAAACGATAGCTGTTTCTAAGCTTTTTTTTAATATTATAATAAACAAATTCCAAATTATTCTGCTTTTAATGTATTAAAAATACTTAAAACACGATATGTGTTTGAAAGATTCCGTTTTATCAAACGACAACTGCCCAAGAAATATTTATATGTATTATATATTTTAGTACATCTCTTATAATTCAAGGTAGATTAAATGAGAAAAAAAATAAAATTATTAACTTATAGTAAGAAAAAATGTTTCATACGCATTGGCTTCAATTAACCTAATAATTTATAATATATTTACTATAAATTCTAATGACATAACTCCTTATTTGATCTTTAAAACTTATTAACATTTACACAAACAAACAAACAAAACACAAAAACGTTGATATTTATATGTTTTTTTTGTATCATAAAAAAGTTTGACTAACATAACATAAAGTTAATTAAAAATAAAGAAAAAACAATAGAAGTAACTATTACGTATGTGAGAAGAACTTAAACAACATAAAGGGCCTTCTCTAAACTTCTGCATAAAACCCTCATAATCATAGATTATTAAGATCAGAATTAATCTCATTGACAATTAATATTTTTATGTTAAATGAAAATATGTATTTATATTTAATAAATCAATAAATATACTTATAACTAAACAAAAGCTTATTTTAATATATGAGGTCAACTTCAACGAATAAAAAAAAATCTTTCGAATATCTTACAAATTTGCAGTTTTATTAAATAGTTTATTTAATTTCTTGTACAGAAACGAGTACGATGAGAATTCAGTTCAATTTTATACAAAACATTTTAAATGCCTTAACACTGGGAGGTCTGCACAACTTCAAATAATATAATTTGGCTCTTTTTTAATGAAAAAATCTCTTTTTTTTAATAAAATATATGGAAAATATTCATTCTAGCAAGTTCTATAATGAAGAAAAAAAGTAAAGTGAATTACTAATCGTTTACCAATTAAGGTAAACGCTACTTAAAATTACATGCAATGAGAAACCCTTATATTATTTTTTATAATTTTATGTTAGGGATGTTACGGATGTAACAGTTCAGATAATAATATATAAAATTATTTCAGTTTATCTGTTGCTTCTTGGTTAATAATTTTGTTTAATCCGATTTTTTTGTATAGTATTCGGTTATGATTACAAATAGTTTTTCTGGTTGCAGATACGGAACGCCGTAACATCTCTACTTTATGTAAATTACATAATTAAATAAAGTGAAGGACTTTTTTCTTAAATGAAAAAAATAAAAAAAACATTGGCGCTATTTTCTTATTTCTATAAAGAACTGAGTAACATGAAAATATATACGTATAGTATATTACAATTTTAGTGTACAAAAAAATTAAAAAGAAAAATATATAAATTATTTATTCGCCTTTAAAAGATTATTTTAATTTTAATAACTGAATACACGCATGGACGAAGCTGTTTTTGAAAAACTAATCGATTCTCGACTTCTTTAAACAGTTAAACCACTATTAACAAGAAAATATATAAAAACGGCTGTCGTCCTCTCGCTGATCCTTATATAATTAGTAAAGCTTACTTTTTAACTTACAATTGATGTAAAAATTAATGAATTCTTAAAAATAGTCATCTTTTAGATTCAATATAAATGAATAGCCATATTTTACTTAATTTTACTTCTGATATTTAAAATGTGTTAACATAATAATATGAATACTTTCTTAAAAATATCATATCAATAGTTCCTAATACTTTTTGCTAGATAAAAAATCCTTGTTTAATATTTCAAAATTTATATTTTAATGATATTTAAATGTGTTATTTAGATAATACCTTCCTCGTTGAGAAAAAATAAAAGATTTTCGTTGAATGTTTAGTTAGTAATATAACTTTAACTGATTTTTTAGAGAAAGTATATAGATAATAAAACTAAAAAAATCGAATATTGTTTCTTATTTCATTTGCAATGACATATCATTTGTATTTTTTAATTTAAAATAGAACTCTTTATTTAGAAATCATAAATCATTTAAATTTTCATTATTCGTTTTATTCATTTATTAACTGTCATGAGCGTCGCTTTATCCTATAAAAAAAGACATTACAGTATGCAAAATGTAAGTTACTTTTATAACGGCGACCCTTACATTTCTCAATAATACTGTACAAATTAATTGCACAATATGTATAAAGAGTTACCATTTAATTATTCGAAAGATACACGATCAATTTTATTGCACAACTAACCTTTACGTGCAACAATATTAAACGTATTTTAAAAAAAATTAGAAAACGTCTAAGAATTTGAACTCAACTGGAATCGAACCCGCGGCTCTTAGTAGCGCCAAGTCTCACCGCTGAGCTATGCAATCTACTACCGACTGCGTCAAAATTCTTAAACGCTTATTACAATTAAATTTTGATTGATAACGTATTTAATTAAATAAGGTCAGTTGTAGGTTGTGGTCACTAAGTCTGTGTAACGCAACTGGTTGTGAATTTGATTCCCATTCGAGAAATAAAAATATTTAATATTTCATTTCCATCGCTCTGGTGTCGAAGCAAAGAGCGGCGTTGAGTTCCGCCACTTAATTAACTTCTAGAATTCGGTGGAAAATGGGGAACAGAGTGTCTTAACATTAGGTTCCCTCTGCCAACAATGATGTATGCAGGATATAGCGAGATGCAAAAAAAATACAACACACGTTTAGAATTAAAGTGACCTAACTCAAAATTGGCGAGTAAATTAAATAGAATCTTAGTATAAGCTGTGGCCAGTCGTGGCACAGTGTCACAAACGTGTGACTGTAAACGACTGGTTGTGGGTTCGATGCCCACTCGAGGAGTGGAATATAAAATATTTAATATTTCCATTTCCTTCTCTCTGGTGCAGAGGTAAAACGCAGCGTTAAGTTCCGCCGTTTAACACGCAATGCCTCCGAATTCGACGGAAAGTAGGGAACGGAGTGTCTTAACACTAGGTTCCCTCTGCCTACCCTGCTGTGTGCGGGATACAGCGTAAAGTATAAATAAGCTTTTATGGTCGTTTTTGCATAACAGGCAGCTTTGAGTTAAGTCAGTTTAATTCTAAGCGTGAGATGTTTAATCGTGAGGTACCAGGGCAGCAGTTACCGCGAGGAGACGCGCGCGAGTCGTGTCTTGTCGAAGGAGCATATGGCGCTGAGTAGGGCGCCCCGCCCTCCAGGAGCCGCGCCTCCAGGGCTGGTCCCCGCGAAGGAACTGGCAGCGCTCGTGTCACCTGCTGTATATAAATCCAATATATAATACATTTATTTTTTTGTATAAAACCATGGATGAGAAACTTTTTTTAGCGATTAACCTATCCAATATATAATACATTTATTTTTTTTAGTGGGCCAAAATAACATTTGAATAATGAATATGTAACAACATGGAGTACAAGTAATATAAAATAGGCAGCGTAGCTTAATGAAAATAATAACAAATTAATCCCTTAAAGTCCTATGTTGAATTAAAATTATTTTTTCTCTTAAATCTTTAAACGTTTTATTTATCTATTGCTGGTAAAAGTTGTTTTCATTGATTTATCCTCTTTTACTTTGACACAGAATTATCATTATTTTTTCAAATGAGTATCAACTGCGTTTAATTAAGGTTTATTGACCAATAGTAAATATTTTTAACTATTAAATGCGAAAGTCTGTGTGTTTGTCTGTCACGCTTTCACGGCTAATCTACTGGTCCGATTTGGATGAAATTTAGAATGAAAGTAGTAAAAATGACTGGTTCTAACATAGGCTACTTAGATTTTCAAAAATCAACCCCTAAAGGGTTGAAATAGGGGATGAAAGTTTATATGAAAAATCTACACCGCTTGACCGATTGTAATTAATTTTGGCATATAATCCTAGGTTAAACATAGGCTATATTTATCAAAAATCCACCACCGAGGTTTGCAATATACCAAAACAGCCACGTAGATCACGCGGCGAAGCCGCGAGCGGGCCGCTAGTAGTAAATACTTTTAACTATTAAATTAGTTATAAAATGTTAAAAAATGATATAAATACTAACACAATGGTGGTGTGGGCGGCGTAGGTGAAGACGCAGTGCTGGCACTGTGAGAGGCGACCTCTGCCAGCGAGGAGGTCGACTTCCATGCACTATCTCGCTTTTTCTGCAATTTTTAAATGAAATAAAATGTAATGTAATAAAGAACTTTTCATTAAACCTTTGGATTAAATCTATTTTTAACGTCGCGTTTTAGTTTGGAATATGATTATTTTAAAATTTTCAATTCTCCGCTCCGGTCCCTAAGACAAAGCGCGGCGTTTAGTTCCGCCACACAACACGCAATGTCTCGATTTCCGGCGGAGAGTGGTGGACGTTGTATCCTGAGTCCATGTTCTTTCAGATTACCTCATGCGGGAAAAAAACGTAAATATCGTCACTTTGTTAGCTAATAAATAAAATAGATCTACCTATAAATAAAGTAAACCTTACCACTCTTTTCTTCTGCTTCTTTAATTCTTGTTCAGAGTTCAATATTTCCTGTATTCTTACTTCCCTTTTTGCACTTCTGAACTGTAATTATAAATTTTATTGTATATTTTAAAACACGTAATTTAAAATTTTCTAATTTCATTTTGCTTAATTAAACTAAAACATTGGATTTTTTTGTTTACTGCAATTTGTGTAATGCTAAGTATAAAAGTGGGGTTAGTCGTAGCGCAGAGGCACATAGGTGCGACCGTAAACGCGACTGGTTGTGGGTTCGATTCCCACTCAAGGTGTGGAAATACTTAATATTTCCATTTCCTTCGCTCTGGTGTCGTGACAAAGCGCGGCGGTTAGTTCCGCCACTTAACACGCAATGCCATCAAATTCGGCAGAAAGTGGGGAACGGAGTAGCTTAACACTAGATTCCCTCTGCCTTTCCTGCTGTGTGCGGGATACAGCGTGAAACAAAAAAAAGTACTTTTTTAAAAATTATATTTATCGTTTTTTTTTATAAGTTGACCATTTTTTACCACATGGCAGTGTAGACAGAGAGAACCTGGCAATTGATTAGTGTAGAAATTGAAATAATTCAAATATAATCATCATCATCGAGTGGGAAAGGAATCCGCAACTTTTATAGTTAGACTCTGATGGCATCCCAAATAAATCTAAATCTTAAATTCATTATATATTACAAACAAATGAAAAACTTACTAATTTTTGATCACTAGTCAGTCTCTCTTCCGTCGAATTAACAGCTAAATTGATTTGTTCCTTTATGTTCAGTGGAAATTTTAAATGTGTCCGCGTTTCGTACTTCGGTGTTAGTCCGTTCAGTGTCGCTCTAGTGAAGAACGGGTGATATAGCAAATCGCTTATAGTCTGCCCGCCATGTTTACACGACGCACTTGACAGACAAAGTCGGAGTATTGATTCTGTAATATTTTAAACTTACTCGTAAAATAAAATAAGCTAGTCTATGGCTTAAAATTATTTAAAGAAACAGGTGTTAGTATAAAATATTTTATTTGGTAGACATTACACTGACCATATTAGTAAGTGGTAAAGATTTTTTTTATTATACTCCTTTGGGCAACATCCAGAGACATTAAGATAAAGAAACAAATTGCTTGAGATAATTTCATGATTTGAACCTAAGTAATAAATATAAACATGAAAATTGCAAATAATTCTGAAAAAACAATATATCGACTTATGAAATATATAAATGAAAAAATAAAGAACAAAATCCATTATATTTGTCTAACCAGGGCGAAGATATGAAAATAATTTAATAATAATCATTCCACCAAGTGAGAATCGAACTCATAACCAAATCTCTTTTACAGTCAGCCAAGTGACTGTAACAGCGTCAACTTAAAATAAGTGGGTTTTATAATTAAATTGTACCAATAAAATTATTCTAACCTAAATCTTCTGAGATTCCCTCCGCATATATATCACAGTAGGAAGTGTCAAGTGTTGTCGCGAACGCCATTTCATACAATGTTCTGCCAAAACAATACAAATCTACTAATTCAGAGTTGTTCCTTCTCTTCATCTCCACTAGATACGGCCGGTATAGACACGGCGCTCCCATTAGAAAATTTTCTACATCCATCAATAAGGCTCTTTGGTTTTCTATAGCTATGTTACCGGGGTGAATGTGACCTGGAAAGGGGTTTTTAAATTTATTTACAATTATATTTTTTAGCTTCACGCTATATCCCGCACACAGTTGGGTATGTAGAGGGAACCTAGTGTTAAGACACTTCTTTACCCAATATCCGCCGGTTCTGGAGTATTGTGTATTATGTAGCGGAGCTTAGCGGCGCGCTTTACGTCAAAACCATAGCGAAGAAAATGGAAATATTAAATATTTTCAATCTTCGAGCGGGGTTCGCACCCACAACCAGCCACACCAGCTTTTACACTCACCCTTTGTGCCTCTGTGCCACAACTAGCTTTAATTTACCATTACAGGTACATAGATTGATGGTCGTAAATCCCAATCAATAGTGGTATCAGTGGTTGGTTACAAAGGTGAAAATTAATGATTTGTATAATCAATGTAAATCTGAAATATATAATGCACTTAAACTTAGTTGCCACTAGCGTCCCGCTCACGACTTAGCCCGCGATCGCGCTTATGTTAAGTGGTTTATATTTCATTCCCTATATCAGGCCCTTCAGATTTGTTTTTTTTTTAATTAAAAAGCACCTATGTTTAATTTTGCGTTATCAAATCGTATTTTCCAGACATAATTAGTCGAATTTGGTCGAATGGTACATTTTTCATATAAATTTTCAGTCTCTTAAACTCGTTAGGGGTTGATTGTTGAAAAAAAATTGGCTATGTTTGACCCTAGGTCTGCAATGAATTTCATTTCGAATTTCATCTAAATTGGGTCGGTAGATTAGTCGTAAAGGCGTAAGAGACGACTGTCTGTTGGTCTCAGTCAGATAGACTTTCGCATTCATAATATTATTATGGATTTATATTGTTAATAGGTACATCTCCAAGCGCATTTCGATCCAAAATTCTTTATATAAACCACTAGTGACTCCTACAAGCTTAATCCTTCATAAGAAAATATCTATATACTAAATCATATATATTTATATTATAAAGCGGAACAGTTCGTTTGCGGTTGACCGTGCTAATCTCAGGAAGTACTGGTTCAATTTCAAAATCATGTTGTGTTGGTGGTTAGGCTATACAACATCACGGTACGATCAACAGGAGCGCTAGTAGTAGTAGAGTAGAGCAATAAAAAATATTGTAAAAATGGGAAAATCGTTCCTTTTTTTAATGGCTTCCGGTGCTTACGATGCCAAAAAAGAAGAAGCTACTTGATAATTATATATCACCGAACTATTGTCCTCTAAAAGCTAAAAAATACTGTGATAGCATATATCTATCTTTTAAGATTGAATCAGTATAACCTTTTTTACGGTAAGAAAATGTGTTCTAAAACAATGTTCATATTATTTGCGAAGGTGTTTTCATAAACATGAAACTAATCAAATAAATATTTTATTCATCACAAGTTAATTTTGATTAAAATGTTCTCTGACATGATTTGATTTCAATAAATATCTGACTTTGGTAATATAATAGTTTTAAAATAGCTCCGCAACAAAATTATGACCAAGCATGTGCAAGACAAGTTGGAAAGTATGGGTAAAGAAAAGTGACCACTTTTTAAAATTCCCTTATCAATTGACACATATATCAATAATTCAATAAAATATGTACCTACCTACTTCAATGAACTTGTAAATTTGAGAAATGTTTGAAAGTTAAAACACGAAATAGCCCTTTTTGTAGTTCACGAGAACTGAACCGCAAGACTACCGCTAGTATTAATGTTGTTTTTAATAAAAATATAACATCATGTAGTAGTAGTGGTGAACAGAGTGTATTAACACTAGGTTCCCTCTGTCTAACCTGCTGTGTGCGTGATACAGCGTGAAGATAAAAAACACACAGATTCTTCACATTCGACTACTTGGATATAGACCCGATTAACTAGACTTAGTCCGGTTAATCGAGTTACATTGAAAATGAGTACATTGGAAATTTAAATTACATTTCTATTGAAAAAAACAATAGTAACTTACCATGCGGTAACCCTTTTTCGTGCAAGAAATTTAACGCTTGCAATATTTGGTATCCATAATGCGCTATCTGGCCGGTCGTGAAAGGTTTCCTCACTTTCGGATTGCCATATTTAAATAAATAAGTCTTATTATATTCAGTTCCATACAATAAATCTCTAATACTTCCGCTCTCGTGTAATCGTCTAACTACGTAGGCACCAGTTTCCAATGTATGTATTGATAATATATCATCTATGTAAGGATGCTAGAAAATAAAAAAAAATATGTAAGTCTAATAAAAAATTAAAATGAAAGCCATTGTAGCGCAGTAAGACAATGTAAGACTGTAATCTCAATTTGTTCGAAGTTCCATTCCCACTTTTTGTTTTTTTTTTATAATTTAATTATGTCTATTTCTCCATTCTAATCAACAAGATAAAGCACAGCATTAAATTCAGATTTACCACTAGATTCTCTCTGACTATCTTGCTATGGACGGGAAAAGTAAAAAAAATAAGAAGTGTTGAAAAAAAAATACATTTTATATGTTGAAAAAAAAATTCTATTTTTTTTTATTTAGACATATATGAAGTGAGGAAACCCAGCAATGCACTTAGTATTACAAAATAATATGTAGAAAGTTAAATTTCTTTAAGTTGGAAATGAAACCCCAACCAAATAGTCAAAAGCCAGCTCTAACTACACTGCTACCATATATATTTGCTAGCTATATTTAAATTACTAACAGATGTATGAATTGTTATCAAATTAATACATCCTTTAGAGATAATATCTTTTAACCCATTGAGGAAACCACTATACTGTTATAATTAAGTGATTTTATGTTCAAAAATTACATATACATAGATATGTAACAGTTTATTGTATAAATAACACAAATTTTTAATCGTCACACCCTTGTGTCTTATTTTTCAGTATGGACAGAGGGAATCTCATTAGCTTTTACCTTACTAATACTTTAAAAACGCTATTCACCAGTTTTTATCCATCTTAGACTCTACACATTGATTCAAAATACATCTAACAAAATTAATGAAATGAAAATAAAAATAATCATTCCAGAGTGGGAACCAAACCCACAATGCAAAATGAATCATAAAGAAGGTTCAATGGTCCAAAAATATATAATCAGCTAGAATATATATGAAACATTTTTAGAAAACCTAAATACTTTAGTATAATGAGAACCTGGCCATTTGGAAACTATTTAAGCACTTTCTAAAAATGTTTTTTTTTCATACTCCAAGTGTGTGAACAACTCTTTAAACATGTTAAAAAAGAGAATGTATATTCCATTAAAATGGGCATATTTTTATTTTTCATACACATAATGTTGCTATAAACTTTTTAAGTATAAGTTAATACTTACAGATATATTTTGCAAACTTTTAAAAGCAGTCTGCAGGTCCTTACTATGTAACACATGATCAGGTCCATAACTCTGCCAAGATAAAATACAGTTCATCTGAGTTTGTGACTCATTGACCTGAAAGAGATAATTTTATGGTCAGTTAATATATTGTACAAAGCAAAAAAAATAAAAATTAACAAATAATTCACCATTTAAAAGATTTCAACAACATACCTTGTTGAGACGTTTATTGTATAAATATTGTATTTATTATATTGTATAAGTGAGTAAATATATAAAAATAGAAGAGAAGATACAATGCATTCCATTAATTAAAAAACATGTATATGATACAAGTTATGTTTAAGAATATGATAAGAGGGTGTTGAATCACAATTTACTACACATTTTTATTGCATTGTTTTATTATTTGTCAAGGTATTTACAAATAATTTGCAATAATTGGCATTTTATGGAATATATTTTGCATAACACATAGATAGTACAACAGTAGATAGAATAGAGATTTTTACAATTTTAAGAGACATGTAATATGTGAAGAATACTACTACTATTTCTAATATTTTTTTAAACTTACTAAAAAATAGTGTTTTCTTACTCTCCAACCAATATCTGTTAATGGAGCTTTCAGTTCATACTGACCATCACCTCTTAAAGCTATTGAGATTGTCTGCAAGGCCTGCTCTAAGAAAATAAACATTTTTTTGTTAAAAAATTAAAACAAAAAGTATTTCTTTGCCATGTATACCACTATAATATTTAATATTTCTTATATAAATAATTTTTTTCTTGTAATTTTTCACATACCTGCTATAGACAAGGAATAATTATTAGGATCCAAAAAACTTCTTACTTGCAATGATAATGCTAACACTTGGTGTTTTAGTACTTCATTTATGTATGTCTGAAAATAATTGTTAGAGGGCTTCTAATTATTGATGTTATTCATTTTAGATTTACATTGTAACTTGAAAAACGACAGTTAAAATATTTAATTATATATATGTTAATAATTCCAATTGTATAATAACAAGGGCTCACCTGCAAAGCAACTTGCCGTTCAGCTACAAAGGATGGTTGCATATTTCCAATAAGTTTCTTAGGGGGAATAGGAAGGTCAATGTTAGCCTGCTGGAGGCCGACGTGTAAGGCGGCGAAATCCCTATATCGTCGTGAAACCATCCATTTATTTTCCTTATTAGGGCCCCGTTGTACCCGTAGAATATACTCCTGAAAATTGACGATATAATACAAATAACGTATATTTATTTTTTATGAATATGTCGTAATTAATACAAGAACTTACGGTATGTTTGTTAATATTTTGCGCATTTTCGAGCGAGCAGATGAGCCTTTCTGTGTCATCGATACGAATTTTTGTATTAGATGAACGTTCGAATATAGCCATCACAACAAAATAAATTTATAGTTATTCATCGAAAATACCGAGTAAGCAATAAACATTTTGTTATCACATTTGTCATTTAAATGTCAACTGAGATGTCGACTGTCGTTGGATTTTGACATTTCTCAGCTGACAAATAAATATATGTTTGCTGGAAACCATAACCAAAAGAAATGTATCTTCTCTAAACTATTAGTTACATCTTAGAAGTAAAAAAACGTTTTATATTGCAAAATACTTTTTGTTTTACAATAATTTATGTTAGAGATTACATCTGATATGTATTATTGTACAATTTATAATAGACACTATTAGATAATTATTTCATTTCCCCTTTTGTCGGTTCAGAAATATATACAATTGTATGATCATGACCATTATAATATCAAAAGTAATTAAAGAGCAAGATATTCATATTAAAAATTACAATTTATGTATAAAATTTTGAAATCAACTAAGTATCTGATATATTTTTGAGGAAATGGAGTAATTATATAAGTATATTTCCGAACACATCTGCAGTGCTCTAACCACAGACAAAGATCGATTGTGTCATTTCCTGTAATATCGCAACGAGTCGCGAGCGGAGTATACCACGATCCTTCGGTCTGCCATTTAGTTTGAATATTTGTGAAAAATGTCTCTAATCTCCGCTCGTTTGGCCTCCTCGGTGGCCAGGCGCTTGCCTAATGCCGCCAACCAGGTATTTTCTTATTATATTCTATTTAATCATAGGAAAAGAGATCTCCGGTATATCCATACCAATGTCTGCCCATCATCTAAATTGTAATTTTGCCCTTATTTCTCCATATTAGACACATAAATGGTTTAAAATTTCGTTTTACGTACATTAAGTGCTTATAATTATATTTGAATTCAAGTTATCTCACTAAGACCTATCATGTTATGTAATGAGTCCGATCGGCTTTCTGTCAAAAGGCATGTCCATTTTGCCCTTAATTAGGTGAGATTTATACTGAAATCTGTAACATTGAATGATACAAGTATAGTTGCATTAGTTCTGAGCGTGTATACATTCAGGCTAAATTATTATGTTCGTTGGTAGGTTTCGAAGGTCGCTATCCCCGCGGTGGCAGTGGCTTCCCGCAAGCTCCATGTCTCGTGCACACAACGGGCTGCCGAAATCTCCACAATCTTGGAGGAGAGAATCCTCGGTGCCGCACCTAAGGTGAGTACCTAATTACATAAATGATATGTCAATATTTCAGAATTGATAAGGTTATGTAAATCATATATGAAATAAAATATAAATAAATACTTAAAGTAACATTGTATTAAGAAGTCAATGATTATATTTCTAATTATAGTATAATTAATAAAAATTTTATTAATTCATAGTTAAGAAAAAATCAAATATATTTAATAATTTCTATGATTAATATATTTTTCTAATATTTTTAATCTGATTAGTCCAAGCTTAGACAATGCAAAAAATACTATAAAAATACTATAATCAAAAGTAATTATACATAGTCAATATAGCATTGACCTAAAAAGGTAAACATATTTTTATAATTATAGGCCGACTTGGAAGAAACTGGCCGCGTGTTGAGCATCGGTGACGGTATTGCTCGTGTGTATGGTCTTAAGAACATCCAGGCCGAGGAGATGGTGGAATTCTCCTCTGGCCTTAAGGTATGTGTAATGACTTTACCATATTTTGTTTATTTATTACATGAGATTTGTTATAAAAAATAATATCTGCAATGCAGTAACATTCATTGAGTAATAAGATAAAAACAGAAATATCTCTATTCATTTTATTACTGATATATATCTATTCATTTTATTTTTTGTATACGAATAGTCAAGAAACTATATGAAAAATCTGGAATATTTATATTTATAAACTATTGTATAACTATTAATAAATGCTATATAACATTAATAGTAAGAAGAAATAACAACATTTATCTTCAAATAATGTAATTAACTTCAATCTATCTGTCAGGTGACCTCAAATACTAATTCAGGCTACTAGTCTTCATCTTGTTAGCTTGTAAATTATAAATCTATTTCTGTTTATTTATTTGTCACATTACAACTATTTCCCAAAAATAATATCTGCAAGTATTAAGTCTGTAGTAATGCAGTTGTTGAGTAATAAGGTGAGAAAAATAGAATTAAATCAAAATCAATTCCTATTTATGTATAAAAAATAAAATGGTACTTTTTTGTTTTTAAACTTCTACAACAAATACATTTTTATACTATAAATAACTGCTGTGTTACATTAATACTAAAATCAAGCATAAATAATATAATCAAGTTCAACCCATCCATATAGTGACTTGAAATACCATTTCAAGTATCAGTCTTCTTAATTCCTTAGTTAATATGTTGGCCTGTAATTGATAAATTTGTAATTGAGGAGATATGATATAAATAAGTAAATTTATCCGTTGGTATATACATGTAACAGAATTATGGAATGACTTTGTGAGGGGTGTGGCTTAATATTTTAGGTCAATGGAATAATGTTACACAAGTTTTGAAGACATTTAATTTTATTTTTATAACAAATCCGTTTATTGTTGCAAAAATCATTTGTTCACATATTGCTAAAAAGTATATTTTAATAAGTCTTATGTCCTTATACCATGACATGTATTATGTAAACTCAGAAACTTTAAACTTATAACTTTATATTTATATTTTTAAATGCTTTAGCAATATTTATCTAAAGAACCATATTCAATCAACTACCAGCATAAAATGCATACATTTTTTTTCTAATAGGGTATGGCTCTCAACTTGGAGCCCGACAATGTGGGTGTGGTAGTATTCGGTAACGACAAGCTGATCAAGGAAGGAGATATCGTAAAGCGTACCGGTGCCATCGTAGACGTGCCAGTCGGTGAACAGCTGCTCGGTCGCGTTGTAGACGCCCTGGGTAACCCCATTGATGGCAAGGGACCCATCGACACCAAGTCCCGTATGCGTGTAGGAATCAAGGCCCCCGGTATCATCCCCCGTGTGTCTGTACGCGAGCCTATGCAGACTGGTAAGATTATGTAATATGTGTAGATTTTGTTAATATTTTATAGTGCTATTCACATAATCGTTTTGTAATTGAGTTGATGTTCAACGCCTGTAGTTGTCCAATGCTATCTTGAAAGGCTTCTAAGACGTGCGGGTTTGAATCTTGCGTTGTTCATTTTTTTACGTTTTTTCGTTAAAACTATTGTAATGGTATAATTAGTCTAAAATTTAATTGATGTTAATCTAATTGAGACGGAAGAAGCCTTTGACATAGAAAAAACAAATGATGAAGTTTAATATTGTAAAATCAAAATTGTCTAAATAGAGGTTTTATACTTTTAAAAATTCAATGGATGTTGCCTATTTGACTATAATATGACATGAAATAACCTTCTATTAATATTTCCAACCAATTACATAACATGAAATATTAATCCACCTTAGGTATCAAGGCTGTAGACTCCCTCGTACCCATCGGTCGTGGTCAGCGTGAGTTGATCATTGGTGACCGTCAGACCGGTAAGACTGCCCTGGCCATCGACACCATCATCAACCAGCAACGCTTCAACAAGGGTGAGGATGAGAAGAAGAAGCTGTACTGCATCTACGTTGCCATCGGACAGAAGAGGTCCACCGTCGCCCAGATTGTAAAGAGATTGACTGATGCTGGTTAGTATTGAATTTTAAGGATATATGGCTTTAGAGTTTTTGTTGTTATGTAATTTTTTTTTGTTTAATTTTCTTATCTACATCGAATAAAAAAGTATAAATAGGATACTTGTACATGCATATCTGTGAACACACACTCTTATGCTACTAGATGGACTTATAGGAATTTATTTTATTGTATAGGTTTTAAAATTGAATTCTATACCATTAGCTATAATGAATTGCATCTTAACAAAATTGTTCAGTATGATGCAAGCTTTATGGGCAGCTAACTATGAGTTGTATACAAAAATATTTTTCGTAAAAAAAATATTTCACTAGACAAGCTAAAAAATTCCAGACTCCACTACTTTTATGCACTTACGATGATAATATTTCTTATATTTATAACAAATATAAATCTTTTTTTCACTATTATATTAAACAGGTGCCATCAACTACACCATTATCGTATCCGCTACCGCCTCCGACGCCGCTCCCCTGCAGTACTTGGCGCCCTACTCCGGCTGTGCCATGGGAGAGTTCTTCCGTGACAACGGCAAGCACGCCCTGATCATCTACGATGACTTGTCCAAGCAGGCTGTTGCTTACCGTCAGGTGTGTAAAATTGCTAATTAACCTATAATAATGGATGTTATTTTTTTCTATATTTGGTCTAATAAGAACAAGAATGCTATTTTGTCTTTTAATAAAAATTTATTGTATAAGTAAATACTTATGAACTTTTGTTGTAAATGTATAGTCTTAGTTTTGTAATTATATTGTTTTTAAATTTTGTAATAATTTTCTTATTTTTATATCATGTATTAAGTAATTATTGTAGATTTGATGTAAATTTAAACTGGATAAAGGATATTATATAACCTGTTATGTAATTCGACTCTCATTTTCTTTGTAAACAGATGTCTCTGCTGCTGCGTCGTCCCCCAGGTCGTGAGGCCTACCCTGGTGATGTGTTCTACCTCCACTCCCGTCTGCTCGAGCGTGCGGCTAAGATGTAAATATTTAATTGTTATTTAAAAAAAGTTTTTTTAGCAAATATTTTTTTATTCTATTTGATATTTTTAAACGAAAATTTTTATATATCTGCATCTCGGACACGACTACACCGGTTTTTTAAAATTTACTACGTAGGAAGTTTCGGTGGCGAAAATTCGATCTAGATAGGTTTTATTTTTAGATACATTTTTCTCGGCGTTTTCAGGCAATAAAAATTGACTAACGAATATAAGTCAATTTTCGCTATTTAATAATTTTATTATAATTCTTGTTTATATTTTTTTTTTTATAATAATCATAATTTCAAAATCACGATTTATCGAAAAGAAATGCCGACTTGAGTTTGGTCACCTGATATTGATAACGATATGTCATTAAATTTATTTCACATTTAATTAATAGGTCCGACAAAATGGGCGGCGGTTCCCTCACCGCTCTCCCCGTCATCGAGACGCAAGCTGGTGATGTGTCCGCCTACATTCCAACCAACGTCATCTCCATCACTGACGGACAGATCTTCTTGGAGACTGAGTTGTTCTACAAGGGTATCCGACCAGCCATCAACGTCGGTCTGTCTGTATCCCGTGTAGGATCCGCTGCCCAGACCAAGGCTATGAAGCAGGTATATAAATAAATAATTTCTATTAATCATAATAGCTAAGATTTTTATAGTATATATAGAATGAGATTTTTTCTTTAACCATTTCCCACAAAATTATGGGGTCAGTCAGAGAAGACCTAGTGTGAAGACACTTCTTCCTTTACTTTCCACCCGAAATCGAGACATCGCGGGTTGAGTGGTGGAACTCAACACAAAACTAAGATTCAATTTTCAAAAAAAAAATATGAAATGCGTATTTATATTATATTTTTTGTAAATATTGTTTATTTTTCCAATAGGTGGCTGGTTCCATGAAGCTTGAGTTGGCTCAATACCGTGAGGTAGCTGCCTTCGCTCAGTTCGGTTCTGACTTGGATGCTGCTACTCAGCAACTGCTCAACCGTGGTCAACGTCTTACTGAGTTGCTCAAGCAAGGACAGTATGTGCCAATGGCTATTGAGGAACAGGTGAGTTATATAGTAAACTTAATTGTACTAAAAAAGATAAGCATTTTATAATTTAAAAAAATTCAAAATCTAATGGTAAAAAAGTAATATGGTTATTTATCATTGATCGTTTTCTTTTATCTTATCGAATAATTACATAACATATTAAAAATAATATCATTTTATAGGTTGCCATCATCTACTGCGGTGTCCGTGGACATCTTGACAAGTTGGACCCAACCAAGATCACCGCTTTCGAAAAGGAGTTCACCCAGCACATCAAGACCAGCCACCAGGGACTCCTCAGCACCATCGCCAAGGACGGTCAGATCACACCCGAGTCTGATGCCGCTTTGAAGAAGATTGTCAGCGACTTCCTCGCCACCTTCTTAGCACAGTAAAGTGTGTACCTAACTAAATAACCTTCAAATTATATAAGTTATAACAAAATCAATTTATAATTTATATAATTTCAAGTCCAGTTAAATATTAAGTGATCGTCAATGGAAGCATTTGGAATTTGTAATACTTCTGTCAACGGTCTAGTAGTGTATCATTTCATATGGACTGTACTGAATGTGAATACAATCATGGAATGTATTTATCTCTGGAGTCAGCAGTGGTTATATATAAATAAAATTATTATTTACATGTGACTTTTATTTTCTTTACCTGTTTCATATTTTGATTCATGATTCCTAATTCATATTCTTTTTGAAAGTATTTTTATTTCGTAATACAAATATCTATATTATAATAAGGTTCAATTATGTACATTGATTAAAAACTTAAAATGTGTAAATTATTGACAAAAACAAAAAAAAGTCCCGTTGAGTTTCTTGCGCTGGTTCTTCTCAGTCAATTTTAGTGAACCAGTGGTGAATTATTTGACGTTCAAAAAATTAAGTATGTAACTTTTTATTTTCAATAAATTTATTTGACTTTGATACTTCAATGTTCATTTTTAAATATTTTATGGCGTATGGGTATCGTTCACTTTTCGCTAGAAGTACTGGACGAATTTTGGTATCTTATTCTATATCATCTTATTATATGAGGGGTATAAAAGCAAATCCGCTTCAGTCACAAAATACCTAAATCGAGTAAACTGCAAATTTCTACTGTGTCGTAATAAATTGATATTTCTACCCGAATTATATGTTGGTTCTTTTATTGGAATACGTTATTAATATAACATTAATTAAAATAAAATAACTACAATAACCATATAAAAATTGAGAAATACTGTAGGACTTAGGTGTCTTTGCATTTAAACGTTGGACTAAAGCGTGTTTGCACGTTAATATTCATAGTATGACAGCTAACAGCCACTATCCACAATCGACTTACTATGAAAAATGATATATTCGCCATCTTAGATATTTTGAAATTACGACTTTTGATTGGTTGATTGTGACTGTGGCGTATTTGCTCGTAACATTTTTTGGATCGAAGCTGTTTTGCATCTAAACGTTATTTTCTAAGTGTTTTTTTTTATAGGATCGGGGTGGAATATCAGGTTGCCTCTCATCATATAGTGTAGCCCTTTGTGAGCTCTAAAATTTCGTATACTCAGTTAAAAAAATGCATTTTTGGACTGAAGCGTTTTTGCTTTTATACCCCTCATATAAACCTCTAGCATTCAGCAAATATGCGTATAATAATTATTTATTCTAAATATGTAATTTGGGGTACTCATTTCCGAACACGTCTAATCTATAAAAAACTTTAAAATGATAAAAACACATCAGATCCTTGCACCTATTGTAAAATGGTCAATTCGAACCTGCGCTTCTTGTCCAAACGCTCTGACACTAAGGAATGCGATCTACTACTAGCTGTGTCTAAATTCTTATATGCTTACTACAACTAATTTATGTTGTTAACATCTCTGTAGAGAGATTTTTACAATTTTTTGCTACCCAAAGATGGAATAATATGGATGGAAAACCCTAGGGGCACAGGCCCACCGCGACGCATACTGTTCACGGTCACGCGGCGCATTTTAGCTGCGTGTATTAATTTGTTTGACAACGTGGGTCAGTGTTTCCACTGAGTACACGAAGACACACAAATAATGTATAGCGTGGCATGACACGACCCACGGAGGCTACGTACGTACCCCTGCCATCCAAAGAGTATTCCTTAGGTCCGTTCCGTAGGAGGTGGGACGGGCGAGTCGAGGGTCATATTCGTGCACTCCCAATGGAAACGTAGACCCACGTTAATACCGTTGAGCTATGTAACCGCCTATTCGAGCAAGCCACGCATGTGATAGCACATACAATTTTTTATAAAGTGAAGCTTACGTCGGCCCGCGCCCTAATATAGTGGTCAATTACAATAAAATAATGGGAGGAGTCGACCTCGCAGACTGTTTTTCAAGATCATACTGCTTCCTGAGGAAGTCATTGTAGTGGTAGCAAAAGTTATTTTTCTGGTTGCTCGAAATATCTAGTGGCAAAAAACCAACGACACATCTTAAATTTGTGCGGGTATTGGTCGTCAGAGGTCCAAAACTTGTGGCAGATCGTCGTCTGTAGATAAAGAAGAATGGTATTAGTTATCTTATGTAGGTTTTTACGCCAAAAAGAAGGGAAGAAAAAGGACTGTGCGGTATGCTCAAACCGCAAAGTACAAGGAGGCAAACGAGAATTTACATTTGACACATTTCACCCGTAAACCTAATCCATATTGGAGAGTGCTCGAACGGTACCATACACTATAATAATATAAAACATAATACCTTGTGTAGGTATACATTATATTTAATAATAATAATAATAGTATATTATAATCACAAAAGAAAATATACACGAGTGCAAAGAGTTAAATTAGGCAATCCTAAAACTATGCCAGGGGATAGGAGAAGGCGGTATATTGTATCTTCTACTCCTTCCCTCTAGGGTACTAGAGGAGCTACTGCGGGAGGATTGGGATGATCCCCCTGCAAGTCATCAAGTCTGCGGGTGCTTTAGAAGAAACCCCGGAGCATCCTGAAAGCGACGGTGGTCCGCAATAGGCGGGCCGTCCACCGAGGCGTCGTAGTGGAATACGCGAGTGAACCTGCGACGCCTCATGAGGGTGGAGAGGGTTTCCGCTGGGTTTTAGTGGGTAGTATCGCGCTCGTCGTTGAGTACCCCACAGTATCCGTATGCAATGTAGTTCTGTCTTCCTTGTGTACGGATGATCTGCGTAAACTGCATTTCCAAGCGAAAAAAAAGGTAATATCTAAACTAGAATATTGATCGATGACTGCCCACATGTCTCCAGTTCAATTATCATATTTTAATGATAATTAATTTTAATTATAATAATTACTTATAAACATTTTTAAATTGTTATTCCACTCCTAGGAAAATTGAAAAAGATATTTAGAAAACGTATAAAAATTTGAACGCAACAGGATTTAAGCCCGCGCCTCCTGAAAACCGTCCAAATGTCTTTTTCAGTTTTCCTAAGTGTGGAAGACCACTTTAAAAATGTTTTAAAGTATTTAATAACTAGCGTTCTTGCCAAAAAGTAGAATAGTTGTTGACTTGTTCGTAGAATAATCTTAGGGTAGTAGAAATTCGTAAAAATCTCTCTACAGAGATGCTAACAACAAAAATAAGTTGTCATAAAGCGTATAAGAAAACCCCACTGCGTTTAACTTTTTATAAGTTTTCTAAATGTCTTTTTTTATAACAATTACTGTTTTACTATAATTATAATTTCAAAAAGAACGCCGAGCAAAGCTCTATCATCTCGATATTAAGTCGTTAATATTTACAAAAATCTTAAATAATAAAAGTGAAACCAAATATTTTACACTACTTTCTATTTTTTAGTCTATGTAATCGACTCTTGACAGCTGACGTGTGTTGACATTTGACAGATAGAGACCATGCTCTGTGTTCCTACTGCCGCTGTTTTCATGTCAAAATACTGTATTCACATTTAAAGTGTTAATATTGAATAATAAAAAGACTATAATATTTTTGTAAAGTAAGAAACAATTGTCCTGACGTGTACAGTGCATTTTGTCACTGATAATTATTTGGGAAACTTTACATTATCATGGAGTTTTTTGAAAGGGCGCATGTAGTGAAAAGTAAAGCAGCAGAAAATGTAAAAAAACAACTAAAACAAATGTTACACGGCTACAAAGTTAGTGATAATAAAATTATACAAAGATCTGCTGAAAATAAAAATGATTTTGATGATTCTACATCAGTAAGCGGTTTCTCAGATTTAAACCTTACTAACTCTAGTTATGAAGACAATGTTACAGAAAGTGGAAAATCTGTAAATGATGAGTGTAACATAACTGATTCAAGCCAAAATCTTGATTCATTATCAAACAATAGTGACAAAAAATCTATTTCAGAACAAGACAAAAATATTACATCCCTTTCTGAAGATTTAAGTAATAATGTTCAATTTCATGATACTGAATCATCCATTTCTGACTCTGAAATGTCATTAATTATTGAAAATTTGTCAGATTCAGATTTAGAATCTAGCTCTTCAGATATATTTGATGCAAATGGTGAATTAGCTATGAAAATATGTAAAAGATTAAAAAACTTAAATACAGTAAGGAAGAAGAAGACCAATAAACGTAAGCATAGTGAAATTGACATCAATGATGATGACAGACAACCAATATCACAAATTCATGAGGAAGGTTTTAGTAAAATGCACCTAAATAATATTGAAAATGAAGTTTTTAGTAATGAGCAGTCTGATGATAATAGTGATACAGAATCTAATCCAATTTCTCCTCCTTTTATTTCTATAACAGCTATGGACACACCATATCAAGAGTTGGATGATATATTAGGAGATTATAAGTATTCAACAATAAGAAATCTACCATCTGACAACCACAACACTAGCAACCTTGAATTTGTAGCTGAAGAAAGCATGAGTGTGGATGTTCACACAGAGGATGAAATTGATAGCTTAATTCCTGAACTAGATGATATTCCAGCTGTTGAAGAAATTGATGACTTGATTAATCTCGATACAACTGTTGACAGCACTCTTAATGAAACTGTTAATGATTTTGAGAACACTGCTGATTCTGAAACAATAAACAAAGGAGATTTATTGATAGGCCTACAAAATAATGTAGATGAATTATTCAAAATATATTACAGCCATAAAGGTTGTATTATTGTATTAAAACACCCTTCTGAGCTATTCATTCAAGGTAAAGTAAAAATTAGACGCCTGGGTGGAACACTGGAAATATTTGGATACACATTAAAAGATGATTTTGTTAATTTATATGCTCCATATTATAATTTTGCTCAGTGTGTGAAAACTATAGAAAATCCAAATGCATACTATGGTTTGTTTGGAAAATTGACTGCTTCTGGTCTCTCTGTAACAGAAGCTGAAGATATTGTAACTTCTATTGGACATCAAGATGGGATAATTTTATTACAATCATTACATAGCAATGGAATTGAATTCATAGAAAATAATTTTAAATCAAAATATTTGTTTGTGAAGCCAAACAAGTTAGTTGAACCATATTTTAAGAATGTGTCTGAGAGCTTAAAATGTTCATTGTACTCTATAAGGCCACTGAATGCTTTCCGAACCCATCCTAGTTGGAAAGAAGCTACAGCACATGCTGAAAGTAAGCATTTCTTATATTTCTTTTAGTATTTACCTGGAAAACACTGCATTCGTTAAAAATATTTTTGCTTGTATGTGATATGTATTTTCATTTCCTCATATTTATTTTGGCCATCTAAATATGTAATAACTTTAAAAAAAAGCAAAATTAAAAATTTTGAAAAAACCCACGACGGTTTAATTGTAATTGAAAAAGGATAAAATAACTGTAAATCCCCCGCCTAAATGAATATATGTAACGAGATGATGGGGACGACTCCGTCGGGGGCTGTCATTACTTTAAGTTTGCACAAATCTTCTCATAGGTTTTCTTGCTGTTAAAACAGGTTCCCAAAAAATTAAAATATTAATATGAATTTACAGTTTTGATAACTGGTATTTTAAAAACTTTAAAACGAAATCTATACTGTTAGCTACTATATTTAAAATAGGGATTGCAACTGGCAGCCCCCGACGAAGTCGTCCCCATCATCTCGTTATATATATTCATTTAGGCGGGGGATTTACAGTTATTTTATCCTTTTTCAATTAAAATTCAGCCGTCGTGGGTTTTTTCAAAATTTTTAATTTTGCTTTTTATTTTAAACTTTTTAAAGTGAATAGATACACATTATATATTATTACATAATATCGAAATACTTTATATTAATCTTCATGCAAATCCAAAAGAAATTATAAACCCAATGCTTTCTGGTTATCAAATGCTTATTGCAGCGTCTGGCAGATTGTCACTGTAACATTTCCACGAAACTTAAGTCTAACCAAATCAGTGAAAATCACAAAACCCAATAGTAGTTTTGATTTTGAACAAACTAATTTATACTGGAGCGCCCCGTGGTAGTTCGTGATATGGCATATAAAAACACGCAGCAATTAAACCAGAACCTATCACAGAAAACTGCATCTAAATAGGTTTCACACAAAAAATAAAAGCAAATGCTTACTGCAGCGCCCCCTGGTGAGGTGTCACCATGACACATATACGAGAACACGCACTAATTAAGCCTAATCCTATCTTTGATAACTGCATCCAAATTGGACTTGTAGTTTTAGCTTTGCATAATGAAATGTTTAATGCAGCACCCCCTGGCGTGTTCATAACGTAAAAAAAATACCTAAAAACTTACACCAAGTAAAGGTAACTCTAATACTAAAAACTCTGCGCAATCGGACTAGTAGTTGTAGCTTTGCATTAAATATCACAAATGTTTACTGCAGCGCCCCCTGGTGAGTTAACACGATAAAACATATCCAAGAACATGTAGTAATTAAACTTGAACTTATCATTGACACTGCATCCAAATCAAATTCGTCATTTTATCTTTGCACAAACAATATTTTACTGCAGCGCCCCCTGGTGACTTGTCACTGTAATATAAATTTAAAAACATGCTATAAGCAAAGCGGAATCTAATATTAAAAACTCTTTTCAATCGTACTAGTCGTTTTGGTTTTACACAAAAAAATAGAAGCAGCTACTTACTGCAGCGCCCCCTAGAGAGTTAACACATACATGAAAATATGCACTAAGTAAACATACATGACACATATATGAAAATATGCACTAAGTAAACTTGAATCTATCATTGAAAACTGCGTTCAAATCGGACTCGTAGTTTTAGTTTCGCACAAACAAGTGTACTTACTGCAGCGCCCCCTGGTGAGTAGTCACCGTAACGCGTATATGAAAAGAAACACCAATTAAACCTGAACCTATCGTTGGAAGTTTCATCTAAATCGGACTAGTAGTTTTTGCTCTGCATAAACAAATGTTTACTGCAGCGCCCCCTGGTGAATTTTCACCGTAACCAAAAAACAAAAATCTTATAATATGCACAAAGCAAAGTTTAATCTAGTTCTGAAAACTCTATCTAATCGAATTAGTAATTTCGGTTTTAGACAAACAAATACAAGAAAAATTTTGGTTTTACACAAAAAAGTACAATCAAATGCTTACTGCAGCGCCCCCTGATGAGTGGTCACTGTAGCACATATATAAAAAGATGCACCAATTAAGCCTAAACCTATCCTTGAAAGTTACATGTAAATCGGACCAGTAGTTTTTGATTTGCATAAACAAATGTTTACTGCTGCGCCCCCTGGTGAGTTTTCCCCGTAACAAAAAAAGAAAAATCTTAAAATATGCATCAAACAAAGATAAATCTTTTTATGAAAACTCTTTTCAATCGGAGCAGTACTTTCGGTTTTAGACAAATAAATACAAAAAAAGTACAAACAAATGCTTACTGCAGCGCCCCCTGGTGGTTTGACACGATAAAACATATCCAAGAACATCCACCAATTAAACCTGAATCTATCACTGAAAATCTATTGAAATTAGAATATTATTTTTTGAGATAATTGAAAACATTCGTTTTCACGTAAAATGCTTACTGCAGCGCCCCCTGGTGAGTTAAGGCAATAAGACATATCTAAGAACATACGCCAATTGAACCTTAACCTATCATAGAAAACCGTATCAAAATCGGACTTATAGTTTTGGAAATAATTGACATAGTAATTTGCACAAACACACAAACAAACAAACAAACAAACAACCTCTCACCCCAAACACATATACAGTCGCCGTTCCGTCGCGGGTAAAAAGGGCATAAAATGATGAGCATAACACAAGATTCTCTCTGTCTACTCTACTAAGTCAAAGCAATTCCAAAATATAAAACATCAAAGATAGATGAGAATATTAAAGTGGCCCATTAATAACATATTGCTTAAATCTTAACTTTTATCTATAGAAAACTGTAATACTTTTTCTTAAAATTCCTCCACTTTTAATTGATTTTTTTACATATCTGTTATATTAATTACATATCAATTATAATGTTATAGATGCAGCAAGTAGAGGCATAGTTTGTGGCGGCAAAGGTGTGGGTAAATCTACATATTTAAGATATCAAGTGAACCAACTTCTTGCAAATGGGCCAGTGCTGGTTGTAGATTTGGACCCTGGACAATGCGAGTTCACCGTAGCTGGAAATATCTCAGCGACAATTGTTACTAAACCTTTGTTGGGACCTAACTTTACACATTTGAAGAAACCTGAAATGTTTGTATAATCACATTTGATTTTTTTTATATATACATAACAGAGGCCAGTTGTGGTGTAAGGGCACAAAGTAAGATTGTAAACTTGACTGGCTGTGAGTTTGATTCTCACTCAAGAAATTGAAATATTTAATATCTCATAGAAGTAACATGCAGGAATATCGTTTGGTGCTCCCTTCTCTCTGACTACCGTGCTAGGGAAAAATTGAAAAACTAAACGAAAAGAACTTTTGTGAAATTCGAATATTGTAACTTCTTCTTTAATTCTCTCTGGTTTTTTTTTCACTACGACTTCAGTTAACAAAAACTTGGATAACGCCTTGCGCAAATGCATTTCTAACATTAAATATTAAAATAATACAAAAACATCATACAGAATTATCGCATCGTCGTTAATTTCATTCATATGAAATTTTTAGATCATAATTCCTCATAAAAGAACCTCAAAACACGTTATTCCCACTTATTACCAATACACAATGTTTCATATTAAACCAACAATATCGTTTTGTTTGTTACAGAATGCTAAACATAGGAATGATCAACACAATGGACAATTCAAAGCGGTACCTCTCCGCCGTCCACACTCTACTGACCCAATGTCGGGAAAACGAAACTTTCGCAAACATGCCATGGATCGTAAATACTATGGGAATGACTACCACTTTAGGCCTAAAATTCATCACATATATAATATTAGAGACAAAGCCAACTTACGTCTTACAATATGAATCGAAACACGCTAGAAAGCGTTTTGAAACACTATTGCGACCACAAAACGTAAAAAATCTCTATTCAAAATATAAAAAGGAATATTTATTCTCTGACATATCGTATCCAGCCGATTTGGAGTTTTCCTTCGTCGTGGCGTATGACACAGGCAATTCTGAGAAGGATAGCTTCTCCTTGAATCCAAAAGATGAAAGATTATTAAATTTCTTGGCATATTTTAGTCAGTTGGCGGACATTCAAAAAAATTTGTTAGGAATTACGCCATATCAGTAAGTATAATTAGTGCAGACTCATTATTTATTTACATAGTGGACTTGTTAAACAAATTGGCACTTTACGCGTTCGGCTATTGTGCTATCCTGTTTTTAGATACATTTTTTTAAGATCTTAAGCTAATTTCAAATTCTAGTCTTTTTTAAAGGTAGGTATTGTTGAAAGAATTAAGACTATTACATATTAAAACAAAAAATACGCAGCAGCAAATTGGGGCCAGTCGTGGCGCAGTGGCACAACGTGTGACTGAAAACGACTGGTTGTGGGTTCGATTCCCACTCGAGGAGTGGACGTATTTAATATTTCCATTTTCTTCGCTCTGGTGTCGAGGTAAAGCGCGGCGTTAAGTTCCAGCACTTAACACGCAATGCCTCCGAATTCGGCAGAAAGTGGGGAACGGAGTATCTTAACACTAGGTTCTCTCTGCCTATCCTGTTGTGTGCGGGATACAGCGTGAAGCTAAAAAAAAAAATATTTTGTGAATAGAATATTTTAACCATTTTCATATAAATTTAACTAACTGATAACTTTTGAATATCAAAAGTTTTCACATTGACATTTTTATATAACAAAACTCTAGTAAATAGGTCATAGTATGGAACCTATTTTTATAGCCAGTTATCGTTATAAGATACTTAATCCTCCTTTGTATATATATATGCATATAAAGTCACCAAAAGCTGAATTTCAAGTTTAAATTGCAAAATCAACTGCTATTTTCCTCATTTCAAAGTACTGCACCTACTTTTTAACAAAATGACATTAATTAATGACATTAGATAATTAAAATAAAAGAAAAATATTATATATAATAAAACTTATATTTCGAATCCATCGATAAAGACAAAAGTTACATACAAAAAAACCTATGTCAATACAAAACTAATTTTAAATTGAGGACAGTTGCGTTCAGGATTCCGCAGTCAGGAGCCAGGAATCAGGTGTCAGTTTCTGCTATAGAAAAGGCAGCACTGGTCACTGTAACCATAGGTATTTGTGTCTTGATGTTTACAAACCAGTTCTTATAGTGTTCACGTCATATCTTTTATAATTCATGACGCATCGCCACCAGATGATGTCACTACGTCGCGGCCGCACCAGACGAAGTGAAGGAAACCATTAAAAAAATATCATTTACCTATACGAAAACCATTTTTAAAACGATTATTCAATTTTAAAATCTATTTATATAAAAATCTGCATTGAAAAATGAATAGGAAAGCTTAATAAAGCGTCAATTTTAAGTTTGTATATGTGTGACAAGTCTCGTTTCTTAATAAATAATAATAACAGTTGCATACGGGCCGGTTGAACGAAACCGTATAGCGTAGCCCTTTAAAATTAAGTATAAGTGCGTTAATTAAAGAGGGTTCGCTGCTCGGACATTCAACTCGTTAATAATCTATTTTTGCTTCAAATCTCAAATTATGGGTCGCGCGTTCGAATCCTGAAATAAATAATCATAAAATATTATTTCCACAAATTTTTAGAACAATTAGGTTATCTTAAAGATTAGTAAAACATCGATTATCCTAAGTTGATTGGTCACTAATCGAATTATGTCTAATAGCGACATACTATTATATTATAAATCGTTGTAAACATAACTTAGTTGATTTAAAAAACTTTAAAAGACTATGAACCCTCTTGAACATAAGAGGCTTCTTGTAGCAGGAAGCAACAGGTGTTATATATTTCACACCAATTTTAAGCCTTACCGCTTAGGAAATAGCGACAATTTTTATATTTATAATGTTAGCGATTAACACATTGTTTTAGTAACGAGCTATGATATCTGGTGGTAAGTACAGTAACATGAGTCAGTCGACCGCCAATACGGCATCGTTGTCCAATCCTTCTTATCAATAATTTCTGAGAATTATTCATGTCACCCAGTACACTTTATTATTGACGTTAAACTATTAATAACTCACAGTTATATGTAATTTTAATGACAAAAAGGTCATTCAAAATGGGGGATTTATGTTATTTTGTAACTTATTTTTGCAAGCTATACTAAGTTAGCTATAAGAATTACAATAAATAGTTATATGTATAGTAATTTTAATAAAATATTATCAGGGACTCGTTTACAATCAGTTCTCACGCTTGCATGTACAAACAGAATGACTAATAGATAGATGAATGTATTGTTGTGGAATTTCCTACACAATTAAATGAATCTGTGACAATTTATATGAATATCTTTTTCAGAGTGGCTCTAAAGGATGTATGTATTGGTACCAACGTCTTTGTGAAGGCAGAGAGTGTACTGAAGGTAATCAATGGAAAAATAGTGGCTTTATGTCAACAGAAACAATACGATAGCGCGAGGGTGTTTACTCTCACTGATAAGCCTCTACTGTGTTATGGACACGGTAAGAAACTATTCAAACGAATATATAAGAGACTTAAAAAGAACAATTTTAAATTTAACACTCAAAACAATATGCCACTAAGTATGACGTCATCCGCTTTATTATTTGTACGTTTGCAATTAGATAAGATTACTCAGTTCACTTATAGACATTAATAATCAGTGAAAAAAATTTAGAAGAAATTATAATAGAAAATATATTATCATTACAATTAAATTATTCATTTTTCACAATAAGATTATAACAATATTTTATTTGATAATATAAAAGTCTAGAAAAATTCAAATAAACCTATGCTTGTAGTGTATTATCTTACTTCAAGTTAAACCACCTAAATGACTCAAAGATGATGTAACTCGAACAAAGTACATTAATATCATATTTGTGTTATCAATAAAAGTGCTATAATATAGTGCTTGATTAACTGATAAGTGCAAATACATTCTTACTACTTTATAAATGTGGAACCAGCCGTCCGTTAGTCACAAAAACAAACCAAATTAATCTAATTTAATGTTGTATTTGCAGGTCTTATAAGAGGAATAGATTGGGAAAAGGAGATTTTATATGTTATAACACCAGTGCAAAGCAGTGAGCTGCGTGGTGTAGACACAATAGTGTATGCAGACTGGGTGCCTGACCTGGTGGGGCAGGAGAACCACTTACCCGAGGGCACCATGCTCCCCTACCGCACCAACACTCAGGACCAGCTCAAACAACTCATGTCTACACCACGCAGAAGATTCAATCCTCTGCAACTGCTAAAAGTAACAAGAAGTGCCAAAATTGAAAGCTTGGTTAATTAGTTAATAAATTTGTAATTGGAATATATCCAAAATATCTTAAATTATAAAAGGAAGTCTAATTATGTTAATTCATGTATATTTGAAAGATAATTTTGTACTTACAATACTAATAAAACATAACATAGATGATCATCGCATTTAACTTAAATATTCCCCCATCCTAGATAGATACCTTTCCATTTATAAATGCTGTATTAAATTTTTATAAAAGTCAAAAAGTCTAGAAAAGAATTGTTAAAACATGGGGTTCCTTTATTACTAATAAATTATATTAGCATGCAATATAACCATACGGAAAGTTAAAAATTTCACACAATACATTATAATAAAACTGCCTTAAACAAATAGAATGGGATTGTACGTCTCAGAGGCGCACATGTACGTCTAGCTGACAGGCACTTAGCTGAGTCAGATGGGGCTCTCGCTCCATGTCAAATAATTTCCTACTAAATTTATACATTACTATTTTATTGAAAAAATTAAAATACAAAATATCAAACTAAACAAAAGTTGAGGAATCTCAATGAGACAACAGTTGAGGACTTTTATATTGAAAAATGCTACTTGATTATATAACAGGATAGTATCGCACGAAATATATCAGCAGCCCCAGAGAATATGAGTCTGCTTATGGGCTGACTACATCTGTTAAGGCAATTATGCTTACTCTTTATAGATAATCTATAAAATATACAAGTACCAATTGTGAAAATATAGCCACACGAATACTGAGTGGGTGTGCGTGCTACGCGGGCCGCGACATCGCGTCAGCTGTCAGTATCAGAAGGAAGCACTGTGTGGCCGACATCGCGACTGCTGCAGAGTTCGAGTCGTATCAAACGTAAGTTTTCAGGCAGTATGCGAACGATTCATAAATCAGAGTTCTTCCGACAACAGCACAATTACAGCAGAGAACACCTAGTCTTCTTCTTCTTCTTAACTTGTAACGCGGCGCGAGTCGCCGTCTCGAATACTTCGCGGACGCCCTCCTTGCTCTTAGCAGAGCATTCGAGGTAGGCGAATGCATTAATTTTCTCAGCCATAGCACGACCTTCTTGAGGCTTAACAGGTTCCTGTTTCATCTTACGGAGCTCGTTAATTGTGGCCGGGTCGTTACGTAGATCCTTCTTGTTGCCCACGAGAATGATAGGCACGTTGGGACAGAAGTGTTTCACTTCTGGTGTCCACTTCTCCGGGATGTTCTCGAGCGAGTCGGGGGAGTCCACCGAGAAGCACATGAGGATCACGTCCGTGTCCGGATATGATAGTGGCCGCAATCTGTCGTAATCCTCCTGACCGGCCGTATCCCATAAGGCTAGCTCCACCTGTTTACCGTCAACCTCGATGTCGGCGACGTAGTTTTCAAATACTGTCGGCACATACACTTCCGGGAACTGATCTTTACTAAACACGATCAACAGGCATGTTTTACCACATGCACCGTCACCAACTATCACTAATTTTTTGCGTATTGCAGCCATCGGTCCTGTAAAAGAATACAACGCAAATAATTATGATGAGCGTCAACGCCTTTCATGACTTATAAATATGGCCGCCGTATAGGAATATGGGAAGGGAGTAGTCAGACAAGCCCTCAAATGTGAATAAGCACCTGAACTAGCGGAAGAAGAACAGCACCACCACATAGTACCCTCACATGCGAGGGTGGTTATTTAGTATATTTTGTAGATACCTGAAGATTCTGGCTAATTTCTGCAGAATATTGACCTATCGACACTTTTTTATTCGTCTTTGCTCATCACAAGCACTTTCGTTTCGTTCGTAAGTCAGTATTGCAACATGAGAAAACTATGAACATAAAGTTTTAAGGCCACCCATAGAATAGAGTAAAATTTAACTCAACTTATAAATATTTTACAAGAAAATATTGTTTTAATTAAAAATATTTAAAGAAGATTGATTATTAGATAAGGCAACGAAAAATAAATGATGTTAAGAAATAATAATTATTTACTAATTACAAAATTAAATATAGAATTTACAATTAAATAAAATATATTTTCTGTACTCGTTTCAGTAAACTTAAATAAAACGTTAAGAGTAGTAAAAGCCCAAAAATATATAATTTGAAAAGTAAGGCAAATACGTGTTTGGCTTAATGGTAATTTTACTATTAATTGAATGTATCTAGTTGTTAACATTGAATGTTTATAATTGTGCTGTAATTTATATTGATTATTTTGTATACCAGGTTTATCTTTACCATACACATTTTAAGAGATCTCATTAAAATCATATAATAACAAATAACCTTTAAATAATATATAAAAACCGTGAATAAAATCTTTATTTAACAGATGTTTCAATCAATGTTGACGTAGACGTATTACAATGACGTAACCGTTCAACTACATTTGCTTGACAAATAAACGAATTTGTCAAAGTATTTTTAGAAGATTGCTATGCCATTTACCATTTTATTTTGTTTAATAAATACGTAGCTCTGAACTGAACTGTAATTAAGTAAATAAATATACGTATATCATTAGAATTTTTGGATTTAAAAAAAATAAAAAATACAATGAGATTTTAAAGTTTATATTCAAACAATTTTCTCCATCTTTCCTTTTGGGTTACTTTTTTTTTATTTCTATATTATTAAAAAAAATCATATATTCTGTTTATTTTTAATTTTTATAAGAGATAGAAACACTTGAAATAGGTTTTATTCTTAACTATATTATATTTAATTCTAAATTAAAATTGTTAGGTATTTTTTTGATATATTTATTTAGATTGTGTTCGTTTAAGATTTCTTTTACAGTGGTTTTTTGTTATTAATGTTTTGTTTTTGCTGTGTTTTTATCATGGTTAAAATCTGTGCTAATTTTAGTATGTATTTAACCTGATTCCCCCTGATATTATTATTATTTCATAATTATGGTTTTCATTAACAAATTCCTTTACTTAGAAAATTAATCCACATTAATTTTTATTATGCATGTGTTGGTATATGATTATGATTTTCTTTTAAAAAAAATGAACACAACTTATTGCCTTCTTTACAAAACTACATCAAACAATAATAACATACTAATAAAATCCCACTTTTGCTGTATTTTCTATTGAAATATAACATCACATCCATATCCTTCTCCACTAAGTTTTGATAGTTTAACACCAGGTAAGTATATATTTAAATAAATATTTTTTTACTATTGGTTCTAGGTATAAATGCATAATATTAAAACCTCTTTTCTGTTTCAGCAGTATCCCACATAGGCATAGGTAAGGCAGAGAGAGCCTGGTGATAAAACAGTCAATTCGAGTTTGGTCAGAAAGTGGGTTTCTACTCAAATTCAAGACATTGCATGTTGAATTGCAAAACCAGAGCGGAGCTGACAAATGAAAATAATTTATATAATCAGTTCACCTACTGGAAACTTGATTGTTATTTAAATTTTGTAACAAAAATAATCAAAATTGTACAGAAATTAGTAAAAATATCTAGAAAAGAGAAGAATTATGTTTATGTAGGAAATAGAGAAGGATTATGCTAAAATAAAACACTATTGTATTGCCCCATTTTTATTTTCACACACATTATATTATCCATATGTATATAAGAATAATTATTCATTATTTAAAATATATAAAAATAGAAAAACACTGAAAACAATATATTACAGAGACAACAGGGACATTTATATATAAGTATATACATATTTTTATTTGTATATATATAATACTTTATATTAATAATTATAAAACAGTCTTATTTATTATTTATTTATTAAACAACATTTATCATTCACCAAGTTATCACATATTTATTATATTTTTTGCAAATTCTGGGAAATAAAGGTAAACTGTTTCTCCTTTGTACCGGCCCTTAACTAAAATATAGTTTGATATCAAAATAATTACTAAATAACAGATATAAAAAATAATATTGCAAGATATAAAATAAATGCATTTTAGAGTGCATGTTGCATTATTGTGTTTGAGACACAATATTTTTCAAAATATAAACTCTTTGAGCTGTAAAGTCATTAAGAAGATAAGTAAATAATTTTATATGTAAACAGGATAAAATTGCAAAATTTAACAATGACCCTAATAAGACTAATATTATTGCAACTTATTGCAGTGTAACATAATTAATATAAAATCACTTGTCTTTCATGGAATGCTTTATGAATCTTCCGAAGCCATCTGTAAAAAATACAAAAAAATAATATTAGCTACAAAAATAAATAAAGCATATATTTTTGAAATAAACATTATATATTTTTCTTATTAAAAAACCCTATAGCTTCATTTAGGTCTAGAAACCCTCTACTAAACTATGGTAGACTGTGATTGGTTAGTAAAATTTATAAGGACATTTCTTAAACAATAATTTCACAGATTTATATTGCAATAAGAAAATGGCTATAATTTATCATGTAAATATATTTTAATCCTTCTTATTTAATTTTCTTTTTTGTTAAAAATTTAATGTTACTTTTGTATATTTTCTATAACAATTATTTTTTTTTCTGTATTATTTTACAAAAGTATGAAGCTATTGGGTTTCAATAAAACAAATATAAATGTTTATATAATTATATTGTAATGAGAATTATTCGATTACATTACTTACAAATAACATTTTTTTATTACATAACCAAAACCATGTTGTTAATATTTATAATCTATGTTAGTACGATGACAGTATATAGTCGATTTATGTTTTTGAAAATAATTATTTAGATGTAATTTAATAATACATTTTAAATAAAAAAGTATACTAATAGTAGGTATATATTACAGGGGAGGCCAAACTGCGGCTCGCGAACTACAAGCGGGGTAATTTTCTGTGTAATTTATGTATTATATTTTAAATATATAAAAAAAAGCTTTTTGCATACCTTCTAAATATATTTAAGAGCGGCTCGCAAAAAAGTTCAACTTTTGAAAAATGGCTTGCAATACCAAAGGCCTTGGCCACCCCTGCTACATTATAAAACAAAGTTAGAATAAACTGTCCTTATATCATTTTTAAAAATTTTATATTTGTGTTAATGTGTAATTAGTATGAAGTATAGCTCCACAAATGATTGTAAAATTCTTTAAGAGACATTTAATTCTTGGTACAAAGAGGTAATATAGACCTTAATATAACTATTGTTCTGTTAAATATTTAAATGCTCAGGTAATTATGCAGTTCGAGGGCTTTTCCGAAAAATCACGGGAAAATTTTTTGATACCCTGGAGCTGTTCACAATTTTTTTTGTACACTGACGATTTTTGATTAAATTAAAAAAAAGCTTTTTTTCTCTTTGGGTAAATATTTTTTTTTTCGAAAAAAAGCAAATTTGCTTTTAAAATTACAAAAATTTAGAAAAACACTTTTTTTGTTGTTTTCGGAAAATACGAGAGATTTACTGAAGTAGTGTAAGGTTGGTTAAGTCGTACCACTGCCTAAGTCGAACCACATTCATTTTATAACAACTACGGCGACAACAGCATATACGTCGGCAATTAAATATACATCTGAGTGAACCTATTTGCGAATACTTTGAATACCAAGAAATATCCTTCGTTATGCTCTAATGAACAGCCCCAGTCAATTTTTATTCCTATCATTTTTCGGAAAAGCCCTCAATCTGCATAATTACCAACTCTCAAAATAAGGTATATCTTAAGATTTTCCAGTAAATCTCAAGATTAATTATTTTTTTATGGTAAAAAACGGTAATCTGAACAGTTATATTTATATTTGGCAAAAAAAAATATTCCCTTTTTTTTTTTGAGAGACACTATAAATGGTGAAACTTCATTTTTACCTTCAAAGTTGGTACATCTTAACTTGAAAAATCTTAGAATTTACAGTAGTTCAGATTTTCACAGTAACACGTTATATGAAAACTAACGGATAAACTAATACATTATTGTAATTAAAACTAAATATATAATATACTACAATTTTTTTGTGCATGTTTCTTTATCTTTTGTGCAATTAAAACTTGTGTTTAATTGTTAAGAAAAACATAAGATCAACAATCATTACAAAATCTACATATTATTATCATTTTTTAATTTCTTACTATTAAAAATCTCAAATTCAAAATAAAATTAGTATAAACTATAGTTAAAATAACAAAAATTTCAATTCAAATCACTTCTTTACCTTCTGCCAAGCGAAGATGCCATAACTGAGGCCAGCTCCGAGGGCAAAAGCTATAATGTGTGGCAAGTATTTAAACGATGGTTCCGCCCGTTTCTTCATTAGACCGGTAATGAAGTTCAATTTGCCGTCTGCATATGGTGGGTATCTTGCACTATAATTGAAAAATATTTTTTATATTTTATTTATAATGGGGAACAAATTGTCTTAACACTAGGTTCCCTCTGCCTATCCTGCTGTGTGCGGGATACAGCGTGAAGCTAAAAAAGTAGAAAAAAAAAGTATAGTTTTCAAAAGCTTTTCCAAATACTTTGATTTTTTTTCTTCTTAACACTCTTTTCCTCATAGAAATACTAGAAACCGAGACATTGCTTGTTGTGTGGCAAAACTCAACGCCGCGGTTTGCCTTCAGAGGTTATTTTCCAAATTCTGGTATTAGGACCAGAGCGGAAAAATGGGAATAATTTGGATATAATCATTACCTATTACTTTGGATTTTATATGATTAAAACACTTTTCATTATTTATTTAATATATGGCATTATTTAAGTGGCGTGCGTCAAATACTTGTTACGTTCAAAATTGGACAACTCCTGTTTAAATTCAGAGAGAGAAAACAAAGAGAACAAACACTACTTACGAAGCAATTTTCTCTCCAATGGAAGCAAAGTTTTTAATTAAACAACTCTTCTTGTGGGTAAAAGTATCAAAAGACGCTTTCCCATGGTAAGCTCCCATACCACTGTTCCCGATTCCACCAAACGGTAAGGTGTCCACTGAAATATGTATATTTTTTTGTTATTAAACAATTAGTAGCAAAAATACACTGAACATAGTTAATAGTTAGTATAAAACGTAAAATACTACATGGATTAAAACTTTTGTTAAAATCGTATATATAGAAAATAAAAGAACATCTTTACGGTTTTTGCCCTCAGAGGGAACTTAGTGGCAAGACACTCCGTTTCCCATTTCTCCCCAAATTGAGACATTCTAAGGAGAAGAGGGATTTAATACTGTAAAAATTGTTTTAGGTACCAGAGCGGAGAAACGAAAATTATATTAATTGCTTCGAGTGGGAATCGAACCCACAATCCACTTCGTTTACATTCATATGCTCTGCTATGACGGCCTCTAAAAAAGAATATGATAAAAATAGAAGATAATTCGAATATATAATTAATATATTTAATTTAGAAGAAATATTATAACAAAAAAGCTTTCAATTTCAAAGTATAGCAATATTCTAGCAATCATGCTACTACAGGTATGTTATCTACTACGCTATATATACGTGTGTATTTACAAATTAAAATGTTAATACAAGAAGATTTGTTTTAATTAAATTAACAATAATTTATTTTCTGTACAACATTTAAGAAGGGGTTTAAGAAAGTAGTATATACATACTGTCTAAGTCAATATTAGTAACTAGCATACAAACATACAAACATTTTACATGCGTGTGAAGTTTTAAAGCACGTATAAATTTATTAAGAAAGAAATTACATTTTTAAGCATATAGTGTTCTATAAAACAAGTAAAAAACAACAGCTTCACGCTTAATCCCATAGATACTATAGCAGGGTCAGTTAGAGGGATCCTAGTGTCAGAACACTCCACTTTCTGTCGAAATCGAGTCTTCTTAAACATAATCATTCCCCGAGCGGGCATCGAACCTACGACAGTCAGGCACTGTGCCATTGCGCCACGATGGCTTCTTAATTACAAAAAAATATTATTATAATACGTTGTGACTGAAGAAGACTAACCTGACTTTGAGAAGGTCATAACGATCTAAGAAACGTATTTGAAAATTCCTCAAATAAAATAAAAGAAAAGTAATAAGAAACAATGTTACAAGCACAAGGTTACTTTATATACACGTACAGATTATTATTTATATTAATTCTTAAAGGAATTACATCGGACATTACTATAAACTTAAATTCTGTAGATGAACGAGTATGAAATGGCAAATTTTTCATTTCAAAATTAAAATTTCTAAACAGAACGATAATAAAAACTTTTTTTAAGTAAAATATTAAAAATCTCAACGCGTCAACTATTATTTCTATTAACACAAACTAATAGAATAATTTCTATATTTATAAAATAAGTTAAGGTACTTTATTTATCTAACAATTTATATTTATTTCGTCTAAACTATTTTGTAGATGTAACTAAATCCATTGTAATATTATGATAAATATGAAAAGTTATATTCATCATATATAAAAAAAAAAATATTTATTTTCTAGAATTTCCAAAATTCTTATACTTTTTTTAACAAAATATATACGACGATCACAACGACCATACCTCCCATTTGCATAACAGTATCGTTTATACACATCCCTCCACTGGTCGTGTTCTCGATTATATTCCTCGTGGTCGCCTTGTTGTTGGAGAACGCGTACAGCACCAAGGGCTTTTCCCTACCACAGATAACATACACCACCACCGTTATTATAGCATAGATTATAAAAGATATCAGCATAGATTATAAAATTAACACATATAAGAATTTATGTACATTTTTTTTTAAATTATTACAAAGATAATAGGAAAGTTAACATTAAATAACTTATTTTTTTTTAAATAATGAAATAGCCAGCACCTTAAATTATAACTATTTAAATAACCGTCACCGCAACCATATACCATTCATAACCAAGCGTGTACAAAACCTTAGCCAAAATAATAACTAAAAATGTACCATTTAACGAATCACGTTATACAGTCCAATTAAAGGCTAAGAACTTAGAAATACTATTAAAAATTTAAAAAAAAAAGAAACAAAACAACGTGATTCGTCTAAATCATTATGAAAGTGCAAATGATAATATAATGAAGTTGTAGTATAAATAAATATTAGTTTTAATACAAAACATACATTTAAACTAATTTTTATAAACCAACAATTACATCCAAGACCATCTGATCTTCAAACCACACATGAACATTAACCAAGAACGTCAAAAGGTCAACCTTTATTTAATAAACAAAAAATCGATATTAAAAAAACAAGGTCGAAAGGTCATCTTTAAACCAACGAAAACAGAGTCTATAGTTCTTGACGGTTAACATGTCATCTTTAAACCAGTGAAAACCAAGTCTATAGTTCTATAGAAGGTCATAAGGTCATTATCTAACTCAAGCCTATAGGTTTGAAGGTCAAAAGGTCACCCCTATAGAGTCTTACCGCCATAGAACATGATAGTATCGTTCACACACACACTCCCCGAGCGGGTCTGTTCTGTAAACAGCTTTTGTATGTTGCTTTGCTTGCTGAACGCGTATAGTACTAACGGATGATCCCTGAAATAATGTACCTCGGAACGTTTTGACACGAAAAAAAACATTTGTGACGCTTCGTTTTTTTAATAATGTTGCCATATTTCAAAAATATATATTGTAATTATTTTATTAATATATTATGATGATAATATGTTAAATTATTAATAATATGATATATTATATTTATGTGAAAAGTTCAAACAAAGAGTCACGTGATTGCAATTTATTGTAATATACCAGATACCTATATATTTTTTTTTATACGGACATCACACACACAAATAAAAACAACACGCACACACACACTGTCCTTCCAACATAAATAATATAATTAGATGTGCTAAGGAAACATATTTCACTCTATCAAATTAAACGTAACCTGATTTGAATTTTTTATAAATTTCGAAAAATTTATTCGAAAATGATGAATTTTATATTCGTATTTTTTAAGAACTGTATATATTATGTGTAATAAAGTATGGAATATATACAAAAATACAATTTAAATAATAAAGCACATCTATTTATAAACATCTATGATCCCACAATTAGGTCGTACACACCCAAAATTTTAAACTAGCAATGAAATGGTTCACTCCTTCAAATATCACCAAAGTCATTGTAAAATGCGCCTTATCAGTTGCCAATAAGGTAGTTTACCGATGCAAAGCATGTATGGCCTGTTTCAAAGTGGTTTGGTTGACGCCCACTGTATTATGGCACCATGGAATTAAGTTATGTTATTTTGATTTGTAAAACATTTTATTTTATGATGTATATTATAAGTATTATATATCAATTCCATTTCAAAAATTTAACTAGCATTGTCTAATTAAATAAAAAATATATTTTCTTTAAAAATCAGCATTTAAAATTATTGCAATATTAAAACAAACGCTGTTTACTAAATGCATATGTATAGCAAAATAACATTTTTCACAATTTTCCTGTCTGGTTATCGGTCTGTCTGTTTGCTCAAGCTAGTCTCTAAGAATAGCTGGGCCGATTTTGACGGGACTTTCTTTTTCAGAAAGCTGATGTAATAAGCATTAAGTTAGACCTACTAACTTGCTTTTGGTTTAACACGTAGAAATAAGAATAATTATATACAAAAACTTTTTTAATTTAAAATCTTAACAAATAATTTGTTACATTACACAAAATGCTTAAAAAAGAAAAAAAAAGCCTATCCAATGAAATAAAAAAAAGTTTACAAATCAAAATAACATCAAAGAAGACACCTCATACAAAATAATACCAACTTACCTTGCATTTATAAACTTGATCGCTTCATACGCATTCTCTATGGGCACGATGGGGAGGATGGGGCCGAATATCTCGTCTTCCATAACTTTATCATTGCCATTAACATTGGTTACTATTGTTGGCGCTATGTACCGCTCTTGGGCGTCGTACTGACCGCCTATGGCTATTTTGTCTTTGCTTGCATCTACTAAAGCTTGAAGGCGACTGTAATTAAGTTTATATATATTTAATTTTAAAGATGTAATGAATATTTATTTAAATAAAAGCTTTAGTTATACAGTGATTTATAGAAAGTAAATTTGATACATAAAACTGTTCATACTGTAAAAAAATAAAAAAAATAAGCAACTTGTTGCATATCTTTTACATATCTTAGTTAACAAAATAGATATATAAGTATTATTGTAGTTTTATATATTAACAAAAAATATTTTACTTCAATTACACAAGTCAACAAAAAAAAATTTTTTTTTCGAGTCTGTTATTTAGTGATTATTTTCTGATTATATAAATCGAAAAGTAAACAGGAACTCCATTATAATAAATAAAGTTTGCTTTTGTACTTAATATAATGAAAACTAAATATACGGTGGTTTTACACATTTTTTTAAAAGCCGTTGCATTTATGATCCAAGAGAGGGGTGAGGGACGGGTGAGGGGGACTGTGGGTGTGAAGTGGGAGGTAACAGAGTCAAACTGCTCAAAGAAAATTACGAAAGCGTTAAAATGGTTCTTCAAGTTTTAAAATATGAACAGTATGCCTGGCCCGTCATAGGGGATTTCAAAATGGTTGGTTTTCTGGTGGGAATGCAAGGGGGATACACTAAATATCCGTGTTACCTTTGCTTATGGGACAGTAGAGCCTATACACTTCACTACCAGCAGCATTCATCGCCTCAACGGAGCGAGTTTCAATTCGGGCAACATAATGTAAAAAATAAACCAATTGTAGAGCCTGATCGTATTTTCATGCCTCCACTGCACATAAAATTAGGACTCATGAAGCAATTCGTAAAAGCTCTTCGTCAAGACTCCGAAGCCTAGATAAATTCACAGGTAACTTGGGTGAATATTCAGAAGAGCAAGGGGAACGCTTCCACCAGGATATAATGAGCTTTGAACAAAGATATCAAGGACAATATAATGAGAACATGATGGGTGACTACATTTGGGTGCTCATACGAGAAAGTTCTGACGATTATACTAGAAAGACTAAAAGTATTCATTTTTAAAGCTTTTTTTGTATCATTATTTGTATTTTCATGTTTATTTGTGCTGTCTTTTATAATAAAAATTAATTAATTAATGTTAATGTTAATTTTAAATATGATTGAGATTGAAAAATAGACCTTTTCCATAAATGTTGAAATATCGTTCAAAAGCAAACTTTATTAGATAAAAATATTTTTTCTTTCTTTAGTTTGGCATAAGTAATCAGAATCAGAGGTACAGAACTCAGACTCAAAAATCGTGTTGACCTGTGTTATTAATAATAGACGATGATGACTATTATGATTTTCCCATAGAAAAAATAGTGTTTAAAGATCATGTGACGCTCGCTATGTCCAAACCAAGCAATTTTTAAACACGAAATATCACTGACTTTTAAAATAAAACTAAATTTGCAGAACTAATTATCTATTGCATAAGTAGTTTATTTTAAGGTGAGCAAGGCCTGTTTTTCTCATTCAGAATTTCAGAATTCAGAAGTTTGAGAAAGTGCTTCCTGTAAGGAAGCACTGTATATTCTATTATATTATAAATCTTCTACACCCAATAAATTCGATTGTTTCTAGTCGATCATTAAATCAGTAAACAACACAAAAATTTTATATATTTTTGTAAAAAAAAAACTATAATGATAAAAACACAACCAAAACATACCTAAAATGCCTATTATTAATAATTCTGCATAGATCAGGCGATTTTTGCGGGTCTTGGCCATACCACTCCTTCAGTATATCCTTGGCTTTGTCCACGAACTTGTCTTGCACTTCCTTGGTACATAGTATGTAGTCCGGCGCTATGCATGTTTGGCCTACGTTGATGAATTTACCCCAAAGTACCCTTTTTACTGTCACCTCCATGTCTACTGTGTTGTCTATGTATACTGGACTGTAAAAAAAGGTTTTATATTTAAATATCGTATTGGGGTCAGTCGTAGTGCAGTAGCACAAACGTGAGACTATAACGCGAATGGTTGTGGGTTCGATTCTCATTCGAGGAGTGGAAAAATTTAATATTTTCTTCGCTCTGGATTTTGAGGCAAAATGCGGCGTTAAGTTTTGCCACTTAACACGCAATGGTTCCAAAAATCGGCGGAAAATGAGGAACAGAGTGTCATAACATCAGGTTCCCTCTGCCTACACTGCTGTGTGTGGGATAAAGCGTGAAGCTAAAAAAAAATATAGTATTGAAAATACACAAAACTATAGTGTTATAATATTTTAAAGTGTTATTCATACTTGAGTTTTGAATAAATTTTTAGAAAATGTATAAAAATTGAACTTTGCAAGACTTGTTCCTGCGCCTATTGGAAACTTAAATATTATTAGCTAATGTTATTTTGCTTGAAAATACTTTTCATTTTCTAAGTGTATTTTATAAATTAATAACACTTTGAAAATGTTGAAATAATTAATAAATAATATATTTCAATATTCTCTGTTGCTAAACGGTTTGCTCTTGATCTATAAGAGTCGTGGGTTCGAGTCTAAATTTTTATTCATTTATAAAAGTAAAGTTTTTAGATATATAATAATATGTTTATAGTTTTAGGCAAAAAGAATCGAATATATGTTAAATCCAATTATGTTATTAGTATCGATGTATCGACTTCAACAGGTATTACGGATTTCCTTTTTGGCAGTTTAGAGGCCGTAGAAAATTTAATACAACTAATCTACGTACAGTAATAAGAACGTTAGTAACAAGTAAATAAAATTGGCTTTTCAGCCATTACACCTAATGAAAGGGAATAAAACATCTTATGTCAAAAATTTGACATTGCATGACATTTTTAGCAACAATGTCGAAAATTCTTACTAGATAGTTCAAATATTTCGAAAAGTAATTCCTTTCATTAATTTGTTTAAAAAAGGTACCAGGTAGGTAAAGGTACAAGGTACCAAAACTTGTTTTAACACAATGTTTTTATGCAAAATTAAAAATTAAATGAAAATACATGTAAAAGGATAGTAACAAGACATTATTCTTATTAAAATAAATTAAATATACTAGTTTTACAATTAAGATATAGCTAATTTATTATATTTACTTAATTTGTCACTAGTTAACAAATCCAATAATAACAAATTGCTTGTAAATTACAATTAATTTAAAGAACAATTCAGAGTATGTTACTTGCATCAAATTACTTGATTAATTTAACTTCTTAACATATATTGAATAAAATTATTCGACTCTAACTCTAACTTTGACTAACCCAACCTTTCAAAAGAATGTACGAAACAAAATCACACACAACAAAATTTAAAAAAAAGACCTCTTTCCACCCAATTCCAAAGTGACAGGTGTCAAATTCTTCGTCGCCGCAGCATACACGATCCTGCCTACATTTGTGCCTCCAGTATAGAAGATATAGTCAAATTTTTGTTTTAACAGCTCGGTTGTTTCTTCTGGACCTCCCTCAATTACTTTGAATGCTTCCTGTTATAATAAGGACAAAAATTAAAAAAATGAAAATAGGTTTTGATGTCACGTAAGACAAGATACGGCGTTGAGTTCCGCAACTCAAAATGCAATGTCATGAATTTGGGCAGAAGCATATAACGATCTGTCTTAATACTACGTTCTTTCCAAAGTTTAAAGAAAACTTTTATATATTAATATAGTGGTATTTGTGTAATTTATACAAATATGAATAACAAATTATTAATTAAAATACAAAAAAATATATATATATTTGTTAATTAAATTTAAATGATAAAGGTTCAGCTTCATGCTTTTACCCAGTATAGCGGGTAATTAGAATTTTAATATCAAGACACTTTTTACGCCACTTTCCGTCCAAAGTTGACATTACGTGTGACAAATGGCGGAATTAAACGGCAAGCTTTGTTTAATCTGTTGCACATAAAGAAATAAACATAATTTAAATATATTCTTTCCACCGAGCAGTATCAAACGTGGGTTTGCAGCGTTGGTCAGCGTTTACAGTCTGTCACTGTACCATTAAGCTACGACGGCTTTAAAAAATAAAAAATAAGAGCCATGAAGTTAAAAATCATATATGATAACATATTGTCTCGACAAAATGGCTGCGTAAAGTGCATTTTGTTTAATATACCTCATATTTGTAATTACCATAGAAGTTTTATTATTTATCATAAATAAGCAAATAAATATGCACGTAATAATAAAAGTTTAAGAGATATTTTCTTTTATTTTTCCGCGAGTATTCTGACAAAGCAATAATTGGCTAAAATGTTCTAATGAATGTTTACTTTTGGTTAAAAATATTTTTTTTTCTTTAGTTTTTTAGTTTTTGAATGTTTTCAACTACTACTATTTATAATTATTTCCCGACTATTGTTTGAATTTGTCTTTGTCATTGGTGTAGAAATAAGTTTATTTATAAATTTAAAAAATAATTCCAAATGATATACAGAATTGGCTTGATTAAAAGACAAGAATATGAAAATATATAAGTGAAAAAACATACAAATGAGTTATAAATACACATGCATGGACAAAGGTGATGATGTCAAACAAAATCAAATTGGGGAAAATAATGAATTTAAGGATTTTCATCAACATTTTTAAGCTCGTTAATATCGTATATTTTTAAACGAACAATTCTTGTATATCTTGTAAATCTGAATTTCGGAAAGGGCTCTAACGATTTTGATGAAATTTAGTATGTAGGGGGTCAGGTTTAGAAATTTTTCGATCTAGCTAGGTTCCATTTTCATAAAATGTTTTTACTCTGTACTTACTACTATTTTCAGGCGACAAAATAAAACTGCTAAAATATCGTTGGTACGAATGTCTAGTAAGAATCTAAATAGAATTCAGTCGGATTTTTTTCTTATATTTTTTTATCATTTATTTTTATCTTATTTATAATTTACATTTTATCTTATATTTTTTTCATTTATTTTTATTTTATTTATAATTTACATTTTATCTCATATTTTTTATCCTTTACTTTTTATCTTTTGTTATAATTTTATTTTATATTTTTTTTGCTGTATACATATTTTTTTTCACTTATTACATGTTTTTTTTATTATAATTTAAAATTCTAAATCAAGATTCATGAGAAAGAAATACTGAGCGGTGCTAGGTTATCTGATATTTATTATTATATCAGATGCAATAATTTATTGTTATAATATTTTTAGTATTTTCATATGAATTCAGCAGAAAATGAGGATACTTACATTATCCAAATATTTAGGCAGAGTTTCAACTATAAACTGGGCAGACGCTACGGCAAGTTCACTCGGTTTCACTATAACCACGTTTCCAGCGGCGATGGCAGCGGCCATTGGCAATAAGAGAAGTTGCAGTGGGTAGTTCCAAGCGCCTATAATGAGAACCACGCCGTAGGGATCGTTGAAGATGACCACATCGTCTAGGATGTTCACTAAGCCTTTTGATGGCTGAAATGAAAGAAATAGAATATTTATTATAAATATTGTTAATTTATTTTTATTTATATTATTTAGTACACTACGGATATATGAGCTCTACCTTTTGTAATATATCATTTTTTATATAAATTACTTAACACGCAAGCCGCCGAATTCGGCAGAAAGTGGGAAACGGAGTGTCTTAACACTAGGTTCCCTCTGCCTACCCTGCTGTGTGCAGGATACAGCGTGAAGCTCTCTCTCAACGATATTATTATTTAAAATTAAGGCTTTTAAGATTCTAAGAGAGTCGATTTTCTAAATTTGAATTGTCTTTCTTCGTATCAATACTTCTTCTTGAATATTAAATATAACTAACCAGAATAAAAAAATACATATGTCGTGGCCATATCGTTTAATTGACGATTTCATGAAATCGTTGACTATATCATGAAATCGTCGCAGTTCATGAAATGACCAATTATCGTTTGGCCAGATCGTGATGTCGTTTGACGAAATCAATGACACCCTAACGTTTAACGATATGGTCAACTAAACGCGTGGCTACTTCATGAAATTGTCGATATTGTTTGACCAAATCGTCAATTATAATTACTTTAACAACCGATAGAGGCGCTAGAAGCTCTTTTTCGTATATCACCTGTTCGTAATAAAGCTAAAACTTTAGTTTTAAATATTTTTTTTATTAAAAGCAGAATTAACTATCCGTTTATAATAAGTAAAAATTATATTCCTAAAAAAATATTATCTTTTTATTTTATTGAAAATCATTATAATTTTGATTTTAAGTTGTTTTGTATTTGTGATACTGTAATAATAACTTTAAGAAATATATAATAAAAACTACTTTTAAATACTAAAGAATCTGTTAAATATAAAAAGTTTAACCTAACCTAACCTACCTTGATATGTTTTAAATATATTCACACAAAAAAAAAATATTACGTAAAAGAATTTTTAGGTTAGGTTAGGTTAAACCTTTTTTATTAATTGATTCTCACAAGATTGAAAGTCTTTTAAGCTAAAAACATCGCCATTTTATATAATGAGTTCGTTTTACGCACATATTCTGAATTTATGTTAAATATATTATAAAGACACCTTATTTTACGATATGACCAAACGTCGACGACGAAATGGTTAAACGTTGACGAATCAACGATATCGTCAAATTCAGTTGCTCATTTCATGAACGGCGACCATTTCATGATATCGTCAACGAGATCATGAAATTGTCAATTCTACGATCTGACCACGACACATATACAAGATGTATATGTTTTAACAGGTAGGTATATGTTATAAAACTCTTGCTTTTTTGACTAACTGTAAGTTCTTTGACTTTGCAGTGGAGCACTAATAAAGAATTTCTCATAATTTCTACGGGAAAGGATTCAAAGAAATTTAATATGTTATAGTCCAAGCACACGAAGTTGTGTGTTACAACTTATACACACATATACAAAAAAGAAACGCATACACATACAAACAAATAAATCGACTTAAAAAAACATTCTTATAACGATGGCCATTACGTAAAGTATCGTGGCTTTATTTTAGCAATGTGTGACGTTGTGTAAGGATGTAAAAATGTTTCTATACAGATTTTAAAGTAAATTATGTAATTGTCTAAATAGAGAGACAAAAAATAATTTCCGCATTCATTTTTGTTGTAAGACACGGCCCTTAACGTAGGGGGCATCAATAATATAAGAAGTAATTAATATATATTTTTTAGCTTCACGCTGTATCCGGCACAGCAGAGTACCTAGTGCGAGGGAACCTAGTGTTAAGATACTCAGTTCCCGACTTTCCGCCGTATTCGGAGGCATTGCGTGTTAAGTGGCGGAACTTAACGCCCGCGCTTTGCCTCGACACCAGAGCGAAGAAAATAGAAATAATAAATATTGCCACCCCTCAAGCGGGAATCGAACTCACAACCAGTCGCTTTACGGTCACACGGTCGCCACGACTGGCCACTAATATATTACTACTTAAATAATATTATTTCAACGTGTCGGAAATACATATAATTATTATTTACGACTAGTTATTCACTGCCGTATAAAATACAACACTATTAAATTGTTTTAATTGTTCTATGAAATAAAATGACAATGCACTTATGAAAATGTATTTAATAGGTAACTTTTTATATATGACGTCAAATTTAAAATATAATACTAAAGATATTGCATTCATTTATTGTAAGGGAAAAAAGGAAAAGCCGAAGAATGTAATTAGGTAGTATAATATATCGAGCGGTGGAAATGTACCGTCAAGTCACTCTGCTAATTTCTTTGCTTATTTCACGCCCAGTTTTTGAGAAAAATTACATTTTGATTGAAAGAAACATACTACACTACTGTCTTCTTAGGATGCTATAGGATGGATAGGATACTGTCTCCCTATTTCCACCATCCCCATCCTTCCTCCCTCTTTCTGTCCTACATCCCCAAGGCTGGCAACGCATCCATAACTCTAATGTTGGCCTTCTGCTCGTTTGCCTCCTTTATTCCATAAAAAAAAATGCTAGTAGTAGGCAGAGGGATCCTCGTGTCAACACACTCCGTTCGCGATTTTCTACCGGATTTTTTAAAGCGTTGTGTGTTAAGTGCACTAAAGCCGCACTTTGCCTTGACACTAGAGCGAACAAAATAGATATATTAAATCTTTCTCGAGTGGAAATCGAACCCACAACCAGTCGCGCTTACAGTCACACTATTGTGCCCATATGCCAGGACTGGTCTCCTTACAACAAAAGAATAATCGAGATTACCATAATTTTAAAAACATGATATACCTATGTAAAAATATAGCTTGTATCTACCGATACATCACAGTGACTACGGCATTTTAAACGCATTACTTTAACAAATACGTATTATGTACTTATACTAATGTTGTTGAATAAGCTTTGTCAGTACTTAGTACCTATTTACTTTCAGGAAAAACACATTTTCATACAATTATTGTGGTTTTTATGCAAATGAGTGGACTCTATATAAAGCTCAAGGGGCCGTCTTTTCTTTGCTTATTTTGGATGACATGGTGTATAGGGGGAGTCTAGATGATGATTACGTCATCTAAAACTTTAACAATATTATATTTATAAGATAAAAAAAGAATACATGAATTGAAAAATGTTTACGTACTCATGGGGGAGGGAGTAAGACCTTTGCGCTTACTTTTGCTGACAAGGGGGATGGGGGGTAAGCAACTGTAATAAACCTTCTTACGTAATACTTGAACGGCCCCCAAGAACAGGGTCGCATTACTCATCGAGTGTCTAATATATTAAAAAAAATAAGAATCACAGTGATTTTCTCACAAAAGCTACACAACATATTCTTATTATTACTTAAAATTTTAATAAGTATTTGTATTAAAATTTAAAGTAATAACAAGAATATCTTATATATATGTAAACGCCTTTATTACGCAAATGATAAGTGTTATTTTTGTATGTTTGTTTCCACGTCGTGGTTTCAATTGTCATTCGGAAATATATTTAATATTAATAATATTAAGATGTTGTCTTAACGCGATTTCTACACAATTCGAGTAACTACAGACTATTGTAACGTGTTCGAAACGTCGGTTTATCTAAAATATATTTACGAATACTAAAAATATACGCTATTAATTCGAAAAACGGTTTGGGGTTCGATTCCGACACCGGTTGTGGGTTCGATTCCTCTGGTGTCGAGGCAAAGCGCGGCGTTAAGTTCCGCCACTTAACACGCAATGCCTCCGAACTCGGCAGAAAGTGGGGAACGGATTGAGGTACAGAGTGCGGGATACAGTGTGAAGCTAAATAAATTAGTTTTTCTAATTCATGTCAACAAAAAACCTATTGATTCCGCCCAACACAGGACCTTCCTTTAATTTTGGCTACTGGAAAATACGTGTAATGATAAACATTGTCTCTTATGATAAACATTTAGATTTATAAAAATAATTTCGAAGTTGAAGTATTAGGTAGAAACAGGTGCCCAGCAGGTATTTCATTACGCATACTAATAAACTGATAAATATGATTAATTATATAATTAAATTTGGCACAATCAAATTCCATTCAAGATTATTATAGACAACAAGTGATAGCGTATGAGACGTAACGAATAGATATAATTTTTATTTACTATATAATAAATAATCCATAATACGATAAAATCCACCGGGAGGTCTAATTTTGCCTGCACAGTGGAACTGTGCTCGTAAACGCGATTGTTGTGAGTTCGATTCCCAATCGAGGAAATAATTATATTGAAATTATTTCTATTTCTCCATTCTAGTAGAACAAAGCGCGGCGTCGGTTCCGCCACATCGCAAGCGACAACAACAAACAAATTTTAAATACATTCGGAAAATTCCTTAGCAAAAAAAATCGTGGATGAGAAAAAGCATCAATCTACTACCTGGTTATTAGTTACTTCTGTAAGAAACATCTTACAAAAGAACAAGAACTATGAAGTTTAAATTATAAAAGCAAAAACACCTTTTAAATATGACCTTGCATTATACATATATTGCCTTCTTCATATTTTACAAATAAAAAAAAAAACAAACAATATACAAACTATTTGTATATTTCTATCCTATTAATATCATAAACGTCAAAATTTGTATGAATGTTTGTTATTCTTTCCGGTAAAACTAACTACTCAATGTATTATAATGAAATTTTACTATAATATAGCTTATACATTAGAATAAAACATAGACTACAATTTATAAAGACATTTCGTGAATTGTCAAAGATATCAAGTATGTAGGCTTTTTTGATTTTGACAGTTATAACCGCTTCCGCAAATACCGCGCGGACGAAGTCGCGGGCATAGCTAGTATCTAATATAACAATCGTTTCAAAACGTCCATCCATCCACATTGAATCACGCGAATTGCGACCTCGACAAACGCAATTAGTGTACAAGTAATTGTAGGTAATATTAATAATTGGTTAACTTATTATATGCTGGTAGCTTTCTGTGGGTAGGTGCCAAAGTGAACACACATATTTTTCTATGCTCTCGTTTTTATTTAATATAATAATATTTAAAGAATAGTTATGCATTAAAAAGTTCCTGCACTTACCAGTGATCCAATCCTTTACAAAAATCTACAGAATTAAAACAACAACTTCAAAAACAGTAAGACAAATTTATTAATTTCACAAATTACACTTAAAATGGAGTCCCTCAAGCACAATATCACGGAATTAAAAGATTTATTTGAAACTAAGATGGCTGAATTTCAAAGAAGTCTCCAGAGCTCAGCTATTCCTGCCACAAGCCCTACCTCCAATATTGCATCACAATTTAGCTCATTTAGAAGTTTTGTTATGGGTGCGCTAGAGGCCCTTCAATTACAACTTGGTCTTCTGGCTGGCAAATTTGATGAGCTGGAGATGCGGTCACGAAGAAAAATCCTCCTCATACATGGTATTCAAGAGACCCCAAAAGAGAAAGTGGCTTCTACGGTAATTAGAATTCTCTCTGAGCATCTTAAAATGGCTGATATTAAACAGGAGAGTATCAGCCGCTGTCAACGCCTTGGGCGCACATCCTCTGATAAGCCTAGAGCTATCTTAGTAAAATTTCATGATATTGCTCTAAGAAATAAAGTGTGGTATGCGAAAACTGGCTTCAAAAACTCTGGAATTACTTTATCTGAGTTCCTGACAAAGGATCGACATGAAACTTTTGTAGCGGCTCGACAGCGCGTTGGTGTATCCAAGTGCTGGACCAAGGGTGGATATGTAGTGGTTGTAGGTGCGGATGGTGCGCATAATCGTATCACAACAATGGCTCAATTGAACTCGCTAATACCTTGTAATGACAATCCACCATTAAACAATATTGCTGCTAGCGGTACAAATAATAATACTAGCGTGCCTGTCCGTAAAGATTGTAAGAATCCAAACATTCGGTCTAGGAGAATAGCCAAGCAACAATAATTATACAGTCTTTAGTACTAAAATTATCCTCCTTTTTACTTTATTTTTGTTGAAACTTATTTTACTAGTATACTATTTTCCTAGTTACATGTAATCCTAATATTATAATATATAATTTTACAATTTTTTACCCACTTTGTACTAATATAATATCATGGTAAATGTAAATTTTGTTTTTGACAGTTGTCATTAGATAAATGCTTCAAAAGTGCATTTACAAAGCCAGCTTAGCAATTCTTATTGATTTACTGTTATTTATTTATTTTTTATTTGTTTCTTTGTAATTAATTTATAGGTGGTGAGTGAGTATTGTCTTAGTATTGTATACATCAAAGTTATGTACTTGTGCTTTAGCATATATTTTTACTTTTTTTTATTGTAAAATGTGGGTAAAATTTTCTTTTATTTTTCTTTTTTCTCATAGTACTTAATTAATTTTTAATTTTTTTTTTTATTGTTGGTGTTATGATACTTAATTTAATATTGTTGTTTGTTTTGTAACTACCTATTAGTTGTAATATTCTGTACTATTATTATTTATTAACTTGTTTAATACTGTAAACGAGTGTATCCTTATCAGATACTGGTGGGTGTAAGGAAAGTTATTACGTTTTTTTTTTTTATACTATTTTTATTTCTTTTTATATTGTTTATTTATTATTTATTTTCATATTTATATATTTATTTTATAACTTCAGTATTATTA